>JASVEL010006690.1:0-102082 GCA_032618575.1 Nicotiana noctiflora
ACTTTAGCAAGGAAACAAATTGTGAGAGATCACCAAAACATCATATATTCGTCTTCTTTAATTTTTCTCGCAATTATGATTATGAATATTATTCTAGTTCCCATAGTTATGGGTATCTAAATATTTTGTCTAGGATTTTGATGGAACATATTGAGGGATGAACTTCTTATTTTTGTGAATACAGTTTGCCAGTTTTAATTTCTATTTTTTCAATTACGTGTTTGTTATAGTTAATTAACAGGATCCTCAATTAGTTGTGCCTATTTAGTGTGCATAACTCGGGAGAGAGTGCATATTTAGGTGAATGTTGATAATATCACTCTCAAAGTATATGAGAGATATATAACTGCAGGTTTAAAGGCGAGATTAGGAATAACAAATCCTTGAGTGAAATCTTAAGTGAACTGTGATAAACAAAGCAAGCTAGTGTATCTCGGAAGAGTGCATTTTAGTACATTACTGTGCTTACTCGGGAGAGATTTATGGTAAGAAGAGCGTTTATGATTGATATGAATGTGTTGGTGAATTTGTATGAAACATAAACAGAAGGAATTTCATTAGTAGGAAAAATCATTACCTTAGCGTTTTCTCATTATTGTTTACAACTTAGTATCTTAGTTTACAGCTATTTACTTACTATTAACCTTAGTTAGTAAAAACATCCTCAACTGTGATTCTCAACGTTTGGTAAATTGATTCTAAAGAGTTTAGTAGGTCTAAAGATAGTGATTGATAGGTTAATTATTTGTAGATTCAACTCTGGGCATAATACTCAGGTTATATTTGCAACGTCTGCATTGTCCTTTTTATAAGGCATGGTTGGGAGTGATTAGTGGTTGAGTCAAAACATAGTTAATAGAAAAAATATGTTCATCAGGAAACTCTTCTTCTATATCACATAACTCAAGTGGGGGGTTCTCTAATCTAAGACAAATTGTTAGCTACTGATTCTCCGTTCCTTTTTTATCTTTTATTTCAAGCTTAAATTCTTGTAGAAGTAAAATCCATCTTAACAATCTAGGTCACGCATCTTTTTTTGCTAAGAGGTATTTTAGAGTTGTGTGGTCAGTAAAAACAATGACCTTGGTTCCTATCAGATAGGAACGAAACTTATCAAATACAAATACCACTGCTAGTAGTTCTTTTTTAGTCGTGGCATAATTTAGTTGATCATTATTCATTGTCCTATTGGCATAGTAAATTGGGTGAAAAATCTTATATTTTCTCTAGTCCAAAACACCTCCAACTGCTGCATCACTAGCATCACACATGACCTCAAAAGGTTGGTTCCAATCAGGGGACACAATTATAGGGCCAGTTGATAATTTTTCTTTAAGGGTGTCAAAGGATTTCATACAATCACCTGAAAATTCAAACTTAACATCTTTCATTAAAAGGTTAATTAGTGATTTTGAAATCTTTGAAAAATCTTTCATGAACGGTCTGTAAAAACCTGCATGACCTAGAAAGCTTCTAATGTATTTAACAGTTATGGGAGGGGGTAATCATGCTATAAGATTAATTTTAGCCTTATCAACTTCTGTTACTTTAGCAGTAATTTTATGTCCTAAAATAATTTCCCTAGTAACCATAAAATGATATTTTTTCCAATTAACAATTAAATTTTGTCTCTTCACATCTCTTAAGAACTAAGGTTAAATAGTGAATACAATCCTCAAAACCTTTGCCGAAGAGTGTAAAATCATCCATGAAAATTTCAAGAAATTTCTCAGGCATGTGAGAAAAAATTGTTGATATGCAATGTTGAAATGTGGCAGGAGCGCTGCACAAATCAAATGACATTCTCCTATATGCATATGTTCCATGAGGACGTGTGAAAGTTGTCTTATCTTGATCTTCTGATGCGAATGGTATTTGGTCATACCCTGAATAGCAATCAAGAAAATAATAAAACTCATATTCTGCAATTCTTTCTAACATTTGATCAATAAATGGCAAAGTAAAGTGATCTTTTCTCGTGGCATCATTAAGACGTCTATAATCTATACAGACTCTCCATCCTATGAAGGTCCTAGTAGGTATTAGTTTATTATTTTTATTTTTTATCACTATCATACCTCCCTTTATGGTACTACCTGAACATGACTTACCCAAGGGCTATCTGAAATAGGGTAATTACTACCTGTTGCAAAAAGTTTTACAATCTCCTTTTTACCACTTCTAGCATTGCTGGGTTTAACCTCCTTTGGGGTTGGACTATCAGTTTGTAGCTATCCTCAACGAGGATTTTGTGCGTACAAATTGCGGGATTAATCCATTTGATATCTTCTACAGTCCATCTCAAGGCTTCTTTATGTGCTTTCAACACTTCAATCTATCTTTCTTCCCGATCTATAGTTAGAGAAGATGAAATAATTATAGGAATAACTCATGCTCAAGATAGACATATTTCAAATAGAATGGAGAGTTTTGAGTTTCATTTTTGGTTGAACTTCTTCTAATTGCATGTCCTCTTCCTCATAATCTTTTTCTAATAATTTTGCATCATTTTTGATAGACGGATCTTCATCCTGTGTGGTGCCAGATTTGGCCAAACATATTTCCATTGAGTCAGAAATTAATTGATCATCTTTGAATTCATCTATAAGATTATTAATCATGTCAATTGAAAAGCATGAAGATGATGTATCATCTTCTGAGAATCTTAGTATCTTTTGCATATCAAAAATGACTCTTTCTTCATCAACTCTTAAAATTAGTTGTCCTTGATGGACCTCTGCCAGTTGCAAGAAATGGTCTACCCAAAATAATTGGTTCATCAAAACACTCCTTCATTTCAAGTACTATAAAATCTACAGGAAAAATAAATTTATCTACTCTTACAAGCACATTTTCAATTATTCCCTTTGGTCTCTTAGTACTTTGATCAGCAAATTGAAGTGAAACACTTGTGTCTTTCATTTAACCAATATCTAATTTTTTAAAAATAGAAAATGATATCAAATTTATTGAAGCTCCAGAATCACAAAGTATTTTTTTAATGTATACTCCTCCCAGAGTACATGGAATGGTAAAACTACCTGGGTCACCAAGTTTTTGTGGTAGCTTATTTTAAATATAACGCTGCATTTTTTAGTAAGGATTAACACAAAAACTTCTTCCAATTTTCTTTTGCTTGATAAAATTTCTTTAAAAAATTTGGCATATGAAGGGATTTGCAATAAAACATCAGTAAAAGAAATGTTAACGTGATTTTTTTCTAAAAATTCTCTAAAAAATTTGCAAATTGATTATCAATCTTTTCTCTTTTCATCTTTTGTGGGAAAGGAATTGTAACAGGGAAAGACGTCAAATTTTTAGTATTTTTTCTTGGCTTCCTTCTCTTCTAATGGTTGAGAGGGTATCTCAACATTTTCTTCCTTGTCTACCGGTTGTTCCGATTGATTCTTTTCTTGTCTGTTTGCATAGGGTTCATCAAGAGTCTTACCTAACCGTAAGTCAATGTCCTTAAGGCGTTCTTTTGGATTTTTCTTTGTATTGCTAGGTAAATGACTGTGACAAACTGTCCCGTTGTCACATGATTTACCACCCCATTTCTCCCATATTGTATTTATCTATGCTTCATTATTGGTATTTGAGGTGATCGAAGTCGAATTGGATTGGTTTTAGATGGAAATGAGACACTTAGCCTCTTAAAGGAAAGCTTATTTTGGAAAAGTCAATCGGAAGTTGACTATTTAGTTAGAGGTCTCGGATGTAAATTACGATGATTCGATTAGCTTTGGAGGATGATTTGGGACTTAGGAGTGAGATTGGAAGTGATTTTGGAGGTCCGGTGTAGAATTACGCTTGAATTGGCGAAGTTAGTATTTGGCGAATTCCGGTTGGTAGGTGAGATTTTAATGTGGGGTAGGAATAGAATTCTGAGAGTTGCAGTAGCTCCGTTAGGTGATTTTGGATGTGCGGGTAAAATTTCAGGTCATTTAGAGGTGTTTTGGTTGGGTTTTTGATTGAATGCGTTTTTCGGAAGTTATGAAGAAAATTAGGCTTGAATCCGATGTGAATTGATGACTTTAGTGTTATTTGATATGTTTTGATCATTGGAACAAGTCCGTGTGATGTTTTGGGATATGCTGGTGCCTCTTGTTGAGGTCCCGGGGGCCTCGGAGTGATTTCGGGTGATCAAACAAATATTTTTTGTACTTGTGGAATTGTTGATTTTTCAGTTGTGTAATTGCAAAAGATTCCTTCTTCGCGTTCGTGTAGGGTGTGTCGCGAACGCGTAAAGTAAAGTTGGGAGGCCTAAAAAGTGTTCTTCGTGTTCGCGTTGGGGCCACGCGTTCACGTAAGTTGAGGCCCTGGTGCTTCGCGTTTGCGGTGTTGGGCCCGCGTTCACGTAGTAGTAAGTAGAGGGCCCAGCTTAAGTGTTCATCGAATTCGCGTTTAGAGGGTCGCATTCGAGTAAGTTTAGGGGCCCAAACCTTCGCGTTCGCGGGAGAGGAGACGCGTTCACGAAGGGTAATTTTTGGTCAAAGAAAAGTTGTGCATTGCGAATGCGGGGGTTTGACCGCGTTCGCATAGAAGAAAATATAGGTGGGCAGAAGGGTTTATTATGTTATTTCATCCACAATCCATTCATTATTTTCCTCCATTGTTGACCACCTCAAGAGCTTTTTGGTAGAAATTGAAGAGGGTTTTGACGGGAATTAATTGGAGGTAAGTCTCGTGATCTAGAAACGCTATTTTATTGAAGAATCAACCTTTAATTCTTGGAAAATTGGGTGAACATTTGAAGAACTAGGGCTTGGGTTTTGAAATGAAAATTTGGGATTTGAGGGGGCATTTGAACTCAGATTTTTGTAAATTTTATATATACGGACTCGTGGCGAGATGAGAAATCCGGTGATGCAAATTTTATAATTTTTCGAGAAGTGGGCTTGGGGCTCGGGTTTTGCCAACTTCATGATTTTTGATATTTTTTGAATCTTTTCGATTGGGTTATGTTGCCATAACCTATTGTGATGTATTCCTTTTGGTTTTGGCCAGATTCTATGCACAAGGAGGTTGATTTGCTAGAGAAAGGCATAGCGAGCTAGACTTGAGGCCGGATTGAGGTGAGTGACTAACTAGCCTCTAAGGTTAGCGAGGTTCCTGCTATAGTGAAGTAAAAGATCTTTCACTATAGTGGGAAGAAGACAAGTGGGAACGAACAAAAATTGATGTAAATGCTACTCTGAGGGTTTGAAACCCCCAGACTTTTACATTGTAATGCTATATTAAGGCATGAAACGCATTCTATGACGAGTGCGGGGTCGTTTACTGATGAAAATTATGACTTGGTCCATCCCGAGTGTTATTTCCACTACATTGGCGATTGAGACGCATATCTTATCATTTTGAATTGGGCGTATTGCCATGTTTGAGGCCTTGTATCAACCTGTAGAATCCTTAGGGGATTTTCATTGGCTTTCCTCACTTGTTTGCATAAATTATACTCTCAGTAATATTTTCCACTATTAAAATAAAATAAGAATTGTATTTTTAATCATGAATATTAAATAAAAAGGATGTGAAGGCTGAGATCCCTTTAATATGTCATGCCCGAGTGGCTGTGAATTTACTTGACTGAGATGGGTCGAGAACCCGATAGTGAGGATCATTTTTCTTAATATGGATCGGACTGCACGCCGCAGCAATGATATATTTATATTGAGACCCAGAGCATGTTTGATGTCGAGATGGCTGATATTGCGCTTGGGCTGTAGGAGCCCCTCCGGAGTCTATACACACCCCTAGTGAGCGCCGTCAAACTTAAATAAGTGGAGCGGGTTGCACGCCGCAGTAGGTACTAGAGTGTACTGTTACATGTGTTTCATCTTATCATGCATTATTCCCTTAACTATACTATTATTTTATATGTTTACACTGATATTGATCTGAACTGTTAGATATAGGTTGCCTTGTGCATTTACTGCATTTTCTTACTTTCAGACTGTATTGATGTTTATTACTCACTGGGTTAGAGTACTCACTTTACTCCCTGCATCTTACGTACAGATCCAGGTTCTTCTCAGGTAGAGTAGATCCAGTTTGGACGAGCAGAGTTAGCTTTTCGGGAGCATCGAAGTAGCTGCACTGCGTTCGTAACCTTAGATCTCTCCCCTTTATCCCTATCTTTTGTTTCCTTGTTATTGAATTTAAGATAGACTTTGTAGTATGATGTCATTCTATATTTAGAAGCTCATGTTCATGACATTGGGTCCATGGTTGGGCTGTATTTTATATTTTGTTAAACTTCCACGTTTTATCAGTATCTTGACTTAAAATGGTTTTGGTGATTTACTATTTTATCTATCTACCCCTGGTTATCAATTGGGTTAATTATTAGAAATGGTCGGATTTTCCCAGTAGTATGTTGGGCGCCATCATGACCGGATTGGGGTCGTGACAATGACCTTGAATCTTTTCAGACACAAGAGTTGCCAATTGGCTTAACTTAATTTCAAGATTTTTTAGAGCTGAATTTTGGCTTTCCATTTTTTTATCAGTAACTTTAATGTACTTGTACAAAAGCTCATCAAGACTTGGATGGCTTTGTTGAGGTATTTGCTGATATGGAGTTACTTGCTGATAAGGCCTAAAGTTTTGTTGTCCACGAATTTGATTGCGATATCCGAGTAGACTCTATACCTTTTGCTTTTGGTAATTTTGAGAGTTTTCAACACTATTTGCATTGCTCCATTGAAATCCTGAATGTTTTTGTGCTAATGGACTTCCAAAAGGATACAACTTGTATCTGATGACATTGACTTGCTCATCATTTTGATTGGTTGTTTGACATTCGTGGTTTAGATGGTTTCCTTCAAACAAGTCACAAGCCTCAGACTTGCTTGAGTGTTATTTATTTACCTGGAAAGATTCAAATTTTTGTGCCAAAGAAATAATCTGTTGTGTTGGTGTATTTAAAGCATCCAGCTGACTTACTGTAGCAGCTTTATTAATGATTACACGCTCAGATGGCCACTGTATGACATTTTCAGAAAATTTATTAAGCAATTGCAATGCTTCTTCTGTGGTTTTTCCCATTATGGAACCTCCTGCAACTCCATCTATTACATTTCTAGAAGATGGTTTCAAACCATGATAAAAAATGCACAACTGCATATGTTCAGTAATGTCATGATGTGGATATTTCCTTAACATTGTTTTCAATGTTTTCCAAGCTTAATAAAGTGACTCAATGTCAGTCTGCAAGAAGTTACATATATATCCTATCTTAACTTTGTTGTTTTAGCAAGGGAAAAATATTTATTTAAAAATTTTTGCGTCATTTGGTCCCATATGGTAATAGACCCTTGCGACAAACTTCGTAACCAAATTTTAGCCTCTCCTTATAAAGAAAAACGAAATAGACTTAACTTAATTGCTTCAGGAGGTACTCCATTATACTTTGCAGTTTCAACTAATTCTAAAATTTCAATTAAATGACTATGTGGATCTTCACTTAGATCACTAGTGAAAATGCAAGATTGTTGAATTGTTTGAATCAGGCATGTCCCGATTTCAAAGTTATTGGCTGCTACTGGAGGCTTCCTGACACTAGATTCACAGTTAAAGCGATCAGGTCTAGCATAATCCCTTAGGATTCTGTTTGCTGGTCTTGGCGTCACTTCATCAAACTGCTCCTCTACATGAGCTGGAGGTGAAATTTGTAGTGGATTGTTATCATCTTCTAATTAGTGCTCCATTATGTTACAAGTTATGTTTTGAGACGATATTTGTCCTTTCCTACACAGTCGCAAAGTTTTTTCAATTTCAAGATCGTAATTGGCCAACTCTTTTGCGGAAGAGCGTGTCATAAACTATTTGAAATTAAACTCAAATAAAGACATTTCCTAAAATAGTAATAGATAGTTTTAAAAATGAATTAAAAAAATCGCACGGTAATATTATAGTTAACTAAAATAGTAATTTGTAACTAACCATCAAAAGAAATAGTATAATACTAATTATATTATATAAAAAAATTCAATAAAAAATCAAGTATGTTGAAGAGTTAAAGTACTATCAATTAAAAAAGTTGAATAAAATATTATTTTATAAAGATATAGTAAAAGTAATAGTTATAATAGTAATATAGAATAGTATAAAGGGTACTTTTAGAACTAGAATAGTAAAAACAAGTACTTATAATTTTAATAATAATAATAATAAAATATACTTAAAATGACAAATAAAGAAAATGGGATTGTGAATCACAAAACTAATATATTATAATATTATATAGATATTAGTACTAACAATAAAAATATAATAATATAATAATAAAATATAAAATAAATTAGGTTGAAGTACTAACTATGAGAGATTTCTTTTTTCTCTTTTTTGTATATATTTTTTTACTATATTATATAGAATTGCCCCTAATAATAGTACAATCACGATAGTAGTATGTAAGAGATAACATTTTGAAGGAAAAATTAACAATAATAATAAATTTTCAAATTAGTAATAAAATATTTAATCTGAAGTAGATGTGTGCCAATCCCCGGCAATGATGTCAAAAATTTGAGAAAGCTTATATGTATAGGATTTTTTGCTCGTACTCTATTAAATTCTAGTATAGTTTATGATATCGCCTCACAGAGATTGGACAATCTAAGATACAGACTTGTAATATTTTGACTACTATTTAAGAGAACCAAATTTATGAAAGGTGTATTTGAAATTATAAATTAAGACAAATTTCTTCTGAAAAGTTTATATTTAAAAGAATCTGGGAATCGTTGAATTCACTTGATGTATCATTACAATAAAATCTCAAGTTCATACAATATTTCTCTAAAGAATAATTGCTTATTGCTAATACAATTATATTTTTACACTAAAAAATAAATAAATTATTAACACTCCGCGAGGTTATGTCAATTAATTGATTTAAAACTAATGACTATTAAACTGAAATATCTTGCCTGAATTGTGCTCAAGCATAGTAAAAACTTCGTGAAAATATTTTTAGAAAATCAATAATCTTGCCTTCAACAATTTCTCCATGAGAATTACAACAACAACTACACAGTAAAAATCTCACATAGTGGGGTCTGGGAAGGGTAATGTGTACGCAGACCTTACCCCTACCCGGGAAGGAAAGAAAGGCTGTTTCCGATAGACCCTCGGCTCAGAAAGACGGAAATAAAAGAAAACATGGAAAACAAGAAAGGAAAGAGAAAATAATTCATTAGTAACTTCAGTAAAAACTATTATAGTAATAGAAGCATAAAAAATAGAAAATCAAAAGATGAACGACATGCAATAATAGTAAACAAAGACTAAGGCATCTAAGATAAATATCAAGAATGTTGTGGGTTCAACATAAATTACAAGGCATCTAAGATAAACCCTAATCCAACCCCGCCTCACCCTCGAAATGCAGAAAGGGAAGCACTACTACCCCTATCTTACAACTCTAATGTTTGTCCTCCATGCCTTCCTATCAAGGGCATGTCCTCAGAAATTTGCAAACGTACCATGTCCTGCCTGATCACCTCTTCCCAATACTTCTTAGGTCTCCCTCTACCTCTTCTCATACCCACCACGGCCAACCGCTCGCACCTTATCACCGGAGCATCGATGTTTCTCCTATGCATGTGCCTAAACCATCTGAGCCTCACTTCCCACATCTTGTCATCCACCGGGGCGACGTCCACCTTCCTCCGAATATCTGCATTCCTGATCTTGTCTATCCTAGTATGCCCGCACATCCACCTCAGCATCCTCATCTCTGCTACCTTCAACCTCTGGATATGGGAGTTCTTAACCGGCCAACACTCTGCCCTATACAACATAGCCGGTCTAATCACAGCTCTATAAAACTTACCTTTGAGTATCGGTGGCACTTTCTTATCACATAAGACTCTAGATGCAAACCTCCATTTCATCCATCCCGCCCCTATGCGGTGAGTGACGTCCTCACCGATCTCTCCGTCCCCCTGAATCACCGACCCAAGGTACTTGAAGCTATCTCTCTTGGGGATGACCTGAGACCCAAGCCTCACGATCCCGCCTACGTCCCTTAACTCAGTGCTAAACTTGCACTCCATGTACTCTATCTTAGACCTTCTCAATTTGAAACCCTTAGACTCGAGAGTCTGTCTCCAAGCCTCCAATCTCTTGTTAACACCTACCCTCGTCTCGTCAATTAGAACAATGTCATCAGCAAATAGCATACACCATGGAACCTCCCCTTGAATATGGTGTGTCAGAGCATCCATCACCAAGGCAAATAAGAATGAGCTAAGCGCAGAGCCCTGATGTAATCCCATAACAACCAGGAAATGCTCGGAGTCACCTCCCGCAGTCCTAACCTTAGTCTTAGCTCCATCATACATGTCCTTGATCGCTCTTATGTAAGCTACCAACATGTCCTTCGCCTCTAGACATCTCCAGAGCATCTCCCTTGGAACCTTGTCATACGCTTTCTCTAAGTTAATAAACACCATATGTAGATCCTTCATCTTATCCCTATACTGTTCCACTAACCTCCTAATAATGTGGATAGCTTCCGTGGTGGAGCGGCCTGGCATGAACCCAAACTGATTGTTGGATATTGACATTGTCTTCCTCACCCTCACCTCTACCACCCTCTCCCAGACTTTCATGGTATGGCTAAGTAACTTGATTCCCCTATAATTGTTACAACACTGGATATCACATTTGTTCTTGTACACCGGAACCACTGTACTCGACCTCCATTCTGCCGGCATCCTTTTCGTCCTAAAAATTACATTGAACAACCCAGTCAGCCATTCTAATCTTGCTCTACCCACATGCTTCCAAAACTCAACCGGAATTTCATCTGGCTCGGTCGCTCTACCCCTACTCATCTTACGCAAAGCCCCCACGACCTCGTCAACCCTAATGTGCCTGCAATACCTAAAATCTTGAAGACTCTCCGAATGTCCCAAGCCCCCTAGCGTTATATCTCGGTCCCCCTCCTCATTTAGAAGACCATAGAAGTGCGTCTGCCATCTTTGCTTAATCTGGGAATCTCCCATCAAAACTCTACCATCCTCATCTTTGACGCACCTCACTTGGTCCAGATCTCGGGCCTTCTTCTCCATGAGAATTAAAACTAAAGAAAGCAAGATTATAGGCTTGAAACAATAATCTTACTAAAAATTATTTTTAACTCTAATATTTTGTGCTCAAGTGTAGTAAAAACTTCGTGAAAATATTTTTACTAGAAAATCAATAATCTTGCCCTCAACAATTCCTCCATGAGAACTAAAACTGAGGAAAGAAAGATTACAGACTTGAAATAATTATTTTATTAAAAATTACTTTCACTCTAATATTCTATTCATCAGTTATTATATATTAATTTTGCTCCGTGAGAATTATAAAATTAATATAAGAATAACTTAGATATAAAATATGTAGATATGATATTAATGATTAAAAAATCATCATTCCATCACAATATGAAATGTATATAGAGTTTCAGACCAAGAATGTAGTGAAACTGAGATAGTATTATAATTATATCAAACTTCATCAACTATCCCAACAAAAAGAAATTAATCTATTATGAAGTAAGAAAATCTAAAAAATACTTTCAAAAGACTAAGAATATTTTTACTACAAAGAGAAAGATTAGAGGAAGAGACCAAGATTACTCATCTCTTTCTCTTTAGAAACTTAAAAAAAAACTAGATAAAATATTGGATACAAAGAGGGATGATTTTTCATCTACAAACACATGGCTATTTATAGGAAAATTCCTACAAGACCTTGGTGAGAAATTATAATATAATATTAATATATCATATGGCCTTGATGAGAAATTGATATGGCAATTTGTCTTGAAATTTTGGTGAGAATTTGCCATAACTTTGTATCTCTTGACTTTGTCTAATCTTAGATGAAATTGTCACTGATGTATCATTCTTCCTTGAATTGTAGGTTCTTTCTATTTCTCTTTTTTCATGTATTCTTTTTCCTGAAAGAATTGTTAGAAAAGTGCGAGAATAGGACATAAATTGGTCATGTTTTATATCTAAAATAGTATATTTCTTTATTAAAATATAAGAATAATTTATATCCAATTGTGGAAAACCTCCCCGATGTTACCTTTGGAAGCTTTGGACTAGTTACAGAGGAGGTAAGCAAGCTCGTTAGGAAAATAATAACTCCAAGTTTTGCCCGCATCTACCCTTATTTTTAAATTTTCATCCTCAAAAGGAGCAAGATTTTCCGCAAATGCACCCGAAGGAGGAAGCGATGTTGCCGAAAAGATCAAGAACACTCTTGCTCTACTTGACCTCTTCGGATCCAAGCACTCTGCTGTGAAGGAAGATGATGATGCTTCAAGTGATGGATACTCCCCCACTTACACCATATAGAATTAGCCAATCAAGGATAGATATGTGTGACAATTCATGCTACATTCCATCGTCCATAATAATCATGCAAGCCATGGTGACAAACACTTCATCTGTAGAGCAGTAGTTGGCAAACTTGACGAAGGTAATCGCTGGCTTGACCTAAGTACATAAAAATTCAAGATGCTAGAATCGACAAGCTAACAGATAAGGTGGGAATCTTAATGGAAGAAGAATCCACCCACGCACCCGGTAAGCTCCCAGAAGTTCCAAAGAGTGATTCTCCCCAAGCCGAGGCTATCCCTGTCTCATCTGAAGGGACGATTCCGATCAACCAACTAAAGGAGTTAATTAAAGGAACTATTAAAAATAGTATAAAGTTGCTGCCAAGTCCTCCCTTACATATGCAAAACTGTACATTGCAAGCGCGTATATGTTGAAGATGCCTGTTAGTTATTAAACTCCAAAGTTTCAAGAATTTGATGGTAAAGGTAATCCAAAGCAACATGTGGCGCACTTCGTAGAGACGTTCAATAATGTTGGGACTTATGGAGATTACCTCGTCAAGTCGTTTGCCTGCTCGCTAAAAGGAAATGCTTTTGACTGGTACACAAACCTCGATGATGGATCTATTGATAGCTAGGATCAACTAGAGCAAGATTTCCTCAATCTCTTTTATAGCACGAGATGTACTATGAGTATTATAGAACTCACAAATACTCGTCAATAAAAGAGTGAAAAAGTTATCGACTTTATCAATCGTTGAAGGAATGCAAGCCTCAACTCCAAAGAGAGGCTTAGTGAATCTTCTAGCATGGAGATGTGCATCCAGGACATGCATTGGGGACTCTGCTACATCTTGCAAGGTATCAAGCCTAGCACATTTCAAGAACTTGCGACTCGTGCCCATGACATGGAGTTAAGTATGACCTCCGCTGGAAATGAAAGGTTGCCTATTCATGAGCCCCGCAAAGGGAACGACAAGCAAGAAGTGAGGAAATGGACTGAATTGGTACCAAGGTATAAAAACAAAGAATCCATGAATGTCAACACACCACCGGTAAAGTTCACGACGAAGGTGAGCAAGAAGTAGAGTATGAAGTCAACACACCACCGATAAAGTTCACGACGAAGGTGAGCAAGAAGTAGGGTATGAAGTCCACTTATTTTCAAGATAGGCCAAGTGGAAAGTTAACTCTAAAAGAAATGCAAAAGAAAGACTGCCCATTTCTGGATTCTGACGTGCCAACTATTTTTGAAGAACTCCTTGTTAAATCTCATTGAGCTGCACGAGATGAATTGACCAAATGAAGTTGGGAAACAAATGACCCATATTACAACAAATACCATTGACTTGTGAGCCACCATGTGGAGAAGTGCTTTATCTTCAAGGATAAAGTTATGGACATGGCTCGCGAAAAAAAGATCGTACTTGAAGATGAGAAAGCAAGCGCAACGAAACCTCTATCACATTTGGCTCATTCTGTCCGAATGAATTATGCAATTTTAAAGAAAGTAAAGATGAAGAATTATTGGAGAACGGCAAAACTAAAGTCAATTAACTTGATAATGTAAAGGTTGGGCGTTGGTGAATCATCGTAGGCACCACAAAAGGAGGCCACGAAAAGAATCAATAGAACAACCAACAATGAAAATAATGGTAAAAGACAAAGGATATGGAATCCAGTTAAGGATTTAAAGAAAGCAAAAGTGGAGGTGCACCACCCTCAAAAGCCCCGACATCCAGTGACCTTGGAGGAGTTTTTACCAAGTTGGTTTCGCACGAAGATTTCCCATGTGGGTATTGATGCCTCTTGTTGCCATGCTAACAAAGGGGAAGAAGAGAGTGATGACCTACCATCGGCACTATCTTCGGAAAAGTTCATCGAGTCCATTCCTCAAGAAGTTAATACTTGTGAGAAAAAAGTTATGTTCACCAATGACGATCTTCTACTGGGTGACACTCTTCACATCCGCCCATTATACCTGGTTGGCTATATGCGCGATGAAAGAGTAAATCGAATTTAGGTGACGGAGGATCCTTAGTGAACATCTTGCCAGTTCGCACTGTAAAAGAACTCAACATTCCCATGAACAAACTCTTGGAAAGTCGTGTGATAATTCAAGGATTCAACCAAGAGGGCAAGGAGCCATAGGTGTAATCAGGTTGGGAATCACTATTGAAGATATGCAATCAAGTGCATGGTTGCATATGATCGATGCAAAGACTTCATACAATGTCTTGCTTGGAAGGCCTTAGATACATGAGAATAAAGTGGTCCATCTACCTACCATTAATATTTGAAATACTATGAAGGTGAAGTTGAGAAGAAGAAATTGTTGATGAGGAGTCATTCACTCAGGCTGAGTCACACTTCATTGATAAAAAGTTCTACTTGAATAACCGCATTGTGAAGGAGCTAAAAGTTGATGATGTCATGAATGACAAAGGATGATGAGTCCACGGCTAAGAGAGCTGAGGTGGTTGCCGACAAAACCAAGAAAGTAACTAAGAAGGTACATCCCAACTCAAATAAGTCTCATAAAGGGAACATTGTGTCTCAAAGCAAGAAAGTAACTCCTCCACTCCAATACGTCCTTGAAAAGAAGAAAGATAAAGGTGAATCATCTAATCTCCAAACTAACATGCTAAAAGGGTTAAGTCTTCTGATTAAAGTATGATCCATATTTTGAAAGTGAGTCAAAGGCCACTACAACATGTCTTGAGAGATGGATTAAGCAATTGTACTGTTCAATGATCTTCAGATTTTTGGGGTAGAGTTTTCTTTTCCATTTCGTACTCGGGTAAGAGTTCAAGTATTCGAGTCCATCCAGGTGATATAGGATGTTCGGAGATGTAAATATATTCCTCGTATTCTTCCTTTTGGGGTATGAGACCAGTCGGTCTTTATCATCTTGTTTGACAAGTTCTTCCTTTTGGGGTATGAGACCAGTCGGTCTTTATCATCTTGTTTGACAAGTCTTCGTATGATGTAAAGGTGTAAACTATTACAATACTTTTTACTAATTCGGATATTTCTCATCTAGCCTGGAATATAAGATTAAGAGGCATATGACAACCAGCACTGGATGATTTTGTATTCTGATAGTCTCTAAACCACTAAAGTGAAGGACCCATCAAACAAAAATTAAGCGAAAGCCTCGCACAAGTTTTCCTCTTTAACATTACAACAATAAAACAACACCTATTGTAATCTTCCGAAAGACCCTAGGGCTCAAAGACACAATTTTCCGCAGGTTTGAATAGGAGAACTTTCCTCTCTAAAGTTGCATGGCATTATTCACATACATAAGTTGACATACCAACAGTAGGGCAGCAGCACCACAAGTATTACTAAGCTTCAAAGTTTACTTAGAAACACATTGGACAGTCCATACAAGATTGAAATCTCAAGACAAAGCAAATACTTGTACTTAAAAAAACACAAGACACTGTCATCCATTTAACTCCGGACTCGGGTCGTCATTCAGTTGCTTTTCCTTTGCTGCGTCTGCTGCTACTGCTGGTCTCTACAAGATAACAAACCATAGAATCCACATCGTCCCCAAATAAGCTATAAGCCTCAATTACTCGTGGATAGCTGAAACCCATCGACAGCATAATCTGGATGCAGTCGCTAAAGGTGGAATCTGGCAAGCAGAGCCCATCTTCCTGCCGTTTCTCACTTCCAGATGACCCTGCAATTCAATGTTAAAATTTACAGTTCAAACCTGCAAACTTATTGATCTTATATCGATAGAGGTGCAACCTAGAAAACAATGTAAAATACTTTAAACTTCATAAAATATAAGCTCAAACTTACTAGCTCCTGAAGATGACGGCTCAGCTCCGGATGTGGAAGACTCTTGACAACCAAGCTGTTGTCTAAACCTATCACGAGCAATATACTCAGCCCTAGAAGCTTCGATCACCATGCGTTCCATCTCCTTTTCAGTGAGCTCAAGATCTGAGTAGAAGCGTCCTTCAGCTAGAAGCGCCTGAAATGGGACCATTTAACCAAATAAAAGACCACATGAGCATCTAGTTTTTGGAAATCATTCCATGAAATTGAACTTTCTAGGTACTTAACCTTATCAATCTGTTGGTCCTGTTGAGCTTTAATTGCAGCTTTTACTTTATCCTTGTCAACGTTTGTCTGCAGGAGAAATAAAAAAAATATATTTCTGAAACTAACATATAGGTTTGCACAGAAACAACATATCATATATAAAAGACTAATGATGACATCTAAAGATAATATGTAAAGAAAGACATCAGCTTCACTAAGTTATCTCATTACAGGACCGCAAAGCGATTAACATTTTTGTATGCAATTCGAGAGTATACCCCTTGCAGAGAGCTAAACCCAAGCCCAGCACCAACTGTTAATCGGCGAGGATCAACAAGGGAGTTGTAATGATTTCCATGATGATAACTGAGACGGATAGGTGGGCTGTCTGAGTTATAACTTCCATGGAACGTGTTCATTGGTTCTGCACCAGCAAATTCCACAATTTAATGCAAGCAACTAACTGAGACAAGTCCACAAAGCTGAGCATCACAATCATCACATCGTCTTATTTCACAAAGAACAACCAAAAGTCAAGAAGCGGAACTTACCGATGCTGTAAGAATATATATGGATAGGGCGGTTATACATTTCAGATAACGCTTGGATTTCCACATTGTTGCCGTAAACCTCCAACATAGCAATGAAAACATTAGTCTGGTTAGTCTGACAAAGAACTGACAAACAAAGAAGGATAGGCACACAGATAAATGGATGGATAATAGATAAGCAAAACACGATCCACGAGAGTAACAAATAGCAGAAGTCTTTAAACGAAATGGATATTTGCAGTCCATATGAGTCCTTTAATCTAATCTTTTCCTAGAAGGTAAATAAGTAACCTAAGAAAAATCAAGCAGCAGAAACCAACATAAAATGATCGAGAACAGCAACGCTGGTGCAGGTAAACTGAACACCCCATTCTTCTCGGGAAAGGGAAATAGAAAGGAAATTTTAAATATTCATTTAAGGGGTAAAAAACACAAAATTTAACCACCGTCCTCCACTCAAAAGAAAATAAGGAATTGAAGATACAATGGGCAATACAACATACGAGATAACCATATGCATCATAAAGAAATTAGCAAATAACTAACAGTAGAATATAAAAGTTAGAGGTTCCGATGAGAGTAGTATACTTAACGGTTTGAAATTATTTACCAAACAACTAAAGAGAAGTGAATTCACATCGCTGTAACCAGATATTTTTGCTGGGCAATCTCTTCATCATTTTTGTGTTGGACTTGAGATAATTCCGAAAAACACTAAAACTGTCACTAATGACCATCACCTAGAAAATGAGACATCCTGTATCCTGAGAGATTCTATCAACAGATACCAATTTTTTCGGTTATGCGTAATGCTCCAATTCTGTTGGTGCCAAGATAGGACAGAAGCAACATAATGACTCGGAGAGAATTTCTGAATAACCACATACATACCTTGTCTCTCCTTTTTCTCTTGCAATAGGATGTGAATCCTTCAGTTATAAACTGAGAAAAGTGGTCTCTTTCGCGCTCCTACAACAGAAGATGCTCATCGAATAAATAAAGAGACAGCAAATAAGTTTTAAGGCTGTGCAAAAAACCATTTAAATGATTAAGAAACAGACGCACCAACAATATACACAAAGGGAACAAAAGGATATGAGATTATGCATCAAACACATAGATTTTAACCTCTATTCAGCGGAACTTCCAATACTGACTTATGCAAGAAGACGACATCACGAAACGGAAACCAAACAGTAACAATATGCACTTTGACATCTTCCATCACCCATGCCCCAACCACAAGCGAATAACAAGGCGCCATAACCATAAATCTAGATAATGTTTTAACCTCTTCTTTTTATTATCTTAGAGCACACCAAACTGTAGGATAAATTTCAAATTTAACCGTCACTTGGCTAGATGAGGTATAGTATCTTAGCTAACTGTAAAGAAGGGTCCCTCAACTTCTAATGCTAAATAAACTGCAGGCTTCCTTCCACTAAACCATTAAAATGAAGGAAAATGGTTAAATATCTTGGAAGAGAAAGGAAAAATGGAGTTTAGCATGAAACATAGAACATTTCCTCTTACAAAAAACCACCACTATTTACAAATCCTAATCCCTATAACCAGAAACTAAACTAAGCCTGCCCTCCCACCCTCAAAGAAAAATAAAGCTCATCTTTGGCACTGCCCATCACATTGCTTCAGGAAGAATCATTCATATACCATTGGAAGGATATCATACTGAGGATTATTGTAAAGACAAAGAAAAGCTAAGTCGACCAGGTAGCTTGATAAAAAGAGGATGCCGGCAAGGCTCAGTTCAAGTGGCAAAGGTTGAAGGGCTTGTGACTTAGGTCGCAGGTTCGTGCCCTACATCATGCGAGCTAAGCCTAGTATTTTAAGTGGAGAAGTAGAGGGGTGGGCTCATTATCCTCGAGTTTCGAAGGTGGTTGGTCCAGACGAAAAGGGAAAAAGCTTGATAAAAAGAAGCTGGGGAACAAAGCATGGGAATTATCATTGGCAAAAAGACAGGGAAATATTATCACTATTAAAGAGGCAATGATTTAATGGTTTCAAGAAATTCTAGAAGGGAATAATAAACTAACAACAAACACTAAAATGCTACGAATATCAGTTGTTCCTCTTCTGCTCTTGGGGTAAATCATTCTGTTACTTTTTTGCATTCTAATCAGTCACTTAATCAACCAACCAAATTCATCCCAATTATATGTGCTGGCTATATGAAGACTTGACTTTATTAAAAAAAAAAAAAAAGCTCTGGCTATATGAATCCTCCCTATTCTTTTCGCTCTATTCAGGAGGCAATATTATGGTATGTCTATTCCATTTAATACTAAACCTGAATGCTGATGTAGCACGTCTAGATTAACATGCTCAAACAAATTTAACGTTTAAGAAATTCATCAAGGATTGATTTTTTACATCGATGGTCACGCTATCGCAATCCACCCTCTCTTGAGTCCATATAACAAATTTCTTTTCTAGACAGATTTTTCAAATTTACTCGACATTCGTAATTTATATCATGAATTCCAATCACTAACTTATATATGCTTTAGTGAAAATTTAGATAATCAGAGAGAAAATGTACTTTCATGATAAAACAAAATGTTCCAGTATTCTCTAGATAGAATAGTGAGAGGATACAGATGGGAAAATCTGAAAGAGCAATTTCAGTCTCTTAAATGTACAGGAAGTGTCTATAGATGGAAAAATAAAAAAATTTATGTCCATTAACGAATTTATGAAATGCTCTCACCATCTCTAGAACACAGCTCTGCGCAAGCGCAGGTGCTTGGAGGGATTTGAACATCATAAGACTAGTCTTAAATTACACATTAAGAATATAACGCACAAACCATAAATGACAAATGTTGTCCGTCAAGGGGAAAAGATACTTCAGTTCATATATCAAAAAAATATGCAACAAAGGATGCCCTGGCATGCCAAGAACCTACTATAGATAGGCATCTGGAAACTATTTGGCTCTCAAATTAGCAGATTCAGTATTTGATTCCAAAGCAGAGGCTTAGGAACAAGTTCAATCACTTTTTCTGAATCTACCTCTGCGTCGTGCATAACGTACTATGTTTATTCTGTTAGTGCACCTTTTCTACTCTCAGTCGTACTAGGTCACTGTCGATCAAATTTCATAACTAACAAATCAAGGGAAGAGCTGATATAACTGATGGCCCTTTGGTGCACAAAACAAAATCCTAGCTTCATCTCCCTATCTAATGGCATGTTAAGAAACAGCGTTTCTACAAGAAACTAAAATCAAGTAATAAATTTCTCAACCTGCAAAAGAAAGATAAATGAAGCAGACAAATAAATCGCATTCATAACAGAACGTTTAGTGGAATCATTACCATGTAGTCGATGCACATCTGCCTGACCAAATCATAAGCTTCAGAATCACCATATACTTGGTCAGCAACTGCACGGAAGAGGCAGTTCCCATCCTCCAACATTTTCTTAACTTCTAAGCCTTTTGCTCTTCTAATATCACTTTCAAACTGGTGCTCTCTCTCCTAAGACAAAATTGTCAAGTTTGCAATTTCAGATATGTGCAGTCTGCTAGTCAAATCAGTGTACTTGTGAATTACTAGATAGATCATTCTTCACTCATGCAAAATAACATGAGCGGAATGACCATTCCACTTTGTGCTTGCTCGGGATTGCCATTTCGCATACGGGATAAACAGCAACTAACTGTTTAGAAAGCACAATTTGCACAGGACAATGCATTGCTGATTGTATGTGCTTAAGAAATAAAGTTATAATAACCTTCCAAACGAACATGCTTATAAAAAAAAATTATAAGCAATGATCAACTCTACTCCCAAAACAGACAAGGGGATCATAAACTGCAGCCTTGATCAGTTTCAAGTAGATAATTTTGAACTTACCATATCATTGCGTGAGGATCCAAATTTGGGGTTCTGCTCATCGGCACTATTATAACCTTCACTTTCGCTGTGTGACCGCGGAGAGGATGGCCTAGATCCTGTAGGTGAAGTCCTAGTTGACACATTAGGTCGCCCAACAAGTTCCCTAGATCCTAACCGCACTGCATTTGAACTGCCTAATGAAAATTTCCTTGGACTACAGCTTAGAGACACAGGTTTAGGAGGTGGGACAGGAGGTGGAGGTGGACACGAACTACCTTTAGCCCCCTGCACAGAAGTTCCCTCATTTTCTGCTGCCTCAACACTTGAACCACTAGATCCTTTAACAGAGTCCCCACAGACAAAAGCACCATCACCTATCTTCTCATTGTCAATAATCTTTTCTTCAAGGTGGCTTCTGTCACTGCTGAAATTCTCTAATGAAGCATCATCACCTTCACCTTTGTGGTTGAAAGAACCAACTGAAAACTCATCCAAGACAGTAGATTCTGGAAATTCTCCTACCAATTCATCATCTTTCAGAGCTGATGGTACCTGACTAGTGCTAGAAGCCTGTGGCTGCAATGGAGCTGAAGAAGATGCAGATGATTCAGGGAGTGAAACTGATGACCTGTTCTGGTTTGACAACGACGATGAAGACCCTGTAGAACCTCGTTGAACAAGTATCCGTGTCATTATTGTTGCCCTTCTTCAACCACAGAACCACAAAATAACCACTCTGCCTTTACCCAAATTAGAGAAACACTTTCAATTTGTCACGCTTTCTGGCTTTTGGGGCGGTCACACCAATACCTTTACTGAATGATTTCTTGCAGCAGCCTACTTCCTTTTGATCCTCGCGAACTACTTTCTGCATTCCCGTATATATTCTCATGAGACCTTCAACTCCAAAAATCTTCTTTGACACAACAAAGCCTCTTCTCTTTATGTTCCTTGAAATTTCCCAAAAGTAAGCCACGTGCTTAAAACTGCAATTACGACCAACTAATCATCACCAAATGCTAGATAAAAGATAGTAGTTTAAAAGTAACCCTACTCCATCACTTACACCACAGGAACATATATATGAATCAACTACTTCGTAATCCCAAAACTAATACAGACAGATACATGATTTTCTTTAAAGAATCCTCCCTCCTCGGACCCAATTTATTCCAGTGCTAAAGAATTTAGGGGTTCTATAATTTTATTAGATATCACATTTATCCCATATACAATTCTCTAACACAACTAAAAACACTGCTGGTAAGTAAATAGAATAACTAAAAGAATACATAAAAACAAGGGTAAATTACGATAAAACCTCTATACTATCACTCAGTTTCAGGCACAAGTGTATTTCTATTGTAAATCAAAGACTTAATACCCTGTACTATTAGAATCTTTCAGAAACATTAAGCAAATTCAAAATCCAAGTAGACAAATTAGATAAATCCAATAATAATTCAGAAAAGACCATCGAAGGCTAATAAAAATTTCAAGTTACAACCACATTTTTTTGAACAAGTTCAAACTTTTTAACAAAGGCAAGTCAATAGTAGAAAAACTAAATCCCAGAGACACAATCAATAAAGATAAAGATGCATTAAACAAAGGAACGGAGCCAGAGCTTACAAATTGGAAACCCTAAAGTGACTCAGGGAGAATTACGTAGCTCACTTGATTATGAGACCTAATTGAAGCAGAAATTCCCACTGGCTAGGGTTTAGTACATAATCTGCGAAGCGTAGGAACGAAAAGAGAATGCAATTTACCTTCTAGGTGAAGGAAGATAGTGTATATATGTATGTATATATGTATTTGTGTGTATAGGTGGCGAAAATGGGTAAAGTTTGAGAGAAAATGGGAGGCTAGGGAAGAGAAAGAGAGGAGGAAGGGACACGTGACTCAAGAATTTTACTGCCTACTCCGTTGGTCCCGTCAACGCTCCGTGAAGTGGTGTACATAGAAGCGCATTATTTGCACGTGTGGAAGGGAGGAAATGTTTCATCTAATTTATGAAACCATTTAGGATTTTATTTAGTAATTTTCATTGTATAAAAATTAAGGTAAGTGTTAGTAGATAATCGAGTGTTTTTTTTGTAGCATTAATATTAATCTTGTATTTGCTCATATTACTTCTGGTTATTTCTTTTTCTTTGGTTATTTATTATCTTGTTATTGTTTTTTATTTTTATATTATTTTTTTTATGACTTCTCTGTATATCTATTCAATAATGCTGTGAATATGCTTTTTCGAATAGTGATTCTATCGAATATAGTCTCTCTGTCATTATAAGGTGGGTGTAAGATCAGCGTATACACTATTCGCTATATAAAAAATATAACAAATTTTGAAATAACAATTAAATTGATAGTTTAATTTTGATAGAAAATAAAAGCGCCTCAAGTTGACTTTCCAAACTTCATAGTGATATTTTCAGCTCATTAGAAGCTTGTGTTAAAGAGCTGCGCATTCTTCTTCTTTCTCGATTTCAAATTATATAAATTTTATCATATGATTAAACGATAGATTAATGAAAATATCGATTAACTAAATTATCTTCACCAAAACAAGAAAAACTTATAATTTTTGAAAGATATGTGATGGGGAAAAGGACGAAGAACTTTTGAAATTTTATCAAAAGATATACTTGAGACAAGATTGAAGTTAACATAATGTCAAGTTTCTCAATTAGGATAGAATGAAAAGGTTAACCCCGTGACAATACTAAAAAATGGTGCAAATTCGTCCAAAACTAACCGAAGTCGGTGGAAAATTTCAAAGCATTGACTGAATGTCAAACTTTAATTTTTGACCGAATTTGGTCAGTACCAATTAAATTATTTTTTAATTATTAAATACCGATCGAAATCGGTGTGTGTATATATATATATATATATATATATATATATATATATATATATATATATATATATATAAAGAGATAACAAGGAAGATAATAATGTTAAATATTATTTATTTAAAAGCTCTTTATTATTTATACACACACACAAATATTATTATATTTATATTTTAATTATTTAAAATTATTTTTCTACATTCGGTCAGAAATATTCAATTATAAGATATTTCGGTTGTTTAAATAAATATATTTAATTTTTGTCCTGGGCGAAAAGTAAATATTTCAAACTTTCTAACCGAAATAGGTCAGAAATTTGGAAATATTTTAATCAAAAATTATTTTTGTATATTATATACAAGTATGACCAAGCGTTGGTCAAATAATGACCAATTTCCGATCGAAATCGATTGAAAATTTGGAAAAGTTATAAGAAAAAATTATTTTTGTACATTATATACAAGTATGACCAGGTGTTGGTCAAATACTGAAATTTTCGACTCAAATCGATCACAATTTTTAGTTTTTTGCTGTGGGACCATTATTTCTGTTGTCAAACAATTTTGTTGATTTTTATGACCAAATACACTTATTTACGACCGATTTCGGCCGGTATGCCTGAGACGAATAATGCCAATTTTCTAGTAGTGTGGATTTAACCATGTCAGATCCCATAGGTTGATAAAGCCAATTAGTTATGAAATATAGATAAACCATCCCACTAGATTAAAGTATGACTAAAAGCAACGGCAGACGCACGTAGTTCGAAGCGATGTCACATGACTATCGCTTCATCGAAAATTTTAATTAAATACTTTTGTAGTAGATGGCATGTGAATAGTAAATGACCTACATATTATTTGAAGTGACATCACTTTACAACATTCAGTTGTTAGTTCAAATGGTCAAGCTATTGATTTAGATAGCACATGATGACTTTTTATTTTCTGAGCATGCTTCTCTAAGAAAGAAGGGCTGGTATTTTTTGAAATTCGAATCGTTGAGGACCTGATATTTTTTAGGATTCGAACCGCTGACCTCCACATGAGATAAAGGATGAGATTTACAATAGAAAAGAAAATTCTATTTGACACCTTTTAAATACTCAATTCGGAAAAAATCCCTCTTTCGATTAGCAATTTTTACTTGTGCTAGCTTTCCAGCTACTATGTTCAGCTTCTTATTAGTTGTAACACCACTTACTAAAAGTTAACCCTGACTAAAAGTAAGGAGGAAACAAGAAGATTTGGAGAAAATTTAGAGGGTATTTGGATGGCTTATAAAAAGTAGCTTTTAACTTAGGCGAAATACATAGTTTATCCATTAACCTTGAACCCAAATACATGTTACACACCTCTTTATCACGGACAACATTTTACACATCCAACCTTTTAGGAGTGTGTCAATGACACACCATTTTGCTTAGTTGGCATGTGCTGTTTAACACAAAAAATAAGAGCGTGAGAAACATAAACCTTTTGTCCAAAATCTTTTGTCATCCGTCAAAATTAAACCAAAATGGGGATTATTATAAAAAATAAAAACAAAAATAAAGAAAAAAATAAGAGAAATAAAAGGAAAATACCATCTGGTAATATTCAATCATCATTTGGGAGGAGATAATTTTTGAACCTCCATTGTTACTATTATTTGTCCGTCGACAATCTACAAATTTACACCATAATATTAAATTAAATAAGGTAATTTAGTCATCTTCTATATCTTTTTTCTTTTCCATTCAAATGTTTCAACGATTTGGGGTGGTGTCAAAGTTTTGAATCATCATTTGGGAGGAGAAAGTTTTGGAACTCCATTGTTGAGGTTTCTTGATTTTTCGGATCGGCATCCGTCAAAATTAAACCAAAATGGGGATTATTATAAAAAATAAAAATAAAAATAAAGAAAAAATAAGAGAAATAAAAGGAAAGTACCATATGGTAATATTCAATCAATCATTTGGGAGGAGATATTTTTGAACCTCCATTGTTACTATTATTTGTCCGTCGACAATCTACAAATTTACACCATAATATTCAATTAAATAAGGTAATTTAGTCATCTTCTATATCTTTTTTCTTTTCCATTCAAATGTTTCAACGATTTGAGGTGGTGTCAAAGTTTTGAATCATCATTTGGGAGGAGAAAGTTTTGGAACTCCATTGTTGAGGTTTCTTGATTTTTCGGATTGGCACTTGGGCGGAGAAATCTCGCAACAATGTTGAAAATTATTTGGACCGAATTGTTGAGCTTGTTTACTGAATTAAACTTTGTTGATGTTCTGAAATTAATTTTGACTTGTGGTTGTGAAAAAAATAAAGTTTATTTTTTTGGAAAAATATAAATTCTCTAGAATGTCCTAGTATGGTGTCCTTGATATTTAGTAGACATATCTAGAAGTTCTAGAATATTGTAGGAATATAAGATTTGTCTAGATATTCTAGAGTGTTGTTAGAAGATAAGGTTCCTAGAATCTTCTATGTACATTATGTAGCATCATATCTAGAATCATCCATAGGCTAGTATAAATAGGGAGTGTCTTGTTTATTTGTAACCAATCCAAAATCAAGAAAATCTTCTTTCATAAACAAAGTTCTCCTCTCCAAAACTTTTCTTCTCCTTTGAAAGCTTCCTCTTCCGTAGTTGAATCCTCCAATCTTAGTTAACGATCTTGGGCTAGCAGAAGGTTTCCAAATAATACTCTTCTTCTGCTATTCTTTACATGGTATCAGAGCCATAAGTCGGTTTCTAAATTTCAAGGTCGGGTTAGTGGTTGATTCAACTGGTTTTCTAAATGGATTTGGGTGGTCGTGCTAATGGACTGGGGATGGAGTTATTGAACCAGTCCAACTACAAGGTATGGAAGACTTGTATGGAATCATACCTTGTTGGTGAGGACTTGTGGAAAGTTGTCAATGGAAGCAACACAAGTCCTCCTGCTGATGCACCAGAAAATAGCAATGCGCATAAGAAGTGGAAGCAGATTAATGCTAAGGCGGAATTTATCCTGAAGAGGTCTATCTCTTCTAATTTATTTGATCATATTATAAGGTGTAAATCGGCTCATGGAATATGGAGGACCTTCGATCGGCTATTCAACAAGAAGGATGAAGCTCGGCTACATATTTTAGAGAATGAGTTAGCTAACACCACTCAAGGTAGTCTCTCTATCGCCGAGTACTTTTTGAAGGTTAAAAATCCGTGTTCCGAAATTTCTCTATTAAATCCGGACGAGGCTATCTCTGAAGCACGAATAAGAAGAATCATTATTCGTGGTTTTAAGTCAGAATATATTCCATTTGTTACATCGATTCAAGGATGGGTTCAACAACCTTCTTTGGAAGAATTTGAGAATTTGTTATCGTCACAAGAGCTACTAGCCTAACAGATGGCTAGTGTATCTATCAAAGAAAGAGAAGGAAATGCTCTTGTTGCCTATAAGAGAAACTATAAAGGGAAATCAAGAGATAGCATGCACTTTCAGTCCTCATGTGGTTCAAGCTCGCCGGGAACGAAGGGGGAGTCTTCCAGTAACAATAAAAAGCTTTTAAAATGTTATCGTTGTGGCAAAGTCGGGCATATAAAAAGATATTGTCGAGTCAAGGAGAGCAATATGGCTCAAACCAAGAAAGTTGCTGAAGAAGAAAGAAGAAGACTGGGGAAAGTGTTTCGCAGCGGAGACTCGAGCAATAAATGCCATGGCTTCCATAAATTTTGAAAGAGACTGGATCGTGGATTCAGGATGTGGGCACCATCTTACTGGAGATCAATCCAAATTCTCCACCTTTCACGAATACAACGGGCATGACGTCATTGTTACAGCTGATAATACAAGTCCATAATGTGGAGAAGGAAGGCACTGTTGTGATCAATGAGAAGCAAAAAGAAGCTATCACACTTAACAGTGTCTTTCATGTTCCAGGTATGAAGAAAAGTCTTTTTTCAGTTGCAAATGCTGTAGATGCTGGAAATTATTTGCTATTTGGCCCACGTGATGTGAAGTTCCTCCGAAATATCAAGGTGCTCAAGGCAGATATCGTTCACTCAGGTAAGAGAGGTAATGATTTATATGTCTTATCTGCCTCTAATTCATATATTGAGAAAATGAGCAGCAATGATAATACACACCTTTGGCATGCTAGACTTGGACATCTAAGCATGGATAAATTAAAAGCCATGGTAAAGTTGAATCTAGTAAAAGGTTTGCCTAACTTAAGAAATTTTGGTGGAGGGGAGGTTTGTGAAGAATGTCAATATGGAAAGGTACATCGTCTTCCATTTGACATATCCTTGTCAAGGTGTAATGCCCCACTAGAACCTATTCACAGTGACTTGATGGGGCCAACAAGAACTCCTTCATTCTCAGGCTATTCTTATATGCTAATCTTTATTGATGATTTTACTAGATTCACTTGGGTTTATTTTGTGAAGCACAAGTTAGAAGTTTTTAGTAAGTTTGTGGAGTTCAAAGAAACAGTTGAAGGCGAACTCAATTCCAGAATAAGGCGGTTGCGGACTGATAATGGCGGTGAGTTCACATCTGATGAGTTTCTTTCTTTTTGTCGTCAGCATGGCATTAAAAGTGACCTGACATGCGCTAATACGCTACAACAAAGTGGAGTGGCTGAAAGGAAGATCTGACACTTAACTGAGACATGTAAGAGTTGGCTTCATGCAAAACATTTACCTAGAGCCTTGTGGGCTGAAGGCATGAAATGTGCAGCGTATATGATTAACATGATGCCGCTTTCTCCAAACAATATGAAGTCTCCGTATGAATTAATGTTTGGAGAAAAGCTTAGCGTGAAACACCTCAGGATTTTTGGCTCTATTTGTTATGTTCACATTCTAGATTCTCAGCGGAGCAAGTTAGATGCCAAGGAAAGGAAATGCATCTTTGTCGGATATAATAAAAGAAAAAAGGGATGGAAGTGCATGGATCCTAAAACCCATCTCCTTGTTGTCTCAAGGGATGTCATATTCGACGAAGTGTCTTTATATTATGGAGCCTGCATTGGATGAAGTGAGTTCAAAAACCTTAAATAATGGAGATTCAAGCTTTCCCATCGCAGGTGCTTCTCTAGATAATACAGTTGCTGAGGAGTTAAGAGAAAGGGGGAGTCCTGGACCTCAACAACATGAAACTCAACAAGAAGATGATTCAAGTGGTTCGGGAAGGCCAAAAAGAACTATTGTCAAGCCAGCTCGCTTCAGAGATGAAAATTTTGTTAATACGTATTCATGTTTCTTTGCAGGACCAATTGATGATGAAGAACCTTCCTCATTTGAAGAAGCTAAAGGAGTCGAAGAGTGGGAGCTTGCTATGGATGATGAAATGGAGGCTCTGATGAAAAATCAAACTTGGAGCCTTGTACCAAAGCCGAAGGATATACAACCTATTTCTTGTAAATGGGTTTACAAAATCAAAAGACAAGCAGATGACACCATAGATAGATATAAAGCAAGGCTGGTTGCTCGGGGATTTTCTCAAAAGTTGTAACGACCCGACCGGTCATTTTAGAAAATTTCGCTCCAATCCCTAATTTAACTGTTCCCCTAAGTTTATTTCTGCTATTGTGGTTTGCCGGGAGAGTCGGTTCTGAAAATTTGAGCATTTTGGGACACTTAGTCCCTAAATGAGAGCTTTAAAGTTAGAAAATGGCCCGTAGCCGGAACAGTGTTAAGACGATCTCGGAACGGAAATCCGATGGTTCCATTAGCTTTGTTAGGTGATTTCGGGGTTGGGAGCGCGTTCGGAATGTATTTTGGAGGTCCGTAGCTCAATTAGGCTTGAAATGCCGAAGGTTGAAATTTTGGCGAATCCGAACGATAGGCGAGATTTTGATCCGGGGTTCGGAATGGAATTCCGACAATTTATGTGGCTTCGTTATGTGATTTTGGATATGTCCGCAAATTTTCAAGTCATTTGGACGTCGTTTGGCTGGGTTTTGAATTGAATGTTAGTTTTGAAAGTTTTGAAGAAACTTAGGCTTGAATCGATGTGAATTATGAGTTTTGATGTTGTTAGACGTGTTTTTATGATTGGAATAAGTTCGTATCATGTTTTGGAGTATGTTGGTGGATTTCATTGGGGACCCGGGGGCCTCGGAGTGTTTTCGGATGGGTAAACGGAAGGAAAACATGGAAAATTGCAGGTGGGCCTTCTGTTCTGTCGTTTTCGCCCCTGCGGAAATGGGACCGCAGAGGCGAGTCCGCAGGAGTGGAACTTGGGGCGCAGGAGCGCCTGGGTTCGCACAGGCGGATCCTCTTCCACTGAGGCGGAGTCGCGGGTGCGGAAGACTCGTCGCAGAAGCGACCTAGGGTCGAGGAGTGAGAATCCGCAGGAGCGGAGGGAAATTCGCTTAAGCGAGTCCGCAGAAGCGGACTATTTCTCGCAGAAGTGGAAATTCTCGCAGGAGCGGTTGTCCAATCGCAGAAGCGGAATCGCTGAAGCGACCTAGAGACCGCAGAAGCGGAATGGGCCAGCCAAGCCTGGGCTTCGCAGAAGCGACAAAATGTCGCGGAAGCGGATCCGCAGAAGCGGAATTTCGTCCGCAGAAGCGGAAATCGCAGAGAGTTAATTATATCGGAAGTTAGAAATTTCAGAAACATTTCCAAACTTTGAGGGCTCGGCTTAAGGGGCGATTTGGGCGATTTTGAAGGGAGATTCAAGGGGTTTCTTCAGGTAATCAACTATGGACTCAAATTATGATTATTGTTGACAATATTATGCAATTATCTCATAAAAATGGAGGAATTTGGGGTGTTTTATGGGGGTTTTCACCCTAGGCTTGAACTTTAGAAAATCAAGGTTTTGAGTGGGCAAATGAAGTCCGAATTTGATAAACTTTATATGCTTAGACTCGTATTGAGACAAGGATTCCGAAAATATAACTTTCGTGATTTTTTGATAAGCGTACCGAAAGTCGGGTTTTGGCAACTTGTGGGTTTTGGTGTATTTTGAGTTATTTTGATTGGGTAATGCCCAATTGGCCTATTTTGATGTGATTCTATTGATTTTTATCGGATTCTACACTTGTGGAGGCCGACATTCGCGGCAAGAGAGTTGTTTCATAGCGGTTTTGTACCGGAGTCGAGGTAAGTGACTTGTCTAACCTCGTGTGGGGGAATTTTCACCCCTAGGATATTATGTGATAGTTTAAATGCCTTGTACGCGAGGTGACGGGCGTGTACATGCACTGGTTGTTGAACACGTACTTTATTTAAAATGTTCGATGAGCGATATTCCTGTCTTTGGCTGTTAATTTGATATTTTTACCCGGTAGTGGTTAGGAAAGCATGATTAGGTAGTACTTAACTGTTTAGTTGCCTAATTGCCTTATTTGAACTCCTTGATAATTATTGGCACTATTTTTCGGTGAAGTTATAGTTAAGCATAATTGATCTCTCTGTGGATTCCTTTATTTATTGTGCTTGCGGACTGCGGGTTCGATTCCCGGAGACCCAAGGCTGTGGGTTCGATTCCCAGAGACACGGTGTGATATTGGTAGGGACTACGGGTTCGATTCCCGAGATCCTGAGTTATTGGTAGGGACTACGAGTTCGATTTCCGAGATCCTGAGTTATTGGTAGGGACTACGGGTTCGATTCCCGAGATCCTGAGTTATTGGTAGGGACTACGGGTTCGATTCCCGGAGATCCTGAGTTATTGATTATTTATTGAGATATGGGCTGCGGGTTCGATTCCCGGAGACCCAGAGGTACTGTCAATGGGACTGTGGGTTCGATTCCTACAGGTCCTGGACTTGTTTTATTGAGTTGGCTATTCGTTGTTAGCTTAATTGTAGACGATTGTAGTAATCATCTTATTGTTGCTAGTTCGGAAATTTATTATTCATTTAAACTTCTTATTGTTGTTATTATCATTGTATTATTGTTTTCTCTCAGTAGGGCCCTGACCTTCCTCGTCACTACTCCATCGAGGTTAGGCTTGGCACTTACCGAGTACCGCCGTGGTGTACTCATGCTACTCTTCTGCACACTTTTGTTGTGCAGATCCAGGTACATCAGGACAGGCTCATATCAGGTGATTCAGCAGCGCTTGGGGAGACCTCGAGGTATGATCTGCTACGTCCGCGGATCCGGAGGCCTTCCTTCTATTCTATTAGTGCTAGCAGATGTTTTCCTTCATTCCGTTGTTAGATACTCCTTTTACATAGAGCTACAATTGTATGATCTCTTTTAGTCTGTGTTACCCGTGGGATTCCGGGTCTTGGTAGTGTTTTAAACAGTGTATTTGACTGGTGTATGTGCCAAGCGGCACGGATTGCATTCCTTTCATCTTATTTTCCGCTAATTCTTATTAAATGTTCATAAACTGGTATATTCCGCGACGTGTTAGGCTTACCTAGTCGTGGGGACTATGTGCCATCACGACATGTTCACGATTGGTGAACTAAGGTCGTGACAAGTTGGTATCAAAGCCCTAGGTTCATAGGAGTCACGGGACACGGGCTGATTATTTAGAGTCTCGCTGATCGATACGGGGACGTCCGTATTTATCTACGAGGGGCGATGTAACCTGTTTAGGAAACTCTTCATTTCTTTGGATTCCTTGTCGTGCGACATTTTTGGCATCAAAAATCTAAACTATTGATTTCTATTCTCTCGCAGATGGTGAGGACACGAGCTACTCGCGACGATCAGGTACCCGCGCCCCCGTTGCCGCCGTCGAGGCCGGGGCCGAGGTAGAGGACGAGGACGCGCCCAAGGTGCAGCCACGGCACCCGCGCGCGCCGCCACCGAGGTGCCACGGGAAGACCGAGGTTGGAGCGCGAGCACCGGTACACCGACTACGACTGCTACTACTCCAAGCACTACAGGAGACCCCGGCCCAGCTCATGAGTATGTATACCCCTTTAGCTCGGGCAGGACCGCTTCCTCTCGTCGCAGCTACATCTCAGGCCGGAGGAGGGGCCCGGACTCCCGCAGCCGTTACACCGGAGCGGCGTGTGCCGGTGGGACAGAGTTCCGGATGTTTTGGTTATGCCTCCCGCCGCCCCCAGCACGGCCCGGAGGTGGACCAGCTCCTCTGAGGACGAGCGACGTAGATTGGAGAGGTTCAAGAAATATGACCCTCCGGTGTTTAGTGGTTTGGCTTCCAGATGATGCATTTGGTTTTCTAGAGGAGTGTCATCGTATTCTTCGTACTATGAGGATTGTGGAGACCAGCGGGGTTTCCTTCACTGCTTTTCAGTTTCGTGGGGCCGCTTATGATTGGTGGCGCACGTATGAGTTGGATAGTCCGGAGGAGTCTACTTCATTGACCTGGACGCAGATTTCAGATCTATTTTTGAGAGAGTTTGTTCCTCAGAGCCTTAGGGATTCTTGGCACTCGGAGTTTAAGCGGTTGCGATAGGGCTCCACGTCAGTATCAGAGTATGCTATCAGTTTCACCCGCCTAGCCACGAATGCACCGGCTTTTGTAGCCACGGTCTGGGAGAGAGTGCGGAGATTTATCGAGGGCCCGATTCCGCCGATTCGGTCCAGCATGGCCAGAGAGTTGGAGATGGATATATCTTATCAGCAAGAAGTGAGCATTTCCAGGAGGATCGAGCGTATGCTCCCTAGAGAGCGGGGAGATAGAAAGGCCAAGAGGTTTCGTGAGTCGGGCCATTTCTCTGGTGCCCGCACTTCAGCAGCCGGTCGTTTTGGCGGGGGTTATTCCGGCCGACCAGTTCACTCAGCATTGCCCGCAGCCGGTAGTACTCCAGCTCTTCCAGCACCTCAGGAGCCTTATTATGCTCCCCCAGTTTCCAGTGTACCTCCTGCGCGGGGTCCTTCCAGGGGTCAGACTAGTGGGGGTAAGGCCGGTCAGTCACAGTCATCGTGCCCTCCCAGAGCTTGCTTTGGGTGCGGGGATACTCGCCATCCGGTCAGGGAGTGCCCCAGGCGTAGGAGGGGAGCACCTCATCAGTCTTCGCAGCCTCGGCGTAGTTCTCAGGGCCAGCAGGCCATCATCCCAGCTCCAGCTGCCACTCCACCTGCCCAGCCAGTCAGGGGCGGGGGTCAGGTTCTAGAGGCCGCCCTCGAGAGAGGGGACAGGACAGATTCTATGCTATTCCTGATCGCGCCGCGACTGTTGCATCTGACTCTGTTATCACAGGTATTATTCTGGTTAGTCACAGGGAGGCATCGGTTCTATTCGACCCTGGTTCCACCTTTTCATATGTGTCTTCTTACTTTGCTTCTCATCTGGGTGTGCCTCGGGATTCTTTGAGTGCCCCCATTTATGTTTCCACTCCGGTGGGTGATTCTTTGGTAGTGGACCGCGTATATCGGTCGTGTTTGATTACCATTTGTGATTTTGAGACCAGAGCGGATCTATTGCTGCTTGGGATGGTCGATTTTGATATTATTCTGGGCATGGACCGGTTGTCGCCCCATTATGCTATTCTTGATTGTCACGCCAAGACCGTGACGCCTGGCTATGCCAGGCATTCCACGTATTGAGTGGAGTGGTACTCTAGATCACACCCCTAGCCGTGTTATTTCTTTTCTCAAAGCTCAGCGTATGGTTGAGAAGGGGTGTGCTGCTTATCTAGCCTATGTGCGGGACGTCGGTATTGACACTCCCTCTATTGATTCTGTTCATGTGGTACGTGACTTTGCTGATGTATTTCCGGCTGATCTTTCGGGCATGCCGCCCGACAGAGATATTGACTTTGCTATTGACTTGTTGCCGGGCACTCAGCCCATTTCTATTCCACCGTACCGTATGGCTCCTCCTGTGTTGAAGGAGTTGAAGGATCAGTTACAGGAGTTATTGGGCAAGGGTTTTATTCGACCCAGTGTTTCGCCTTGGGGTGCTCCCGTATTGTTTGTGAAGAAAAAGGACGGTTCTATGCGTATGTGTATTGACTATCGTCAGCTGAACAAGGTTACAGTGAAGAACCGGTATCCTTTGCCCCGTATTGATGATTTATTTGACCAGCTACAGGGCACACATGTGTTTTCTAAGATTGATTTGCGCTCCGGGTATCACCAGCTGAAGATTCAGGAGCCAGATATCCCGAAGACTGCCTTCAGGACCCTGTATGGTCACCATGAGTTCCTCGTGATGTCTTTTGGGCTGACTAATGCCCCAGCAGCCTTTATGCATTTGATGCACATTGTGTTCAGGCCTTATCCGGACTCGTTCGTGATTGTTTTCATTGATGATATTCTAGTATATTCCCGGAGCCGGGAAGAGCACGAGCAGCATTTGAGGATAGTGCTTCAGATTCTGAGGGAGAAGCAGCTTTATGCCAAGTTCTCTAAATGTGAATTCTGGTTGAGTTCGGTGGCATTTTTGGGCCACGTGGTGTCGAGTGATGGTATTCGAGTAGATCCGAGGAAGGTGGAGGCCGTGCGAAGTTGGCCCAGACCCTCCTCCGCTACTGAGATTCACAGTTTCCTTGGTTTGGCGGGCTATTACCGTCATTTCGTAGAGGGGTTCTCTTCGATTGCAGCACCTATGACCAGATTGACCCCAAAGGGTGCCCCTTTACGGTGGACAGACGAGTGTGAGGCGAGCTTCCAGAAGCTCAAGACAGCTTTGACTTTGGCCCCTATATTGATGTTGCCTACAGGTTCGGGGTCCTATACTGTATATTGTGATGCCTCGCGAGTTGGACTCGGTGCGGTATTGATGCAGGACGGTAGGGTGATTGCCTACGCGTCGAGACAGCTGAAGGTGCATGAGAAGAATTACCTTGTTCATGATTTGGAGCTAGCTGCCATTGTTCACGCCTTGAAAATTTGGCGTCATTATTTATATGGGGTTCTTGTGAGATCTACACTGATCACCAGAGCTTGCAGCACTTGCTTAAGCAGAAGGACCTGAATATGCGTCAGAGGAGATGGTTGGAACTACTAAAGGACTATGATATTACTATTCTCTATCATCCGGGCAAGGCTAATGTGGTTGCTGATGCCTTGAGTCGTCGGGCAGAGAGTTTGGGGAGTTTGGCATATCTACCAGCTTCGGAGAGGCCTATGGCGATGGATGTTCAGGCTTTAGCCAGGCAGTTTGTTAGACTGGATCTTTCGGAGCCCAGCCGGGTTCTAGCTTGTGTGGTTTCTCGGTCTTCTCTATTTGACCGCATCAGGGAGCGTCAGTTCGACGACCCTCATTTGCTTGTCCTTCAGGATAGAGTTCGGCGTGGTGATGCTCGAGATGTTGCCATCGGGGATGATGGAGTCATGAGGATGCAGGGGCGTATCTGTGTGCCCAATGTAGATGATCTTCGAGAGCTGATTCTAGCAGAGGCCCATAGTTCGCGGTATTCCATCCATCCGGGTGCCGCGAAGATGTATCAGGACTTGAAACTGCATTATCGGTGGAGGCGGATGAAGAGGGATATAGTTGATTATGTTTCCAGATGCCTCAACTGCCAGCAGGTAAAGTATGAACATCAGCATCCGGAGGGATTGATGCAGCAAATTGAGATTCCAGAGTGGAAATGGGAGCGCATTACCATGGACTTTGTATCTGGACTTCCACGGACTGTTAGGAAGTTTGATTCCATTTGGGTTATTGTGGATCGGCTGACCAAGTCCGCCCATTTCATACCGGTGAGCACTGCTTATTCATCGGAACGACTGGCGGAGATCTATATCAGGGAGATAGTTCGGCTGCATGGTATTCCAGTTTCCATCATTTCGGATAGAGGCACTCGGTTCACTTCACGGTTCTGGAGAGCCGTACAGCAGGAGTTAGGTACTCGGGTGGAGCTGAGCACAGCGTTTCATCCCCAGACTGATGGTCAGTCCGAGCGCACTATTCAGAATTTGGAGGATATGCTCCGTGCGTGCGTGATTGAGTTTGGAGGTTCATGGGATCACTTCTTGCCGCTGGCGGAGTTTGCTTATAACAACAGCTACCAGTCTAGTATTCAGATGGCACCGTATGAGGCCCTATATGGTAGGAGGTGCAGGTCTCCCGTGGGTTGGTTTGAGCCGGGCGAGGCCAGGTTGCTAGGTACTGATATGGTTCGGGATGCTATGGACAAGGTCAAGGTGATTCAGGACAGACTTCGTGCAGCCCAGTCTAGACAGAAGAGTTATGCGGACAAGAAGGTTCGCGATGTGGCTTTTATGGTTGGCGAGCGGGTTCTACTTCGAGTCTCGCCCATGAAGGGCGTTATGAGGTTTGGGAAGAAAGGAAAGCCGAGTCCTAGGTTTATTGGCCCTTTTGAGATTTTGAGGCGTGTTGGGGAGGTTGCTTATGAGTTGGCCTTACCTCCCAGTCTAGACGGAGTTCATCCCGTATTTCATGTCTCCATGCTCCGGAGATACCTCGGTGACCCGTCGCATGTGTTGGATTTCACTTCTGTTCAGCTAGACAAGGATCTGTCTTATGTTGAGGAGCCAGTAGCCATTCTAGACAGACAGGTCAGAAAGCTAAGGTCAAAGAATATTGCTTCGATAAAGGTTCGGTGGCGGGGCCAGCCGGTCGAGGAGGCGACTTGGGAGACCGAGCAGGATATGCGCAGCCAGTACCCTCATCTTTTCACTACTCCGGGTATGTTTTCTATGCTCGTTCGAGGACGAACGAATCTTTAAGTGTGGGAAGATGTAACGACCCGACCGGTCGTTTTAGAAAATTTCGCCCCAATCCTAATTTAACTGTTCCCCTAAGTTCATTTCTGCTATTGTGGTTTGCCGGGAGAGTCGGTTCTGAAAATTTGAGCATTTTGGGACACTTAGTCCCTAAATAAGAGCTTTGAAGCTAGAAAATGGCCCGTAGCCGGAACAGTGTTAAGATGATCTCGGAACGGAAATCCGATGGTTCCATTAGCTCCGTTAGGTGATTTCGGGGTTGGGAGCGCGTTCGGAATGTATTTTGGAGGTCCGTAGCTCAATTAGGCTTGAAATGCCGAAGGTTGAAATTTTGGCGAATCCGAACAATAGGCGAGATTTTGATCCGGGGGTCGGAATGGAATTCTGACAATTTCTGTAGCTTCGTTATGTGACTTTGGATATGTCCGCAAATTTTCAGGTCATTTGGACGTCGTTTGGCCGGGTTTTGAATTGAATGTTAGTTTTGAAAGTTTTGAAGAAACTTAGGCTTGAATCGATGTGAATTATGGGTTTTGATGTTGTTAGACGTGTTTTTATGATTGGAATAAGTTCGTATCATGTTTTGGAGTATGTTGGTGGTTTTCGTTGGGGACCCGGGGGCCTCGGAGTGTTTTCGGATGGGTAAACGGAAGGAAAACATGGAAAATTGCAGGTTGGGCCTTCTGTTCTGTCGTTTTCGCCCCTGCGGAAATGGGACCGCAGAGGCGAGTCCGCAGGAGCGGAACTTGGGGCGCAGGAGCGCCTGGGTTCGCAGAGGCGGATCCTCTTCCGCTGAGGCGGAGTCGCGGGTGCGGAAGACTCGTCGCAGAAGCGACCTTGGGTCGAGGAGTGAGAATCCGCAGGAGCGGAGGGAAATTCGCTTAAGCGAGTCCGCAGAAGCGGACTATTTCTCGCAGAAGCGGAAATTCTCGCAGGAGCGGTTGTCCAATCGCGGAAGCAGACGCGCGGAAGCGGTCCTTTTCTCGCAGAAGCGGGATTGGCCAGTTAGGCCTGGGAGATCGCAGAAGCGACCAGTTGGTCGCAGATACGGGCTCGCAGGAGCGGAATTTTGTCCGCAGAAGCGGAAATCGCAGAGAGTTAATTATATTAGAAGTTAGAAATTTCAGAAACAATTCCAAACATTGAGAGCTCGGCTTAAGGGGCGATTTGGGCAATTTTGAAGGGAGATTCAAGGGGTTTCTTCAGGTAATCAACTATGGACTAAAATTATGATTATTGTTGACAATATTATGCAATTATCTCATGAAAATGGAGGAATTTGAGGTGTTTTATGGGGGTTTTAACCCTAGGCTTGAACTTTAGAAAATCAAGGTTTTGAGTGGGCAAATGGAGTCCGAATTTGATAAACTTTATATGCTTAGACTCGTATTGAGACAAGGGTTCCAAAAATATAACTTTTGTGATTTTTCGATAAGCGTACCGAAAGTCGGGTTTTGGCAACTTGTGGGTTTTGGTGTATTTTGAGTTATTTTGATTGGGTAATGCCCAATTAGCCTATTTTGATGTGATTCTATTGATTTTTATCAGATTCTACACTTGTGGAGGCCGACATTCGCGGCAAGAGAGTTGTTTCATAGCGGTTTTGTACCGGAGTCGAGGTAAGTGACTTGTCTAACCTCGTGTGGGGGAATTTTCACCCCTAGGATATTATGTGATAGTTTAAATGCCTTGTACGCGAGGTGACGGGCATGTACATGCGCTGGTTGTTGAACACGTACTTTATTTAAAATGTTCGATGAGCGATATTCCTGTCTTTGACTGTTAATTTGATATTTTTACCCGGTAGTGGTTAGAAAAGCATGATTAGGTAGCACTTAACTGTTTAGTTGCCTAATTGCCTTATTTGAACTCCTTGATAATTATTGGCACTATTTTTCGGTGAAGTTATAGTTAAGCATAATTGATCTCTCTGTGGATTCCTTTATTTGTTGTGCTTGTGGATTGCGGGTTCGATTCCCGGAGACCCAGGGCTGTGGGTTTGATTCCCAGAGACCCGGTGTGATATTGGTAGGGACTACGGGTTCGATTCCCGAGATCCTGAGTTATTGGTAGGGACTACGGGTTCGATTCCCGAGATCCTGAGTTATTGGTAGGGACTACGGGTTCGATTCCCGAGATCTTGAGTTATTGGTAGGGACTACGGGTTCGATTCCCGGAGATCCTGAGTTATTGATTATTTATTGAGATATGGGCTGCGGGTTCGATTCCCGGAGACCCAGAGGTACTGTCAATGGGACTGTGGGTTCGATTCCTACAAGTCCTGGACTTGTTTTATTGAGTTGGCTATTCGTTGTTAGCTTAATTGTAGACGATTGTAGTAATCATCTTATTGTTGCTAGTTCGGAAATTTATTATTCATTTAAACTTCTTATTGTTGTTATTATCATTGTATTATTGTTTTTCTCAGTAGGGCCCTGACCTTCCTCGTCACTACTCCATCGAGGTTAGGCTCGGCACTTACTGAGTACCGTCGTGGTGTACTCATGCTACTCTTCTGCACACTTTTGTTGTGCGGATCCAGGTACATCAGAGCAGGCTCGCGCTAGGTGATTTCCGCAGCGTTTTGGGAGACCTCGAGGTATGATCTGCTACGTCCGCGGATCCGGAGGCCTTCCTTCTATTCTAGTGCTAGTAGATGATTTTCCTTCATTCCGTTGTTAGATACTCCTTTTACATAGAGCTACAATTGTATGATCTCTTTTAGTCTGTGTTACCGGTGGGATTCCGGGTCTTGGTAGTGTTTTAAACAGCGTATTTGACTGGTGTATGTGCCAAGCGGCACGGATTGTATTCCTTTCATCTTATTTTCCGCTAATTCTTATTAAATATTCATAAACTGGTATATTCCGCGACGTGTTAGGCTTACCTAGTCGTGGGGACTAGGTTCCATCACGACATGTTCACGATTGGTGAACTAGGGTCGTGACAAAAGTACGGTGAAGATTATGAAGAAACATTCAGTCCGGTGGCTAAGATGATCTCAGTCAGAGTTGTGCTAGCCTTGGCAGCCTCGCATAATTTGAAGTTATGGCAACTTGACGTGAAGAATGCTTTCTTATATGGAGAGCTTGACAAAGATATTCATATGGAGCAACCACCCAGGTATGTCTCTAGTTTACACCCTGATTATGTCTGCAAACTTAATAAGGCTCTTTATGGCCTCAAGCAAGCTCCACGAGCATGGTATGGAAAAATTGCTCAATATCTTCATTTTTGTGGATATGATGCATCACAATCAGATCCTAGCTTATTTGTTAAAAAACAAGGAGACATGTATATGGTTGTTCTCTTGTACGTGGATGATATGATAATAACAGGTAACAATAAAGATGAAGTTGCTAGGCTTCAAGATGAGCTTTCCATAAGATTTGATATCAAGAAGTTGGGAGAGCTACACCATTTTTTTGGCCTAGAGGTGACAAACATGAAGAATGGTATCTTTGTCACTCAAGAAGGATATGCCAAGAAACTTGTTGATAGGTTTGGATTGAAGCAAAGCAAAATATGTTCTACTCCTCTTGAGATAAGTACAAGGTTAAGGCAAGACGAAGGCTCACTTCTTGCAGATCCCAAGCCTTTTCGGGCTCTGGTTGAAAGTCTCCTGTATTTGACTATTACAAGGCCGGACATTGCCTTCTCAGTGGGTATGTAAGCAGATTTATTCAAAGGCCAAGAAAGCCTCACTTAGAAGCTGCAAAGAGGATTCTGAAATATATCAACTCAACATTAGACATGGGCTTGTTTTTTCAGAAGAAGAATGATTTGGTGTTAGTTGGTTATACGGATGCTGATTTTGGTGGTGATTTGGATGATCGAAGATCTACATCGGGCTATATATTTTTATGTGGTGGAACAAGTGTTTCTTGGTGTAGTAAGAAGCAAGACTCGGTTTCCTTGTCAACCACGGAAGCAGAGTATAAAGCAGCTGCTCTTACTGCTCAAGAATGTGTATGGCTACAAAGGCTTGTTGAAGACTTGCATCTACCTATATCAAAGCCAACTACAACCTATGGAGATAATCAAAGTGCCATCAAGCTTGCAAACAATCCAGTATTCCATGCAAGAACTAAACACATTGAGGTGGAACATCACTTTATTCGGGAAAAGTTTCTTGATGGAACTATCAATACTTTGGAAGTGCGAAGTCAAGAGAATATTGCGAATATCTTCACCAAGTCACTTTCTAAAGCTTCGTTCGAGTTCTTCCGTGACAAGCTTGGAGTAGTTTCCAAAAAATTACTTTAAGGGGGAGTGTGAAAAAAAATAAAGTTTATTTTTTGGAAAGATATAAATTCTCTAGAATGTCCTAGTATGGTGTCCTTGATATTTAGTAGACATATCTAGATGTTCTAGAATGTTGTAGGAATATAAGATTTGTCTAGATATTCTAGAGTGTTATTAGAAGATAAGGTTCCTAGAATCTTCTATGTACATTATGTAGCATCATATCTAGAATCATCCACAGGCTAGTATAAATAGGGAGTGTCTTGTTCATTTGTAACCAAGCTAAAATCAAGAAAACCTTCTTTCCTAAACAAAGTTCTCCTCTCCAAAACTTTTCTTCTCCTTTGAAAGTTTCCTTTTCCGTAGTTGAATCCTCCAATCTTAGTTAACGATTTTGGGCTAGCAGAATGTTTCCGAATAATACTCTTCTTCAGCTATTCTTTACAGTGGTGGTCACCCACGATGATATGCAGGCGGGAGAGATTGAGAGCAGAGAGTTGGGTGGGGTGTCCTTCCCTTTTTCTTTATTATTAAAATAAAACTTAAATGTATTCTTTTTATTTTTCTAATTTTAATTAAGTTAGTGACACGTTTCACAGCCTTATTCATGCGTGACACACACATGTTTAGAAAAAGTGGTCAAATATAGAAGTGGTGTATCATTGACACACTTCTAAAAGGTTGGGAGTGTAAAAAATTATCCATAATAAAGAGGTGTGTAACAAAAATTTGGGTGCAAGGTCAAATGAGTAAACTATGTATTTCGCCTTTAAGTTAAAAGTCATAAGTTGGTAGTAGCTTTTGGCTTATTTTTGTACTTTTTATGCCTAAAAGTAAGTGTTTTGAAGCACTTTTTACCCTATATAAACTAAAAAATGCTTAATAAAAAGAAAAGTAGTTGAATTATGTCAAGTGCCAACTAAGGAATATGTCAACCAAGGGAAGAAGTTGAATCCAATATTTCGAATGAAGCCAACAAGGAAACAAACGTACGTTTATTCGTATATATGGAAAGAGAGATTCTACAAGACCCAATTCAAGCCATTGAAGACTCTTTTCTAATTTCTCTCTTATAGCCGTTGGGTCTTGTTTAGGATTGCTTTTCCTTGCCTTTTTCATTTCCAATCTCTTATGTATATAAAATGATATCTCGTATGTTAGAAAATATAATGAGATTATTATATGTTCAAATCTCTTCATAGTATTAGAGCCCTCACAAGAGATTGGAACAAGCAAAACTCTCATGGCCAATTCAAACCAACAAGTGCAAGAACCTTCTCTTTCTCTTCAAACTTTGCACCAGTGTACTAGCCTCATCTAATTGAAACTAGACACTTCAAACTTCTTACTTTGGCGTTCTCAAATAGAACCTTTGATTCAGAGCTTGCAAAGTCCATTGTTTAAATCATTCAATCACCCTCCTGACTATGGTAGTTTGAGAATTTTTTGTTGCAGGTGTTTTCCATACCTTAGAGATTATGGAAAGAACAAATTCTCTAAGAAGACATATCAATGCATCTTTTTGGGATACAGTCCTATTCATAAATGATACAGATGTTTGGATCCTTCTACAAATAGGATTTATTTATCTAGACATGTTGTCTTTGATGAAACTATTTTTCCTTGTGCCCCTAACAAAGAAAGTATATCGCATGAGAATCTTGAGGTCACAATATTTTTTGACACCGAGTCTTGGATACGAAAAGGGAAGAACAAATCTCAAAAGGAAAGCTCCGACAAAAAGATAAATGAGGACCATATCATACTGGATGACATCATAATAATTGGTAATGCATATATCCCGCCAGTTATACCTCCTGACAACAATAAAGATCATAGTCAAGCTAAAAATATTGAATCTATTCCTACAAATGATACCGAGAATAACACTAACTCTATCAATATTAATGATTTACCTGACTCGAATAATAGTTTAACCATTGATTTGAATTCATCTTCTATGGGTTAAAGTCTTAATGCGACACAAACAAATAGGCATCATATGATAACTTCTCAAAAACTTGATACTCAGCCTGATCTTGACCTTATATTGGCGGATAGCATTCAACAACATGGAGAAAAGCGGATACATAAAGCCTTGGCCACTACCGTGACTCGCTTTAGTGCCAAAAGGTGTTAAAACGACTCTCACCATCCCACGTTGGCGTGAAGCCATGCTTGAAGAGCTCCGAACATTCCACACCAACCAAACATGGACCATTGTTTCTCGACCATCTAATGCTAATATAATTAGATCCAAGTGGATTATTCGCATCAAGCATAGAGAAGATGGATCGATCGAAAGATTCAAAGCTAGACTAGTTGCACAAGAATACAAATAAATTGAAGGAGTGGATTATAAAGAGACATATAGCCTAGTAGTCAAGATTCGGCTTGTTCTTGCAGATGCAGTGTCATAAAAAAGGACAATGCAACAACTATATATCAAGAATGCCTTTCTTCATGGCTACCTCAAGGAGAAAATTTACATGGAATAACCTCCTGGATTTAAGGATCCTCAACACCTAAACCATGTTAGCAAACTGCACAAGTCACTCTATGATCTTAAACAAGCTCCTAAAGCGTAATTTGATCATTTATCAAAATTTTTTATTTATATTGGGTTTAAATGCAGCCAAGCTTATCCTTCTCTCTTTACATTACATAAAGAAAATATTGATGTATTAGTGTTAATTTACGTTGATGATATTGTTCTCACAGGAAACAATGACATATTTTTAGAGGATCTTATCAAGAAACTACAATCTGAATTCTCTCTCAAGGATCTTGGCCAACTTCATTACTTCCTTGGTCTCGAAGTTCAATATTTCCCTGGAGGAATCACTATTTCCCAAAGTAGGTACGCAAATGAACTACTAGATTGAGCCAAGCTCACAAATTGTTCTCACTTCAATACTCCCATGGCATTAAAATCACCGTCGTCACCTAAAGACTCAAAAATCATTAATTCAACAGAGTATTGAAGCTTAGTAGGTTCTCTCCAATACCTCACCTATACTCAGCCTGACATTTTTCATGCAATCAACAAAGTCTGCTAACATCTCCAACATCCAACGGAAGAGCATATGAGAGTCGCCAAAAGAATTCTTTGATGTCTAAAAGGAACAACAGACTATGGCCTTAAATTCCTTTCTCAAAATCCATTCAAACTTCATGGTTATTGTGATGCAGATTGGGCAGGTTGTCCGGATACAAGGAGAAGTACTTTAGATTTTTGCATATATCTAGGTGCTAATTGAATTTCATGGTCCTCCAAGAAACAACTAATAATGTCTCGATCTAGCACAGAAGCAGAATATCGATCCATGGCATCTACGACAGCTGAATTAGTTTGGATAACTTTTCTCCTTCGAGACATTGGTATTCCACTACATCACTCACCTCAGCTTTTTTGTGATAATAAAATTGCATTCTATATATCAATTAATCCAGTATTTCACGCTCGAGCCAAGCATATTGAAATAGACATTCACTTTGTTCGAGAAAAGGTTGCTCTTGGCACACTTACCACACGATATATTCCCTTTGAGCTTCAAATTGCAGATATATTTACTAAACCTCTTCCAAAGCATCCCTTCCGATCATTTCGAGCCAAGCTAGGAGTACATTCAATCATTACCTCCCGCTTGAAAAGGAAAGAATTTGAATTATGTCTAGTGCTAACAAAGGAATAAGTCAACTAAGGAAAGAAGTTGAATCCAATATTCTGAATAAATTCAACAAGGAAACAAAGAAGCGTTTATTTGTACATATGGAAAGAGAGATTCTGCAAGCCTAATTCAAGTCATTGAAGACTCTTTTCCAATTTCTCTTTTACAGCCGTTGGGTCTGGTTTGGAATTGCTTTTCCTTGCCTTTTTCATTTCCAATCTCTTGTGTATATAAAACTAGTCAATCTCTCCACGCTTCGCGCGGTCATAAAAGAAGATGGCAAATTAAGATAAGAAGTTACAATAAATTTTATTGAGGTATAAGAGACAAAAAAAAGTTGCATATATGTATATAAAAGGTATATTTACTCCAATTAACTCCATAATTCACTATATCATCAATTCTTGAATTTATTATATTCAAATTGTAGAAGTGAAAAAATGATTATTATTGGTTGTTGATTATTACTAATCCCAAAATGTGGTGTTTTGAACTCCTTCTATCTAGCATGATGTGAAGGATAATACAAATTTATGGATATTTGATAGATATGCAGCAATCTTAATTGTAAGTCTTGAACTGAAGCCATAGTAAACTTCAGATAACTACTATCAATAGGAGAAGAAGTCCTGTCTAAGCATCATAATCTTAATCAGCTAAATAAATGATCAAAAAATTGCTTTGCCTCTTTTATTCTAAGTCAAAGTTGGCTAAAGCAGATCATTTTGCTATTCTCACCAAATTAATGATTTACTGGCTTCAGTTTGACAGAATTAGTTGCTTCTTTCAACATTCTTATCTTAGAGAAGTTTATAACTGATATAGTAGCTTTTTACTTCATCTTTGTCCTTAAAAACAAAAGACAAAATAGAAACTATTTGCATCTATCTCATAAACTAAACTTTTAGATGTGATTGGGTGAAGCGGAAATTAATTTCTAGACTTGCAAAAATTCATTTACAAAAATGTGGCTGGCTGAAGTGAAAATAATGGAATAATAATAAAATAAGAAAAGAGTAAACCTCTAAAAGATGGAGTAACTTATTTGTATTTTATAAATCATTTTGCTATGCTCAATTCTTCCAAATATAGTTAGTATTGCAAATTTGAGTAAATGACCAAAAAAAAAAGAAATAATAAATAGCAACCATAATTTAAGAAAATATCTTCGGATTTAATCTAATATTTAATTTAACCATAAGTAGAATTTTATAAATTATGTCGGATTCAAATCTCACGTTGTCCAATATTATGCCAGCATTGCCATATGCTATAGCTACTTGTATAGATTTTGATAACTTGAAAAGCTTTATTTTACCATAACAAAGAGAGGAACCCAGTGTATAAATTTTATTTCACTCGTTTGAGAAAATGCCTGCTAAGGAAAGTACAAAACACTCACTTCATTTTGACACTGACTAATGAGTATCAGTAGCGGATTTAGGAGCGGAAGGAGGTTCGCCCGAACCTCATTCGTTGAAAAATAGGCAAAAATTAGTTTTTACTTATATATATTAAGTTAATGATCAAAGGGTTAAAAACCTTCATAAGATTATAAGTTCAATTCCCGCTAATTACAAATTTTGTGAGTATCCCTGCCATCCCACAGGACAAACATCTGACTTCTCTTTTCCAACTTCATATACATGAAGAATCTTGCATATGCAAGATTAATTTGAAATATAAGTATTAATGGATTCGAATGTAGTGTGAATACCAAAGAACATGTAAACAAATTTGAAGAACAACGAAACTATTTTGCAGAAGGTTTTCCTTTTCTGACCTTTTCCAAGGAATATAAATCAGTTAAATCTATGAAGAAAATGAAGCATATCCTAAGTACCAAAAAAATTGTATGCATATTCTGAGGGAGAGAATATAAAATTCAAACAAAAAGATTAAGAGAGAAAGAGAAGAAACCAATACCGTAATATAAATAGCATTTTTTTTTTTGTGGAAATTGCGTCTACTCTGTTTAGTGCTTCTGTGATTGTATCAATCTCCTAAAGCAAAACTGATGGTTGTATGCACCGTTATAAAACTAATGTGGCTTTTGGTCTTCCTAATTAATGGAAATGGTTTTTAAGTTGTGACCTTTGGTAACGGAACAATTAAGGTTGTAACTTTTGATTTTTAAAAGTGAATAAGTATTTAAAATAAGCTAATTCAAACACCCTCTTATAGCCTGTTTGGCCAAGTTTTTTTTTGGCCAAAAGCGCTTTTTTGGGCCACAAACTCTTTTGGTAAAAAATTAAAGTGTTTGGCCAAGCTTTTGGAAGGGAAAAAAAGTGCTTTTAAGGAGAAGCAGTTTTGAAGAAGCACAAAAAAGTAGCTTATCTCCATAATCACTTTTTTGAGAAGCATTTTTGAGAAAAATAAACTTAGAAGCAGTTTTTTAAATATTGCCCAAACACTAATTGCTGCTCAGAAGTGCTTTTCAAACTAATTAGCCAAACACAAACTGCTTCACACCAAAAGTACTTTTGATAAAAACATTTTCGAAAAAAAACACTTCTCAACATAAACTGATTTTTGCAGCTTGACCAAACGGGCTATTAATATAACTTCCTAGTACTTTTAATTTTTCTTTCTTTTTTGGTTAAAATAAGTTGGAGAGACACACTGCAATCTAGATTTGAATTTTTCGGTTTGGAAACCTCATTAACCGTATTAGAGAAATGAATAAGCAAATTGACGTCCAAGAAGTGAAAAACAGATCATGTGTGCAACTTCATCATTACAACAAATCAAAATGAAAGACAAACCAAATCCAAATATTTGCAAAAGTGAACAGCACAACACAAGAGTTAAGATAATACAGTCAACAACAACAATGGCGACTCCAAATGTCCATTTGGTCTTAGTGCCTTCGGAGAGACAGGGCAGAGAAAATGACAAGGAAGATGAAGATGGCTGCCGCAATGAAGGAAGCCACGACGGCGCCGCTCGCTCGCTGGCAGAAATCGCCGAACTGCTGGCATATCGCCAGCCATTGTGTGGTGGAGTTGCCGTTTTCTGCTAAGTACACTATGGCAGCCGCCGCAGCTGCTCCAGCCGTGGTAAATGCCACCATTACCTGCACCATTTTAATTTTCTTAATCATAAGCTTAATTCGTCCTGTCTCCCCCTTATATATTTTCCAAATGACGGGAGTACGACTCAATAGTTAGTAGCACCTGAACAGGACAAGTCTCTAAAGTTATCTGTTACCTGTTTATTAATACATGCCACCTAGGAATAAGGGTGTGTTGTGGGCCGGTCTTGGACCGAGACCGGACCGGGACCGCGTGTCTGGCGGTCCTGGCGGGCCGGTCTTAGCGTGCCGGTCTCCCAGTGTGCTTTAAGCCCATCATAGGCTAGTCCAACCCAATAGGACCGCGAGACCGGGACCGCGAAGACCGGGACCGGCTAGCGGTCCTGGGCCGGTCTTAGCAGGCCTGGCGGGCCTCTAGCGGTCCTAACGGTAAGAAATAAAAAAAAACAAAAAAATTTTTAAAAAAAATGGCCCAACGGGCAGATTGAAGAAGTAGCCGTTGGAGCCTCAAAAATAGCCGTTTTAGGCTTTAAAAATTAGCCAAATGGTCCCCCAACTTTAATATAACCCCAAACTTTATATAATTACACTTTTTCTCAATTCTCAACTATAAATACCCCCTATTCTTTCATTTTAACTCACCAATTCATCAATCTATCTTAATCTCTCTCAATTGCTTATATTATTATTCCAATTTTGTGAAATTTTGTGAAGTTGGTGAATTGAAGTATTCAAGTCTTCAACAATTTGCAATTTTCAATTTTGAAGAAGTTGTTCGTCAATTCGGTAAAGTCGTTCCAACTCTTAATTTTTAAGAATATATTTTGTGTGATTTTGTTTGCATAATTATAATTAAAATGGCATTTTCATTGAAAAAAATGTTTAATGCTAAGGGAAAAGCTAAAATGGGTGAAAGTAGTCGTCAACCAACTAACCTTCCCCCCCGGTTCCCCGACCTACCCGTCCTAGTGGTCCAATTATTCTTGATAGTGATAATCCCTGTTTTCAATTTAGCGATACTGAATTTTGTCATAATATTTCACGAGAAGATCAACTAGATAATGAAATTATGATTGCTCTTTATCCTAATTTACAAGTTCATAGGCAATTGGATTTTGATGAAACCCAACAGGATTTTGATGAAACTCAACAGGATGTAGATGAAACCCAACCGAATTTAGATGACATACCTACTAGTCCAGCTAATAACCCAACTGAACCCCAACACCCACCTATACAAACACATACTTTTAATAGACAACCTTCTAAACGCCAAGAAACCTCATTAGTTTGGCAATTTTTTACTCAACTAAGAGATCAAAATAAGGCTCAATGTAACAATTGTAAAAAGTTGTTGGTTCATAGATATACTGGAGACCGTAGTGGCACGAGTACTTTGACTAGACACATACAAACACACCCTACTGAAAAAGCTAAATATAACAGATTAAAAGCACAGCTAGAGGGGACAAGTGTAGAAAAAGCGGGTAACGCTAGTACATGTTCTAATCTAGTTCAACCTGGAATTAACACTGTCACCGGAGGTATATTATATTACGATCCAAACAAAGATAAGGAAGAATTAGCAAAGATGGTTACCGTTATGTGTTTACCGTATACTTTTCCTTCTAATCCTAATTTTGTGCATTATATTAGAAAAGTTTTTAATCCTACTTATAAAGGTTGACCAAGTAATTGGGTGTAATTAAGTATAATTAATTATACAATTTAACATATTTATTTGACGAAGTAATTACTTATTCAGCATGTAACTTGGTGTAATTAAAGAGGTGTAATTACACTTTCTAATTCTCAAAGAGATGTGAGAATTAGTGGTAATTATACCGTTTAATTACAAGGTTATTTTTTATTTTTCTTCCTTTTTATTTTTATTTTAATTTATTTTTTATATAACTTTTTATTTTAATATTTAAATTTTAATTTTACTTTCTAATTTCTTTTAAAATATTAAAATATATTTTTATTTTCACATTATTTATCTTTTATTTCTCTTCCTTTATTTCTTATTATTTCATGTAATTGCTTATATTTTATTTTTATTTATTTTATTATTCTATTTTTTGAAACTACACCTCTTAATATTATAAATAATGAGTCATTTACAAATTTGTCATATAATAAATGATGTAATTAAAGTAAAATTTCATTATTGAATGTAATTATAAACTTATTATGTTTCCTAATCTAAAATTATAGTGGAACTTACTATTAATATGTTGGAATTTGACGTATGCTAAATAATTTTTTTTGAATTTTTAAATTGGGTTATATTCATAGTTCTAATTTACTTGTTTTAGTAGTATTGACTCACGTCGCATGTTGTTCATTTTTTAGTTAGAATTGATAGGTCAGTTTTGTCAAACATATGAATAATATTATGAAATTATATTTATAAATATTAATTTATTTTATCAAATATGAATTCCATGATGTTCTTACAAAAAAATGCATATTTTTAATTTTTGTACGTATCTAAACTAAATAGTATTAATTTAAAATATATAGATACATTATTTTACAATATTAGTTATAAATATGTGATTACTTATTAATGTATATTCACAAAAAATAAATATCTTAAATATCAAATATAATATTATTTATACTTATAAAAATTTATAGGCGTATATTTATTATATTAACTCTTAAGTTTTGATAATTACTTAATTTGAATTTAATATAATTGTGTAATTACACTTGTGCAACCAAATAGTAAACTTGTAATTACACAATAAACAGAACGTCATAATTACACAATTAAATAATTACTAGGTCGTAGATAGTAACTACACCAATTCTAATTATAGGATTACTTTCCAAAGAGACTCTAAAGATAAAGTTTGTTTTCTTGCTTACCGTGTCAAGAATTAACAGAAGAAGTCTAGCTCCAACAAGATGTGGTCGAACAATGCAAACAATGGAGAAAGGTAGGGAGAGGACGAGGTATCCACTTGCAATAGCATTTGCCACCAGAAAATACCTGAAAATCAATCAAATATACACAGTTTCATCAACTCAAAAATCGCATAATATATATTTCACAAGTAGAAGAAACGGAAAAGATTTGACTATAAGTCCATAACTAGTCATTGGAAAATCTTAAGCAGATCAGTTGTATAGTAAATTTTGAGTTTTAAAATGGCGTACGTACGAGAATGCTGGGAGATCATCATAGCTAGCTTCGAACTGAAAGAACTGAGTGAAAAGAGGAAGAGTTTCCTCAGTAGTTCCCATGGTAGTTGCTGCAGCCAGAGCAGCCACAAGTCCACAAAGTCGCAGAATAAAGTCGAATATCGCAACCCCTCGTCGCCATCCTCCTTTGTGATTATGAAGAATAGTTTTTGTTGTAGCTACGATGGTGGCTGCAGGTGCAGCAGCAGTAGATTTACCTTTGTTGGACTCTGTTTCAGATATGTTAATGGCTGTTTCATGGCTATGGGATTTTGAATCCATAATATATGCAGGGGAGAGCTAGGGGATGTATGTGAGATATTTGAGATCAGGTCCTTTAACAAAAGTAATTATAAGCGTTTTTTTTTTGCGTTATAAAAGAAGTAAGACTAAGGGTTGGAATTATATAGAAGGGGGAATGCATGTGAGAATGGTTCTTTGATACAAGTTACAGCTATTTGCGTTATGAATGGAATTATGAGAAGGCTGGAAATATATATATAGTATTCCTACTACTTATGAGATAATTAGAGGAGGGGGAGGGGTTGGCATGGATTAGTTTGAATGAAATTGTTGAGATTACTTTTTCCTTAAATAAATAAATATTTGGTGCTTGTACGAACAGAATACAGGGAGTTGTTACAATACTTGAAATCTTCACCTTGTAAAATATTGAAGTACGCTTCTTTATTGGATTAGAAAAGCAAAACCAGATTAAATTTTAAACATAGAGAAATACTACAAAAAAGTACTTAGTGTGAAAAACTTATGGATAGTTCTTTAACAGTGTGAAATCAATTTTTTTTTTAAAAAACTTGTAGCTGCCCAAGTGTAAATTATGAATTGTTAGTACTTGGGAAGTACCAAAGTGAAATTAGAGAAAGGAGATAGAGATAGAGAGACCTTTACTAAAATTTCCGGGGTGCCCTATTTGGTCGCCCCTATTTAAATTATAACCAATTTTTTTTTCAATTTTTTTTAACTTGTACCAACTTTTTAAACAACTCCAGAACCCTTTCTCTTACCCCTTCTCCTCCTTCGTCTTCTTCTTCTGCTGCTGCTGCTATAAAACTTCAGTTCATGAGATGATTGTCATAAGTATATTTATTAGATTATTTAAAAGGGAAACTTACACAAATATCCCAAATAAATCTCAACTTACCAGTCCATAGCCATTAATCATAAACTTATCAAAACTAGCCAACAAAAATTGAAAAACTAAATAATATGGTTCTTTCTCTCAAAGAATCACATGCAAAAATAAACTTCCATATTTTAAGCGTGATTAGCTAAGTCTATGATTTTATGGATGAGAAGCAAATAAGGTGATGCAATACAAAAAATATATACAATATTCCAAAAATCTAAACTAAAAAGGAACTTTTTCAATGAATATAGTTAAAATTCATTGAAAATATATAGAAAAGTCAATATATAAAATTTGAGGAAGATTAAAGGTGATTTAGACTGGTTTTGTATCAAAATTCATAACTAAATCGAGTTCAAAAAACTCTTATGCGACACATGTATCACGCATGTATCTCACACACATGTATATATAGATATACATGTGATACATAAGAGATACACATATGATACATATTTTTTTAAAGTTCAGTTTTTACCGAATTTTGAATTTAAACCACCTCAAAACTTCACCAAAACATCTCAAAACTGAGATTCAAGCTCATTAAGTTGTGCCCAATCTATTCTAATAACACCTAATCAAAACAAAGCAAAAATTTAATATTTTTTTTACTACAAAAAGCTAATTGGCTAATTTGGCTAATATTAGAAATATTTTATCAATTGGACAATTTTTGTAATGAGCTACCTATAAATGGACATAGCTGGTTATTTTCCTATTTAAAAATAAATTATAAATAATTACGTAAGTTAGCATATAATAATTTGTGAATATTTTCACGTACGGGAAGTTCAAGGTCACACTTAGTGATTTTGTTTCATGATAATTCTGTATTTTCACGTTTATTTGTTTCCAAAATATTATGATTTAGATACTATTTGCAATCTGATTATTTTATAATAGTCCGATTATAACAAAACTAATGAATCCAAGATAAAGGAATTTCAACTTATTTAATGCTGAAATTTTTACAAATGAACTAAATAACTTCAGCATCTTCTGTTGGAGTTTTTGTATAAGCTTTATGAAAAAACTAATGAATCCAGGACAAAAAAACTTCAGCTTATTTAGTGCAGAGGTTTTTACAATGAACTAAATAATTTCAGCATCTTCTGCTGAAGTTTTTGAAAAAGCTTATCTAGGACAAAAAAAAAATCAACTTATTTAGTGCTGAAGTTTTTATAAATGAACTAAATAACTTCAGCATCTTCTGCTGAAGTTTTGAAAAAACTTAATGACAAAACTAATGAATCCGGGACAAATTTTAGCTTATTAGTGTAATTATAAACAAAAATTTCAGCAAATAGAGAACAAAACTTCAGCTACTATGCTTAAGTTCAACAATTACAAATAAAAACTTCAGCAAATAGAGAATAAAAGTTCAACTACTACGCTTAAGTTCAGCAATTACAAATAAAAACTTCAGCAAATAGAGAACAAAACTTCAGCTACTATGCTTAAGTTCAACAACTACAAACAAAAACTTCAGCACACTTAGTTCAACACATTTGCTACTTCAGACCTATCTGCTAGAATGCTGAAGTTTTGCGTGATTATCTTTGCTACTTCAGCCCCCGTATGCTGAAGTTACGCGAAAAAGTGAGTACACTTGCAATATTTTTGACAAAACGAGTACAATTTAAATTATAACCCAAAAAGCGGGTATAGATATAAATGCCCCAACTTTGTAAGTGAATTCATCTAAGAAGTAGTACGTTTTTTCAACAGTAAAGTAATTCACACCTCAATGTTTGGTTTTCGAATTCTTTATCAAATGACTCTAAGCTTTTATCAACTCCCATTAATCTCACACAATAATATTATCAGTCTTTTACGTCTTTTCTCTGTCAAATTTTTAGGGATATAAGAAGAGTAATAAATAGAGTGTATAAGTAATGATGAGATTGTTTTTTATTGGCTAGTTTGGTGTATTAAAAATACATGTATACTTTTAAAAAAAAGTTTGTTTATAAAATATCCTCCGTATTCTTTGGAAAAGATTTGAAAGGGCAATTCTATCTTTATACATGCTTATTCATGTATTAAAAATTATGGTATTGTCAATGCCACAGTTTCCTATGTATAAAAATAGTACTACTAAATAATGTGTATAACTAATACAATTATTAGTTATACATAGATTAAAAATACTATCAAGCAAGAAATTAATAATATCAAAGCTAATACATATATTATATTCCTTAATACTCCTACCAAACGATCCTTTATTACCATGGAAAGGACGCTAGATGGTTTCAATTGCTACATTATTAATCTTGTTTATTCCTTCCTTTAAATTACATACTAAACATTCTCACAATATCTGGTGGAGCAGCTCCTTTCCCTGGTGGTAGGTGTTTGAGTTGAGGCTTTTAAGTGGAGCAGTTCATAAACCAACCTTGATAACACAAACTTGATTTGCATATCCCACTCCATTAGAATAACAAAGACACTACTTTATCTTTCCTAATTTTTCATTTGTTGGCAGTTTGGGAAAATTAAAAGCATGGTTGCTTTCCAATTGTCTGTCTATGATTAATAATATGCCTTTCTGTTTATTGTTATATTATCCAGTTAATTCATGTAGAATACTTTCATATCTGAAATGCAGCTCAATCCATAACTTGACTATAAAACCGGATTGATTGATAACTTGGCCATACAAGAATGCAATTAATCCTGTTTTTATGCATCTTAAATCTATGCATGATAGAAATTAATAGCCTGTTTGGATGGTTGTTCCTCATTGTATCGTATTGTATTGTTATCTCAAAATAAGTATTTGTTTTGATTGTTTCATTAAAATTGTCGTATTGTATTGTTAAATTCATTGTCCCGGAACAATGAAAAGTCCTCTTTTTTTAAATGACCGATTTGGTATGGTGTGATTGTTTCCTATTTTTCTTTTCAATTATGCCCTAACTTATTACTCAATAATTCTATATTGCCCATTATCTTTTTTTTTTTCTATTTTAACTCCAAGTCTCCAACTTATAACATACTTTATTTTTTTTTTCCACCAATGTTAAAGGTGTTTTGGTGCCTTCTGATTTATTTTTTTCTCCTAACTTGATTGTAACTCAATTCTAATTAGTTGTGCTCCTTTGTTTTGCCTTCTTATGTCTCACTCCTTTGTTTTGTTTCTTGTTGTGTTTTGCCTTCTTTTGTTTTGATTTTTAAAACTATTTCTGTGCACAATTTTTGATAAATTTAATATTTAAATACTTGAGAGTATTTTAGCAAACTTATCAGTACAGTACGATACAGTCAAACCAAACAATAAAATATTATTTAACAATAATAAACAATACAATCTATCCAAATATTGTATTCATAAAATGATACGGTACAATATGATACGATACAATACAATACATTATAAAACGATGGAAAACAATGATCCAAGCAGAGTGTAAGGGTCCATCAAACCATATAGAGCACACACACAAACAGATACGTAAATGAAACAGTAGAGTTTTATGTGAAAAACTCCCAACTCACGGGATTAAAAAGCACGACCTACACTCGTAGGATTTTAACTTCACTAACTGAGCAAACTTTAGATTACAAAATATTGTAACCTAGGAATTAACCTTTTAATCCCTCACCTACTTGTAATAACTCTATTACAAGCCCCTTTGGAATAACTCTATTACAAAGCTCACAACTTGACTAACTCTAGCCAAGACACAAACACAAGGTTTATAGTTTTACAAATGGTTTCCTATAGAATGCTTCTAGCTAAGCTGAGTAGGAATTATAAGTAAATCACTCTACCAAAGGTACAACAATACTAAGGGCATATGGTAACATCGTGCTGCAATCTGGTCCTACGCTTTGTTATTTCTTTGTTCTTGAAGCCTTGAAGTCACTCAAAGTCGGCAACACACTTGAGAGATAAACTTGATGATTTAGGGTTGTGTGAGTGTGTATTGTTTCCTCGATTCATGTTGGTAATATACAAGTGAGGTCACTTAAATGATGCAAGCAATTATCCGACATAAGGCATTCTCCATAAAGTGATTGTTGCATTATTTGCACTGTTGCGTGTGGGCAGAGAAACATTACAGTGACTTTACAACTGTGGAGAGTTGACTTGTACTGTCAGCAAGAGAACTGATGTCCATTTGTTCCCCCTGTCATTTTTTTGAATCAAGTTGTTGGAACTTGTGCCAGACTTGAGATGTTGTTCTTGAGCACTTTGAGGATGTGTAAGAAGTTCCCAGTTTGGTTCTTATTAAGAAGTTTGCTACATCATCAAAATACACAAAGACACATAACTTATTAATTTCCCCTTTTGTATGATGACAAACTTATATTGAAGTTCCCCCTAAGATCCAGATCTTTATACAAATTTTCCTACAAAAAGACTTTACCCCCCTTAAGAACATGTTCCCCCTTTCAATCATCACTTTCCTTCCCCCTTTTGGCATTATAAAAAGATTATACACAAGTAAAGTACAAAAGAAGTTAAGCAAAGTCAACTTATACCACATGTGTGCACATAACATGGCTAAAAGTAGTGCGAAAGAGTATAACATGTATAGCAAAAGATGAGATTCTCATTAATTAAATAAAAGAGAATAGAGATAATAGTACCATTATTACACAAATTTCCACAAAAAAGAAAAAACAACTTAAAGTACCAGTCGTATGAAGAACAAAAAAACTAAGATAGGACAGACATTATTCAACTAGACACTGGGAAGGGAATTGTTAAGGGGTCACTAGAAGGGAGGAGGGGGTGAGGATGAGGAGGCAAGGGTTCTGAGGAGAATTTTCATTCAAGAATTTGTAGACATTTGGTCGTTAATCAACCGCTCTTTCAGGTCCTCGACCTATTTCCTGATATTTGCATTTTTGTGGTCAGACAAGCAACCTATGTACCTTGTGCACTGCTAGAACTAGGTTCCTCCTTGGCTTGACTAAGATGCCCTTCAAAAATGGCATTTCGTGCCTTCAACCTCCTTATCTCATCATTTGCAGCATTTTGAGCATCAATCAATTGCGAAATAGTGAAATTGCTGCTAATGCCCCATTCTTGTCAATACACTCACATTCCTCCAATGTTGTCTTTGAGAAAGTTTACTTGCAAGTTCCCAATGTTTCTCTTCCTAAAAGGATTTTGAAGAAGTTAAACACCTTAGTGAGCAAGAACACATAAGGCAAGCCATGATTTCCGTCCTTGAAGTCTGCCACTATCTTCATATGTTCAATCATAAGACCAGGCAGATTGATGGTGGTGTAGGAATCCAGGGCTTCCATGAGAAACATGTCTGCTTTTGAAGTAGTAGAACACCTTTATGTGCGTGGAAGCAAGATCTTATTCACCATTTCAAATAGAAGTTGATAAAGTGGACGGAGAGCCTACTTGTGCACTCGTTTCATCTGCTGCACAACATCATCCTTCAGAATGGCTCTTTTGAAGTTAGGAGAACAGGTTCCTTCAATGGATGAGAGCCCTTCAGTAGGCACTCTGAAAATATTCCCTAGAATAGCCTCGTCCATCAGAAAATCTACGCAATTGACCTTCAAGCAAATGTTATCATCTTCAATTGTAAACATATCCATGTAGAAGCTACGAAACTCTACCTCATAAACTTTGGGACTCTCACTAGTGAACAAATGAGTCTACTTCTAAAACTAACAAATGTCAAACAGTTGTCTCATCCTTGACATCTTAAGAATGTCGGTTTCGAAAGTTTTGTCCCATAGCACCCTCTACTTCTTAAGGTTTTCTTTGTCTTTATCCTTTGACACAGTCCCTTTAGACTTCTTGGAGGAACCAAGTTCCTCTTTGTCACTAGACTTCCTTTTCACCGCCTTCCTCATATTTTCTCCTTTTTTTTTCAGACTTATCAAGAGTTCTCACCAGACTTCTTTCCCTCGACACTTTTCACCTCTACAGCTTTCACAGTTGAACCTATCCTAAGCTTTGCAATCATAGGTTTCTTAGAGGATTTACAAATTAAGGAAGCATATTCCTCATTCACCTCTTCATCGTCAACATGAACAACATGTGCTGGAGGCATATCCCCCTCATTTAGTCACTTTCCCTAGTTTACCAACCTCCTTCTTTTATTTTCCTCTTTGTTTTTCTTTAGAACAGTCTTATAAGTTGCTTTCTTTTGCAGCCTGGTAGTGGGTCTTTTAAGAATGGGCTATTTGGGAACTGCCCTAGCACTTCTAACAGCAATGAAGCTCTTCACATTCACATTATCATAATCTTCCTCACTATTTTCATTTTCCTCTTCAAATAGAGATCTCATCTCTAGAATGACAAAGTTCAACGACTCAACATCAAAGTGGGGAGAAAGTGCAAGATCGGTACTAACCTGGGGATTTTTTAAGGAGGAAGGAGTTTCATCCCAAGTAGGATCAGAGTGCTCTTTTTGAGCAGATAGATCAGGTCCCTCCGTTGTTTCCCACTAGTACTGACTGGTGCCAAATTTTCAAAGGGCATCGGTTCCCTACCTTCAGCTTTTTGACTTTCACCTTCCTCTTGAGTCCTAATGGTCTCATCATCATACTCATACTCACCAACCAATCCTCCCTCTGTAACAATCAGTAACATGTTATTAATGGCTTCTTTCTCATTCACCCCCAAAATAGAATTTGAAGATGTAGGAGGAAAATTATATGTCAAAATGGCAATATTCCGATCCAAGCTTGGAGTGGTATTGCCGATGCTTTACCACTGCCAATAATATCTTTTTGAGTTCTAGAGATTTCCCCAACCTTTTGACCGAAGACTTATTGTCCCTCATCTTCGTTTGCTATTTCGTCGTCTGTCATTTTTTCCGTCGAAGTAGAAGGAGAGGTTGTAGCAATGAATATTTTAGGGTTCTGAGTCTTACAACTGCGGTGAGAACCAAAACTCGATTGGGTTAGAAAGAGCTAGTAGGTGGTTGTTATTCTGGTGTGGGGATTTGGCTGGGGGACGGTTAGGACTGTAACGCACACTCTTGTGCTTCGTGAGATGAAGGAATAATGGATATGACACTAGTATTGCTTGAAACCTATGGATTTTGAGACATGGTGGAGTATGGAAGTAGAGACACTAGAAAGAGAGGGTTTGCTTTTGAAAGAGAAAGGAAATTTTGGCTTTGGTGTGGATAATTGGGAAAGAGGCGTCTTTTGGGGTTATTTAGAGGGGGTGAGGGACCAGTTACAAACGGGTATAACTTATTGGTAGACGGGTCGATTTGTAATGGATGTGAAGTTTGAGTTTTAAAGGGATGAGACAGAGGTGGAGACAATTAAAGATGTGGCACTTTTATAGCCATTTAAAAGGTGCATGGGAGTAAAATGGAACTACTAACCTGAGTCAAAGGAACTAGGTTCCCTGACTTAGTTTTGTAAATGTGAGCCTCATCCTTTTACTAAGATGAAACATCATCAACTGCTTGTTTGCTCTGTAGTTGCCATGCGTATTTACCTGTAACGATATAGAGATAAGTTAGAAATTGCCAGAAAATACTTTTTAGTAGTTTTACCTGTTCATTCTTTCATAGCCAATCATTGATGGACTTGGTGCTCAGTTTGATTTTATCAACCCCAATGCCAGTCGATTCTTTTCAATCTCTACTTAGTGCGTTGGTGAAGATATCTGCCATCTGGTCCTCTATTGTGCAGAATTTCATGAGAATGAGACCTTTTTCCATATTATCTCTAAGATAATGATGTCGCACATCAATGTGCTTTATTCTCTTATGATGAATTGGGCTCTTTGCCATGTTGAGAGCAGTAGTATAATCACATAGTAATGGCATACAATCAGAAAATATACCAAAATCCTCCAGTTGTTGCTTGATCCACAGAAGTTGAGCACAGCAAGAGGCAATTGCCACATGCTCAGTTTTTGTAGTTGAAAGGGCCATAGACTTTTATTTCTTTGTACCCCATGAATCAATTATGACCCTAGAAAATGCGCCATGCCAGATGTGCTCTTTCTATCTAGTAGATAACTAGCATAATCAACATCAGTATACCTAATTAAGTCAAAACTATCTCTTGAAGGATACTGGATAACCAGGTCCTGTGTTCCCTTGAAATACCTTAGAATCCTCTTGGCAACTTTCAGATGAGATTCTTTTGGACTTGATTGGAATATAGCACATAACCCCACTGAATACGATATCAGGTCTACTAGCTGTGATATATAAGAGTGAACCAATGATACCTCAATACATGGTTTCGTTCATAGGAGAACCAGGTTTAACCATGTCCAGATGAGTGGTAGTGGCAATAGGAGTATCCGTTATTTTTGAACTTTTCATTTCAAGTCTCCTTCGAACCTCTTTAATGTACTTCTGTTGGCTTATCATTGTTCCCATAGAGGTTTGCTGAACTCGCAAGCCTAAGAAAAAATTCAATTCCCCCATCATGCTCATTTCAAACTCGCTTCCCATAAGCTTGGCAAACTCCTCACCCAAGGAATCATTTGTTGCACCAAAAATTATGTCGTCAATATAAACTTGCACAATGAGCAAGTTCCTCCCTCATTTCTTTAAAAATATAGTGTTGTCAATATTTTCTCTAGTGAAGTCATTTTCTAGATGGAACCTAGGCAATCTTTCATACTATGTACAAGGGGCCTGTTTCAAGCCATAGAGTGCCTTGTCAAGTTTGAATACATGTTCAGGATGCTCATGATACGCAAAACTAGGTTGTTGCTTGACAAAGACTTCTTCCTTTAAATACCCATAATGCACTCTTGACATCCATCTGGAACAATTTAAATTCCATATAAGATGCAAAGGCAATAAGATTTCTGATGGCTTCCATTCGAGCAACTGGGGAAAAAGTCTCATCATAGTCAATACCTTATTCTTGGTTATAGCCTTGAACTACTAATCTGGCCTTGTTCCCTGTTGTATTTCTAAACTCATCAAGCTTGTTTCTGCACCTACCTAGTTCCTATAAAAAAATTATCTGAGGGCCGAGGAATCATGTGCCATACGCTGTTCCTCTCAAATTGATGAAGTTCATCTTGCATAGCAGTAATTCAGCAGCATCTTTCAATGCTTCATTGGTATTTTTTGGCTCAATTTGAGAAAGGAAAGCTGAGAAGGGAAGTGAGCTACTTGTCTTTGATCTGATTTGAATCCCTGAATCAAGAGGAGTGATCACATTTTGGAGAGGATGTGAACTTTTTTGCTTCTAGTTAGACACCCGAATCTCATTATGAGAAGATCCAGGTTCCTCTTAATGGGATCTGTTGTTGGCATCAATGGAAGAGTGAGTGCCACTTCTCAGCTCAGCATCAGGAGTTCCTTACAAACATCATTAACTATGTTCTCTGCTTCAGTTATTGTGATAAAGGAATCGGGTTCCTCAATATCGGCTGGAGATTCTTCTGCATCTTCTTTGTTGGATTCCTTGACTTGACTCATTACGTTGGCCTTTCCATTTTCCATATCAATTACTTTTCTATGAACCTTTGCCTGCTCTCCGTCTTGATCAATCTTATCATCTCAATATTTTCCACATAAGTGGTGTGATTCATCAAAGAGAACATGTATGATTTTTTCAACACACACAGTCCTTTTATTGTAGACCTTCTATGCTTTACTTTGTGAGGAATATCCAAGAAAGAATCCTTTATCACTTTTGAATCAAATTTTCCCAGCGCTTCCTTACCATTATCGAGAACAAACATTCGTAGCCAAACATTATCAAGTGAGTTAGCTTGGATTGCCTCCCGTTTAGCAATTCATACGGGGTTTTGTTCAAGAGGGACTTGATCGTGCACTTGATCACCAAATAGAAAGTAGTGTTAACTGCCTCCACCCAAAAACCTTTTTCAACACCACTGTCAATCATCATAGTTCTTGACATGTATTCAAGAGTCTTATTTTTCTTCTCCATAATACTATTTTGTTGGTGTTCTGGGAGCTGAAAAATTATGACTTATACCATAGTCAACACAAACTTCATTTAATTTTGCATTATCAAAATCGGTGCCATGATCAGATCTTATATAACAACGTTATGGCTCATTTTCACTTGAATCAGCTTTACAAAGGCATCAAAACCTAGAAAAGTTTTATCATTAGTTCTGGAAATAAGGTCCATATAAATCTGGAGTAGTCATGAACTATGACAAAAATGTACTTCTTTCCTCCCCTACTTGGTACCCTCATAGGTCCACACAGATCCATATGAAGGGGATCAAATGTCCTTGAGGTGTATACTTCCTTTTTGGGCTTGAAAGAGGACCGGGCTTGCTTTCCTATTACACATGCATCACACAATTTGTGATATTTGAATCTTGACTTAGGTAGCCCACGAACCAGGTCTTTCTTGACCAACTTGTTCAGCAAAGAAAAGCTTGCATGTCCTAATCTTCTATGCCACAGCTCAGCATTATCATCAACAACACTCAAGTATGTAAAATCCCTATTGTTCAAAGACTCAAAATCAACAACATAGATATTTTTGAATATTTTTGCCATCAGAACTACTTCACCAGCTACAAGATTGGTAACAGTGCAAGTTTTTGATAAAAAATCCACTTTGTTTCCTTTGTTGCAATTACGAGAGACACTTAGTATGTTATATTTCAAGCCATTCATATAGTACACATTCTCAATTGAATTAGTGAGTATCTTCCAAACTGTTCCTACTCCCAGAACGTATCTCTTTTTGCCATTGCCAAAAGATAGACTCCCTCATTGCAAGGCTTTCAGTGAGAGAAAATCATCAGTGCTTCCAGTCATATGGTTAGAGCAGCCACTATCCATATACCATCTTTGGTTACTTTCTTTCACTGGTCCATGCATAAGGAAATCAAGGATTAGACTTAGGAGCCCAAACGAGTTTGGGTCCCTTGTAGTGAGGAAAGGGGTGGATTAAACTTCATTTTGTCCAAACAGGCATCACACGTCTTTTATTTGAGGGACCATGTTCTTTAGAAATAATTACTCTTTCAACAGAAACTTTATTTTTCTGATGGGACTGAAATCTAGCTTTATATGTTTCTTCAAAGTGCCCGATGCTACTACAGTGAGTACAAAGCCAGTTATCAAGGATAGTAACATACTTGCTTTGTGGATTATAGGGAATCTTTTCCTTTTGGAACTCAATTCTGTGCATGTTCCCCTCATTGTTTTATACATGGCAGTAATTGCATCGGAGGACTAAGTCCACTTTAAAGATTATTTGAGGTCATTTTTAACTCTGTCTATATCTTCCTAAAGTTATTTGTTCTTTAAAGTTACAGCACATAGACTAAATTTCACCATTTTGAGCTCAATCAATCTTAAGGTTCCTTACTTGAAACTTCCTTTCCCCTTTGGATGTTCCCAAAACTATTTTCCTTTTTTAATTCCTCAATTGTTTCTTTTAGATCCACCACTACTACCAACATGTCATCTCTCTCATGCTCTACGTTTTCAATTCTTCCAGTTAGCGTATCTTTTTCTTTCTTTAGAACCTCAATGGTCTCTTTTAAGTCAACCATTACGACTACCCGATCATCTCTCTCATGTTCTAACTCTCCTAGTTCCACAGTTAACACATTTTTATCATTTATAAGATTATGATAAGCATCAATTAAAACATTGGCTAAGGATATAAGCTTCTTTTAAGAGTAAGACTTCAAATTTCTTTGAACGTCCAGAAAGTTTACCTCATCACGATCATCATCTTCATCATCGTTAGATTTTGCCATCAAAGCAAAGATAGAATCATATTCAGCTGCTTTGCTTTCAACTGCCATCATGGAGGTGTCATATTGTTTATCCTTTTACCTAGATTCAATGGAGAAATCTCCCCATGCAACAAGAGCTTATTCCATAACATTGTCAGCAACATTTTTTCTCTTGTATCTCTTGTTAGGAACCGGGTTCCTCTTAGTTGTTTTGTCTGTATTGTGCTTGTACTGGTCTTACTTGTGCAAAGGACAGTCTTTGATGAAATATCCTAGCTTCCCACATTTATAACACAAGTCACAAACTTTTGGTCTGTTGGAGCTACCCATTTTGAAATGTATCCATTTATGCGAACCATTTTGTCAGATAAGCCATATCAGCATCCTCACCACTTTGGTCATTGTTGTCAACCTTGAGGACCAGGTTCTTATCCTTTTTTGGTTCTATTCTTTCATAGTAATTCCTTTTTTTCATTTCATCGATCCTCAGATTTCCGATGAGTTCATCAATGATTAGTGATTCACGTCCAAGCAACGGTCGTAGTCAATATAACTTGGTTTAATAAGTCCAAGATCGATCCCACAGAGAATTAACCTACCAATTGTAACTTTCACAACCCCAAAAGTACTTACGAATCAAGTTCCCAAACTTTGAATATATGTATGTGTGGATTCGAACAACTACTTTGCAAGAATTAAAGAATGCTTTAAAAGAAAGAATTGAATGTTGAATGAAATAATATAGAGAAAGACTAAGGTGTTGATTTCCCCTATTGATGAAATCCCTTATCGTTATGCTCATACAAATTGTTAATATATTCTATCAATCATGAACGCTATGTGTATCGTAACCCTCTCCCGAGCAATTACAATAATTTACTAGTGCACTCTCCCGAGCTACCCTAGCTAGCTTTAATTTGAATAGTTCACTTTAGATTGCACCCAAGACTTCGTTATTCCTAACCCCGTCTTTACGCCTAAAATTATAGATTCCTCTAATAACCTAGGTGTGGTGTTGTTCAACAATAAACCTAAATATGCACTCTTTTCCAAGTTATGCACACTAAATAGGCACCAGCTAATTGGGGATCCTACCAATTAACTACAATAAGAATGAAGTTGAACAAATAGAAATCTAATTCACAATTTGTAATCACATAAACGATAAGTTCATCTATCTATAGGTTCCATCAAAACCTTAGAAAAGAATTTAGCTACTCATGCTTGAAGAAACAAAGATAATAATTGAAATCATAAAGAATTACTTGATATAAAAATAAAGACAGAGTTTGAGAGGAATCTCTCCTACTAAAACCTTGCAAAAGTATTGAAGAAATAAAGTACATGCCTCTATGGGGCAAACTAGGGGTTTATATAGAGGTTTTAGGGCTAAGAAAACAAATTAGAGTCCAATTAGGATAACTGCCGCTGGGACCTCCGCGGTTCGTTCGCGGCCGCGAGCGGACCGCGAACAGTCGAGATTCAGAGGGCTTCGTTTTTCGCGGTTCATCCGCGACCGCGAGTGGACCGCGGATGAACAGTGCTTCTGTTTCTTCACTGCTTCGTCCAACCCTCTTCACTTTAGCTCTTCTCTTGGCCTTTTCATCAACTTATGGCTTCAAAATGGCTTTTTAAGGCATCCAAAGCATCACATGTACCTGTAAAACACAATCAAACACTAATCAAAGCATTTTGTCCTTTTAACAACATTATTCTTATAATAAAGTGTGATTATTTAGGGTATAATTATAGTCAAATTCACCTATTATCAATACCCCACACTTAAACCTTTGCTCGTCCTCGAGCAACCTTTAATCACACCTTAGGCCAATTAAAAATTTTTGTCTCCCCCAAAATATGTCACAAAAGCTATTATACATGAACAACCTAAGATATGCATAATCTTTACTTAACTGTAAATTCTGTAAATTCTCATGCCCGCACGTTATTACTTACTCTACTTATTACCAAAATCTTGCAAATTTACCTTCTTCCTCTTGAATTACATGCCCTCACAAAAGTTATTGAGAGAAGTTCCCACACATTAACAATTCAAATACATGGAACTTATAGATATCAGAAAAATTCACTCACTCTCAACAAAGAACATTTATATGAGTACAGACACACCATAAGCTTGCCCCTAGTGTAATACTCCACTAATCGAGTTATCTAATCATAGATCAAGAGGTCTTTAAGGGTTGTAATGTAGGCTATGGGACGGGTAGGATACTTTTGGGTGTAGTGACTAACCTCCCTAAGCACTTTTCTTTTCTCTTTCACCACTTTCCCTTTTAGTTTTCTCCCTTATGTCTCCCGAAAACAATTATTCACCTTTATTGGCTTTTAATCCCCATTTTTCTTTTGTTGGTGTAACTGGCCTTTGTAATTTTCATATATACATTGATATAGCTCTTTTTCTCATTGCTTTGCAACACATTTATATTATTTTGGCCAGCTTACTATTTTCTATCATTCATTCTTGATTTTCCCTTTTCAATTTCCCTTCACCCCACACTTAAACTTTTGCATATTCATTACAATACAAGTGCTTCTAGGAGGTAAAGTAGAACAAATATAATAATTTGAAGAACATTCAAGGGTTATCAAAGAAATAGGCTTAAAGCTCAAAGGGGTTAACTAAGATATAATGTACGAGTGAATTTATGTCTATTGATATATGGGGTTACACAAAGAAATGCCTCTATCCTCTCTACAACCAAACAACTTCTATTTCGCTTTGCAAACACACAGGGCAAGTTCTAGGAATCATGTACAACATATAATGTAAGTAAAAACCTCACACACACATGGCATGCAACTCATTTGGAATCCGGTTTATCTACAAAATCCTATCAATGTTCAAGCAAGCATTATTGTGCAATTTAAGGCATATTGAGATTCTACAATCAAGTTTAGATGATACATTCTCAAGTTCAATTTACGTTTTTTTTTGCTAATGTGCATATTTGGAGTTACATGTTGCCCTTTTACCTCTAATCCTAAAAAAAAATCTACCTAACCCGGTTCAAATAAAAACCCTTGGAAAAGAACCGTGGTCAAAAGAAAAACCAAGGGTGAGATGATACACTACCTAAAAAGATAAAGGAAAGAAAAATTCCTACGTGGACTACTTCCCTCAAGAGTACTTGTCCTAAATAGTCCGTCATCAGGAAGAGTCCTCTACTCATATTTTTGGATTTTTAAAATTTTCTGATTTTTTTTTTTGTATTTTTATTATTTTATATTACTTACTACACTAATATATACATCATGTATAGGATAAGTTTCCCACCCCACACTTAAAAATATGCCATGTCCTCATGGTATAAACAATATGAAAGCACAATGGGGTTTAAGAAAACTTACCTGTGACTCACTCGGAGTCGGAAACAGTGGATGGGTCGACATGGCATGCTCTCCCAAGTGCTCTGAACCATGCCATAAATCTGTTCTCTGACCGGGCTTGCCTAGTTGACATGGCATCTAGTCGTGTGTGTAGACCGTCAACTGAAGTGCGTAGAGCAGCCACTTCCTCCTCCATTGACCTCAGCATAGGTCGTGTGGAGTCGGATCTAGACATGCTTGCTCCGCGAGGAGCAGGTCTGGAGGGTCCAGCTGAATCCATGGAGTGGCTGGCCGGGCCTCCGGTACAGGATCATCATCATCATCTAAGTCAATGGGTGTGGTGTCTCGTCCAACCCGAATAGTAGCAGCTCTAAATGGAGCTTTTGGTAGTAGCTCACCGTCAGTCTCATGAACTGGGGTGTGGTTGAGGAGACACAAGGTAGTGACAAGAGATGGGTAATAGAAACCCTTGGCAGTGAGGGATCCCCTCAGTACCATCTCGTCACTAATAACCCGGGCAATATCAACATCCCGGTGTGTTACCAAACACCAAGTCAACAGAGCCCTATTAAAGGTAACATCTGTAGTGTTACTTGAGGGCAGAATGCGGTTGCAAATTATAGAAAACCAATATTTGGTAATGTGAGTGAAACAGTTAGAATGCAGAGTTTGGTTTCGAATCCATACGGGAACACCATCTACACATAAGGCCTCAATTAACATGTCCCATGTGACACCGGGCCTATCATGGTAATAATCAATATCACTCGTGTGTAGTGGTAGGCGAAGTACCTGCCGAATGGTGGGAATATGAGCATTTACATGCTTACCTCTGATGAAAACTCGTCTCACCGAGGAGTATGGGGCGTTGGCATAGAATTCTCTGACCAGCATCTTGTTTACTGTAGTGGGTGTTTCAAAAAGGAACTCCATCTCTCGCCGTCGGATCTCATCATACATTTCCGGCTTTTCTGAGCGGATGGCTATTCTGTCCACTTCAACCTCTTGAAGCCACTTTTTGTTCGCTTTGATGTTAAATGCATTTTCCGCCCCTTCATCGGCAAACCGAGATTCATCATAAGTTGGTTGCCTGGATGAGCTAGCACCATGTCGCGGTCTCTTTGGAGCCATGATCCTGTACAATTAAGATAGCCAAAAAGTGTATAAACTGTTAGTTAGTGGAAGGCTACTCAGACTTCGCCATCCTTGATAATTCACAATTGACCATCAATTATGTGTAATTCCCGCAAACTCTTTATCTAACTATTCCCAACATGCCCAATTGCGAACCTCACACTTAGTTCATGGCACACATCCTATTTACTTAGTCCATCCCCAAAAAGTATTCCATAACCATTTTACGAGTTGGCATTATGTCTCCTAATTACCATTAGTCTACTATGCTCAATGTAATGTGCCCTAACTTAACCAACCAACACATATATATGGTAGAACTACTAGTTGGGTTTCCAAGTCATAAAATCAACACAATTAACAACCCAACACCCATTCTTCTCCAAACATCAATCGTAGAACAATGTTCCTTAAAGTAATTTCATGGCAAGATTAAAAGCATAATGATAAATCAAGCAACACTCATGAATAGACCCTAACTAATACTAACTAAATATTTATACAAGATAAACAATCAAAACCTAAAAAGATGGAGCAAAATAAAAGAGAGAAGTAGAGAAACTTACAAGTTATAGTAATGGAGAAGTGGGGTGGAAGAAAGGGATGATTTGTAGAAGAGAGGGATGGGGATTTTTTAGAGAGAAGGGAGAGGTTTTGAATTTAGAGAGAGAGAGAGATTTGAGAGGGGAGGGGCGGCTGTTTTGGGTTATGGGTAAGGGGGGTTAAGTTATTTTAGGGTTTAGAAAAGGGGGGGAGGGAAAAAATTAAAAAAAAAAACTTGAAATTTTGCCGACCGCGGAACTGACCGCGACTGTTCGCGGTTCGTTCGCGGCCGCGGATGGACCGCGAACAGTCGAGATTCAGAGGAGGCATTTTTTCGCGGTTGGCTCGCGACCGCGGATGGACCGCGAACAGAGAAGTTCAGAGAGGGTATTTTTCCGCGGTTCAGCCGCGGTCCGCGAGTGGACCGCGGACAGTGCTCCGTTAAAAAAAATTCGACTGCTTCAGCAAAAGATTTTTATTTGTTTTTTTCTTTTAATCCTTATTACTTACTACTAATATTAAATTACTTACAACATGTTCGTGGGTTGCCTCCCACGTAGCGCCTGAGTTAACGTCGCGGCACGACTCAGCTTAGCGCATTTTACGGCTCGCTGGACCTTTGAGGTTCATTCAATTGCAATTCTATCTTGTCCTCCATGTCATCCAGGCCTATGTATTGTTTCAACCGCTGTCCGTTTACCTTAAAGGTACGTGATCCATCCATAGTTTGAATTTCCACAGCTCCGGACTCAAATGCCTCAATTACCTTGAAGGGTCCTGACCACCTTGATTTCAATTTACCTGGGAACAATCGTAATCTTGAATTGTATAGTAGTACCTTGTCCCCATTTTTGAAGGTACGCTCAACTATATTTTGATCATGGATCCGCTTCATCCTCTCTTTATACAATCTTGTATTTTCAAATGCTAGATACCGAAATTCTTCCAACTCATGTAATCCAGTCAACCTTGCTTTACCTGCTTCCTCCAAGTTGAGATTCAATTGTTTCAGTGCCCACCACGCTTTATGTTCTAATTCAACCGGTAAGTGACAAGCTTTTCCGAACACCAATTTATAAGGAGACATGCCAATGGGTGTTTTGAATGCTGTTCTATATGCCCATAGTGCGTCATCGAGCTTCCTGGACCAGTCGGTTCTTGTAGCGTTCACTGTTTTGGTCAGTACACTTTTAATCTCCCTGTTGGAGACCTCAACTTGTCCGCTAGTTTGTGGGTGATATGGAGTGGCCACCTTGTGTTTAACATCATACTTGGCCAATAATTTCTCAAAGGCTCGGTTGCAAAAGTGTGTGCCCCCGTCACTAATGATGGCCCTTGGAGTCCCAAACCGGGTGAAAATATTCTTCTTAAAAAATCCCACTACCACCTTAGTATCATTGGTAGGTAGTGCTGCAGCTTCCACCCATTTGGACACGTAATCAACAACAACAAGTATGTACTTATTTCCGTATGAGCTAATGAAGGGCCCCATGAAATCTATTCCCCAGACATCGAATACTTCCACCTGCTGGATTGGATTCATTGGCATCTCATGACGCCGAGAGATGTTTCCGGTGCGTTGACATTCGTTGCAACCTTTCACCCACAAGTGTGCATCCTTAAATACTGTCGACCAATAGAAACCGGCCTCGAGTATTTTGGCAGCTGTACGAATTCCTCCAAAGTGCCCGCCGTATGCTGAAGCATGACATGCCTGCAAAACAGAAGATTGTTCTATCTCGGGGACGCATCTCCGGATCATGTTATCAAGACATATCCTAAACAAGTATGGTTCATCCCAATAATAATGCCGACTTTCACGAAAAAATCTTTTCCTCTGGACCGATGATAGGTCATAAGGAACAATGCCACTGGCCAGATAATTAGCATAGTCAGCATACCATGGAGCTTTCAGGAGAGTGGTGGTGAGCAATTGCTCATCTGGAAAGGTTTCCAGAATTTCCCCACTCTCTTTGACAAGTTCGGCTCCTTCAAGTCTTGACAAATGGTCAGCTACTTGATTTTCAGTACCTTTTCTATCTCTGATTTCGAGGTCGAACTCTTGGAGAAGCAACACCCAACGAATTAGGCGTGGCTTAGAGTCCTTTTTATCAATTAAATATCTTAAAGCTGCATGGTCTGTGTAGACGATTACCTTTGATCCTATGAGATAGGACCGAAATTTGTCGAATGCAAACACAACCGCTAGCATCTCCTTTTCCGTCATTGTGTAGTTTAGCTGTGCTCCATTCAGAGTTCTGCTTGCATAGTATATTGGATGCATCAGTTTATCTTTCCTCTGGCCCAGCACTGCCCCCACTGCATAATCACTTGCATCGCACATTAACTCAAACGGTTGATCCCAGTCTGGGGCAATGATGATGGGTGTTGTGACCAGCCTCTTTTTCAATTCCTCAAAAGCAATCCTGCATTCGTCAGTAAAAACAAAAGAATGGTCTTTCTCAAGTAACTTACAGAGAGGGTTTGATATTTTGGAGAAGTCTTTAATGAACCTCCGGTAAAAACCGGCGTGTCCAAGAAAGCTTCTTATGGCCCTGACGGATGTTGGTGGAGGCAACTTTGCAATGATGTCGACTTTAGCACGGTCCACCTCAATGCCTTTGCTTGAAACCCCGTGCCCAAGTACTATACCTTCTTGAACCATAAAGTGGCACTTCTCCCTGTTTAGTACTAAGTTTGTTTCCATGCATCTTTGTAATACTCTATTCAGATTGGCCAGGCATTCGTCGAATGAATTTCCAACCACCGAGAAATCATCCATGAACACTTCCATAATGTCTTCCACCATGTCGGTGAAAATAGCCATCATGCACCTTTGAAAAGTGGCAGGTGCATTGCATAGTCCGAATGGCATCCTCCTGAAGGCGAAGACGCCATAAGGGCATGTGAAGGAGGTCTTCTCTCTATCTTCGGGGGCTATGGAGATTTGATTGTACCCCGAGTATCCATCCAGAAAGCAAAAGTGGGACCTCCCTGCCAACCTGTCAAGCATTTGATCAATGAAGGGAAGTGGGAAGTGATCCTTGCGGGTGGCTAGATTCAGTTTCCTGTAGTCCATGCATATTCTCCATCCGGTGACGGTTCTTGTTGAGATCAGTTCATTGTTGTCGTTTTTTTACCACCGTCATGCCTCCTTTCTTGGGTACACATTGGACCGGACTCACCCAGCTGCTGTCTGAGATTGGGAAGATTATTCCCGCATCTAGCCACTTTATTACCTCCTTCTTCACCACTTCCTTCATGTTGGGGTTCAGCCTTCTTTGATGTTCCCTGGAAGGTTTATGTCCATCTTCCAGGAGGATTTTATGCATGCAATAGGCTGGGCTGATCCCTTTTATGTCTGCCATGGTCCACCCGATGGCAGTCTTGCATTCCTTGAGTACCTGTATAAGCTTTTGAGCCTGCACATCTAACAAACTAGATGAGATAATAACAGGTAATGTGGAGTTAGGGCCTAAATACTCATATCTGAGATGTGATGGTAGTGGTTTACGTTCAAGCAACGGTGGCTCTTCTATGGATGGCTTTGCTGGTGGGTTTTCTCTTTTTTCTAGGTGTAGGGGTTCGAATTCGATCTCTCGCTTCCAAAATCCCTTGCCTTCCAAGGATAATACCCACTCGGCCAGACATTCACCATTTACTTCTTCCATGTTCATCAGGCATGCTTGCAGTGGGTCTTCGATAGTCAATTCTACATCGTCGGTTTCCACTATTACATCAACCGCATCAACTAGAGAGCAATGTGCGAACTCGCTAGGGCGCCTCATGGATTTTTGCACATTGAAGATGATCTCCTCATCGTTCAACCTCATCTTGAGTTCCCCGGTTTCACAGTCAATTATAGCTCTTCCAGTAGCTAGGAATGGTCTTCCCAGGATTAGGGGAATTTCTTCGTCGACCCTGCAATCAAGAATAACAAAATCGGCGGGAAACACGAACTTCCCAAACCGGATTAGCACATCATCTATAATACCAAATGGACGCTTAACCGTCCTGTCAGCAAGCTGTAAAAGCATAGAGGTGGGTCTGGCTCTCCCAATACCTAACCTCTTATAGATAACTAAGGGCATGAGATTAATGCTTGCCCCCAAATCACATAAAGCCTTAGTGAAGGCATAATTCCCTATAGTGCATGGGATGGTGAAGCTACCTGGATCAGATAGCTTCTCAGCAATGGGTCTAGAGACCACTGCACTACAAGTCTGGGTGAGTGTAATTGTGGCCAAGTCTTGGAAATCAAATTTCCGTGACATCAAATCCTTCATCATCTTAGCATAACCAGGCATTTCTTTTAAAGCTTCAATTAATGGGATGTTTACCTGAATTTGCTTGAGCATGTCGAAGAACTTTTTGTATTGTTCCTCTTTTTGGTGTTTGGCCAGCCTTTGGGGGAATGGTGGTGGAGGCCTCTTCTTCCCGGTGACTTGGGATTTATCTTTGTCTATCGCTTTTTCTTCAACCTGCTGCTCTACCTGTTCGGCTACTTTTTCCGCTCCCTGTTGTGCTTCTTTATTATCAGCAATTGGCTGGATCGTGGCTTTTGTCAATCCTGTGGATTCATCCAGTTCAATATGCAATGGCGCAGGTGTCTCAGCCTGTCTGTCAATATTTTCACTTTCATTCTCAGCATCAAGATCTCTACCGCTTCTCAGAGTCACTGCCATTATTTGCTTTGGGATTTGGTCCTTTGGGTTCGTTTGTGTATCTGCAGGTAATGTCCCTTGAGGACGGTTGTTGAGAGACATAGCAATCTGCCCCATCCTGCACTTCCATATTTTTGATCGCTGCATCATGTGCATCTATTCTTTCATTGGTCTTAGCGTTTGATCCAATTACCTGCTGCATCATAGCTTCCAACCTTGCAAACCCATCGTCGTGCCTGCCCCCATGTGGTGGTGGGGGTGGATGATATCCCTGCTGCTGATTGCCGAAATTCTGAGGTCTAGGATATGGAGCCATGTTGTGTGGTGGCCTCATACCTGCTGCATTGAATTGTGGTTGGGGAGGTCTGTATTGCATTGGAGCCTGTTGGCCCCAGTTTTGATTACCTTGTCGCTGTCCTCCATAGTTAGCCACATAGTTCATATCCTCATGCCGATGATGATGTTCTTGGTCTGCAGCCCATGGATTACCTATGGGTTGGCTAATGCAAGATGTGCATAAACCACCATTGGTAGTATCTACAATGTGAACTTGCTGCTTAACCCCCGATTCTTCCACCTTCTTTGTCAGGATGCTCATTTGTGTCAATAAAGTTGCCATGTTTTCCTCCAGAGTGTTGGATGGATCCAGAGGTACAGAGTGTACTACTGGTGTGATAGGAGCATTCCTAGACGTCCACCCGGAATTTTGAGCCATCTTGTCTAGCAAATTTTGGCCTTCTCTCCAAGTCTTGCTCAGAAAAGCCCCACCTGCTGAAGCATCTACAATGTTCTTCATGCTGTCCGAAAGTCCCATGTAGAACCTTTGACCCAACATCTGTTCAGGAATCCCATGGTGAGGACACATAACAAGCATGCCTTTGAATCTCCCCCAAGTTTCATGTAGTGTTTCCAATGGTTTTTGTTTGAAGCTCACAATCTCATCAATTTGTTGAGTTGTTTTGTTGGGTGGATGAAACTTGTTGTGGAATTGTTTGACTAACTCATCCCAAGTTGCAATGGAGTTTATTGGGAGTGAGTTTAGCCATATCTGTGCTGCTCCTGTAACTGAGAATGGAAAAAGTAGTAATCTGATAGCTTTCGGAGTTACATTCGGTTGCCTTTGTGTTTTGCATATTGATAGAAAGTTTTTGAGGTGCTGCTGTGGATCTTCAACCTGAGACCCAGAGAATAATCCCTTGTTTTGCAATAAGTGAAGCATGTTGTTGGTAATCTGGAAGGACTCAGCTTGAATTGCTGGCACAACGATGGCAGTTGCCAAATTATCCGCTGTGGGTTGTGCCCAGTCGAACAGTGCACCTTCCTGTGCCTCCTGTGCTTCTTGCATATTTAGCCCGGCTTGCTGGTTTTGTTCGTTTGCGTCACCCATGTCGAAGTCTAGTTTGATTGGTTGTTGAGATTGTTGAATTTGTTTGATGGCTTTGTTGCGCGCCCGGAAAGTTTGCTCGGGGTCTGAGAGTCCTTCAATTAGTTCTCCAATCCTTGCAGATTTTCTAGGCATGCACCCGAATACCCAAATCAACAAACGTCAAAATATTCAATGTAGAGTGTAGAAAGAACCTGAATACACAAGAATCTTGAAGTTCTGGCAATGGCAATTGATAATTCCGTTAATTCCCCGACAACGGCGCCAAAATTGATTCACGTCCAAGCAACGGTCGTAGTCAATATAACTTGGTTTAATAAGTCCAAGATCGATCCCACAGAGAATTAACCTACCAATTGTAACTTTCACAACCCCAAAAGTACTTACGAATCAAGTTCCCAAACTTTGAATATATGTATGTGTGGATTCGAACAACTACTTTGCAAGAATTAAAGAATGCTTTAAAAGAAAGAATTGAATGTTGAATGAAATAATATAGAGAAAGACTAAGGTGTTGATTTCCCCTATTGATGAAATCCCTTATCGTTATGCTCATACAAATTGTTAATATATTCTATCAGTCATGAACGCTATGTGTATCGTAACCCTCTCCCGAGCAATTACAATAATTTACTAGTGCACTCTCCCGAGCTACCCTAGCTAGCTTTAATTTGAATAGTTCACTTTAGATTGCACCCAAGACTTCGTTATTCCTAACCCCGTCTTTACGCCTAAAATTATAGATTCCTCTAATAACCTAGGTGTGGTGTTGTTCAATAATAAACCTAAATATGCACTCTTTTCCAAGTTATGCACACTAAATAGGCACAGCTAATTGGGGATCCTACCAATTAACTACAATAAGAATGAAGTTGAACAAATAGAAATCTAATTCACAATTTGTAATCACATAAACGATAAGTTCATCTATCTATAGGTTCCATCAAAACCTTAGAAAAGAATTTAGCTACTCATGCTTGAAGAAACAAAGATAATAATTGAAATCATAAAGAATTACTTGATATAAAAATAAAGACAGAGTTTGAGAAGAATCTCTCCTACTAAAACCTTGCAAAAGTATTGAAGAAATAAAGTACATGCCTCTATGGGGCAAACTAGGGGTTTATATAGAGGTTTTAGGGCTAAGAAAACAAATTAGAGTCCAATTAGTATAACTGCCGCTGGGACCTCCGCGGTTCGTTCGCGGCCTCGAGCGGACCGCGAACAGTCGAGATTCAGAGGGCTTCGTTTTTCGCGGTTCATCCGCGACCGCGAGTGGACCGCGGATGAACAGTGCTTCTGTTTCTTTACTGCTTCGTCCAACCCTCTTCACTTTAGCTCTTCTCTTGGCCTTTTCATCAACTTATGGCTTCAAAATGGCTTTTTAAGGCATCCAAAGCATCACATGTACCTGTAAAACACAATCAAACACTAATCAAAGCATTTTGTCCTTTTAACAACATTATTCTTATAATAAAGTGTGATTATTTAGGGTATAATTATAGTCAAATTCACCTATTATCAATTAGCTTTTGCAAATCCTTTGCCTCTGCGATGATATTGACTTTACTTTCCCAAGAACCAGATTATACACTAAGTATTTTCCTGGCAAGTTTGTTCATTGGATATGATCTCTCCTAGAGAGTGAAGCTCATTGATGATGGGGGTGAATCGAGTGTACATGTCGTTAATAGACTCTTCATCCTTCATCCTGAAGAGTACATACTTAGTAGTGAGCATGTTAATCTTCGACTGCTTGACTTGAGTTGTTAATTCCTTCATGTGCGGTTTAGAGAGCCTCCAAGATCTCCTTGGCAGATTGACAGACAGAAATTCTTTTATACTCGTCTAATCCAATACCATAGACAAGGATCTTTTTTGCTCAGAAGTTTTTCTCTATAGCTTTGAGGTCAGCATCGTTGTACTCCTTCCTTGTCTTTAGAACTGTCACTGCTTGCTCGCCAATAGTCTTCATGGGAACGAAGAGTCCATCACAGATGACATCCCAGAGCTTTGAATCTTCCGCCATGAGAAAATCATGCATCCTTATCTTCCACCATCCGTAGTATTGTCCATTGAATCTTAGTGTTGTATAGGTTGATTGAACTTATTCAAAGTTTGATGGAGCAGTAATGTGGATCCTTTCTAGGTGTTAGCCTGAGTAAATGAGACAACATAGTTTTACGTGGAGAGCTTCCAGCTCACAGGATTAAAAACCACGACCTACACTCGTAGGATTTCAACTTCACTAACTGAGCAAACTTTAGATTATAAACTATCGTGACCTAAGAATTCACCTCTTAATATCTCACCTACTTATGATAACTCTATTATAAGCCTCTTTGTAATAACTCTATTACAAAGCTCACGATTTGACTAACTCTAGCCAAGACACAAACACAAGGTTTATGATTTTACAAATAGTTTCCTATAGAATGCTTCTAGCTAAGCTGGGTAGGAATTACAAGAAAATCACTATAACAAAGGTACAACAATACTAAGGACATATGGTAACATAGTGTTGGAACCTCGTTCTTCATTTTATTTTTACTTTGTTCTTGAAGCCTTGAAGTCACTCAAAGTCGGTAGCACACTTGAGAGAGAAACTTGATGATTTAGGGTTGTGTGAGTGTGTGTTTTTCCCTTACTTCATGTTTGTAATATACAAGTGAGGTAACTTGAATGATGCAAGCAATTATCCAGTACAAGGCATGCTCCATAAAGTAACTGTTGCATTGTTTGCACTGTTGCGTCATGCGTGTGTGCAGAGAAACAATGCATCGACTTTACAGTTGTGGAGAGTGACTTGTACTATCATCAAGGGAACTTTTGTCATTTCTTTGAATCAAGTTGTTGGAACTTGTGCTAGACTTGAGACTTGTTGTTCTTGAGCACTTTGAGGATGTGTAACAGGTTCCCATTCTGGTTCTTATTAAGAAGTTTATTAGATCATCAAAATACACAAAGGCACGTAACTTATCAATGCAGTACGCATTTTTTTAAGCCTATAAATGCCAGTCTCTGGTTGTCACTTTTTTGGAAAATGGTGGTGCCTGACCCAATTTGTATATACCTTGATTATTCCACTTGGATACCTGCCACCTTCCATCAATTCTGGTTAAATCCTAGTTTTTTAATGCAGGTGTAGACATCAAAATTTTAACTGATCAATCACGTATGGAATTTGGGCTAAATTCAAGGCACTACAAAATGACTATTGGAACCCTAGGAGTCTATTAGAATTGCTTGGAGGCTACTCTACCCAAAACTCTAATTCACACTTTTAAAAGGGATCACATGTTCCCTTTGAAGTCATCTAAACAAATGGAGATCATCTCGAATATCTCATAAACTCATGGGATACTCACAAAGAGATCAAGATATGGCGGGATAATACTTGATAATCAAATATTTCAAGAAGATCCACAATGTACTTTCATGAATATCATATACATCCATAAAAGTCTACATCATCCTACGTTTGGGAAATACATTGCTCCAACCCTCGAATCATGGAGATAATCAAGAGAGAAGAATCAACGAGAAATAGAACTATTCTTACAATTGATTAATAAAACTACTTTATTCTTTTGTAATTGTAGTTATTTTTAGTAGGACGAGCATTTGTTGCGAACAAAGGGTTTTAAAGAAGTTTCAATTCTGTCTTGCGATTAATATTAGATCAAGAATTTTTAAGAGGACAAGATATCAGTTCTGTGATTACTCTTGTCCTCGTTCGATGTAGTAACTACAATGCCATTTTCTTCCCAAGATGTCTTGTATATAGTCATATCAGCACGAAACTCAATCTTTATCACATACATTGAATCCTTGATACGTAAGGAATATTAATTTTCATTCTTCTTTTACTTTTCCGCTAGACTTGTGACAAGAGTGAAATCTACCAAGTAAACTACGATTACAGAGACCTCTTTCATTTAGAAAAGATGAAAATAATCTAAGAATTTAAAATTATCCAACCTTTCACATTCAAATGGTCTCTACTGCTAGATTTCCAATCATTTTAACCAAAGGCACGGGGCATTTTGTAACAATATCCAACCTAGCCAAATTTGAGGCATGCCCAAAGAGGCACAAGCTAAGCATAGCAAGTTCTTTGACAGACAATCTTGAGGAAAGGAACCCTTGCCAGTATTTAGGATCAAGATCAAAGAAAGCATCAAACAATCTTCTAGTCCCTTTCAAATCAAGCTTCAACAAAGTCTCCATCCCAAAAGAGTAACATTCCCTCACACATCTTCTCTCGAGAGGCCACAAACCATTCCAAACTCTATGGTAAAGTGGAGACCCTCTAATCATTCTGGTTGAGCCGAGGCTCTCAGCAATGGTCTCAGCCAAAACTGGTGCCAATGCCATGCTCCGAGCCACCATGTACCCTGTCGATGGATGAACTATCCCTGAATTTCCACCAATTGCCATAACATTTTGAGGGATCCGCGGAAGTGGTCCTCCCATAGGGATCACACATTTCTCATCCTCAATAACACTTGTCACTTTGATCCCCAAATGCCTTAACCTTGCCACCATCCTATTTTTCACTTCCCTATATGATAACACAGGCCGACTCACCAAAGAAGTCTCTTCCAAGAATACCAAATTCTTATCAAATGGCATCACATACAAGAATGTTGGTTCTTTAGTATTATTCACCCTCAAATATGGCTCATTTCCCAAATGAGAATCCCTCCAGTCCATAAGCACCATTTTATCCAAATCAAATGGATGGTTATCCACTTCTGCTAAAATCCCATGAGCAATTTGATAACCATGGTTTCTTGGCTTGTCATATTCTATAAAAGGACTAGCAAAACCACTTGCATCTACAATTAAACTACCCCTTATCTTCCTACCATCATCACAAACAACTGAAGACTCAAATTCTTCATGCTCCACTTTCCAAATCTTGGCTTTATAAAACTCCACTCCATTATCAACACAACTATTCAACAATTTCAACTTCAACTTCTTTCTACTGACTCTACCATATGGTCTTCCCAAATACTTAGTGTTGTTATCATTTATATGAACACAAGTCATAGGCCACTTATGATCTAAACAATCTTCCAATCCTAACTTCTCAAACTCATCAACCCAAACACCATAATTATTTGGCCACATGGAAAGTGGTGAAGGGTCAACACAACATACCTTAATACCATATTTTGATACTTGCTCAGCTAGCCGGAGGCCCGCAGGACCAGCTCCGATGATGATCACGTCGAATAGAGCCCGACCCGAATTAGGATCAACCCATGAGATGTCAACATCTAAAGACTCTGGTTTTGATGTGGGTGCTAAATCAAGAAAGCTACAAAATTTGTTACCACTACTTTTGTTTCTGCGATGAACTTTTCTTGAAAAGTTCTGGGTGGTTGGATTCAGAAAAGCAGAATTCAGCTGAAAAATAGACCTGTGAGGTGTAGGAGTGAAAAGTAAAGAAGATGGAAAAGGTCTGAGAAGAGTTTCCATTTAGAGAAACTGTAAGATGGAGAATGGGTACTTATGGTGGGAGGTAATTGTATAGTTTAAGGAGGAGGAGTTTATTGAAATTGAAATCCAGCAGAGGAATCACTGAGCAATAGGATATATATATATATATATATATATATATAGGGACTTGAGCATTAATTTTAAAAAAAAAAGGATATATATGTATATATTGATGCTTTTGGGTTATATTACAAAACAATATAAAAAAAATAGAATATGAAGAAAAGGAGCTAATTAAATAGAATCTTTTATAAGGTTAATAAAAGTATTTTCCCACAGTCCCCTGCTCTTCACCTATCTCTTCATATTTTCTTTGTATTGGCCCCCCTTTTAATAATTAAAAATAAATAAAATTTGAAGAGAGCATGAGAAATTATTTCTACAATTTTGAGGGAGTTCTTTTACATGCCCAACAAAAAAACTAATCCAAAAAAAAAAAAGGAACTAAAATATGAAAGCTGAAAAATCGAATTGAACTAACGAAATGAAGTAAAGATTTAGTTACCAAATAAGATTTCATGTTAAGCCAGCCTTTTAGTAGATATTATAAATAATATTGTATATAACTTCTCTCTCTAAAATAAATCATTTTCCTATTGCAAACTTCCAATAACTTAAGGTCATAATTTTGTATGAAATGAAATTCTTGCTGATTACAAAGTCCACTGACAAAACCTCTATTTTATTGAATATCTCCAAAGTTGGGTGAAAATTGGAACTCGTATCGAACAAAGTACCAATACATGTAATTGTATACCCAAATAATGAATACCTCATAAAATTAATTAAAATACGCGTAAGCTGGCATGAACATCACTAAAACCTCGTCTATTAGAAAATGAGTGAAGGTTACAAAGAGGGAGTTAAAAGCCAATATCCAGTTATCCACCACCTCGAACAATAGTGCTATGGCACAAATAAAAAATATTTTTCGGTGGTTCGTTACAGAACTTCCTCATCAAAACTTTTACATTACAAAGCACTAACAGACAGTGGATTTGTCTTATAGTCAGTGCATGGACGGCAAGAAAATTTGTGCAGCTATTAAGCGTAACTGGGGCCCATATGACCTTCAACCTAGATCTAATCACCACGTGGCAAAGTAAGTTAGAGAGCCCAATGAGATGAGCTATATGGCCTAAACGTGCATTTTGATTTGTTGATTAGACAATTTGGCATAATCCTAGTGGTTGGAATGCTCATTGTGGAGAGGCACAAAAGACGCTAATTTGGCATCACACCGTTGGGCCTAATAAAAACAGCACCAACACAAGAAAGAATAATGAAGTCATGATACCTTCCGACCAAATTAATACTTCCCCTTTTCAAATTCATTTTAGTTATACAGTTACCTTCTATACCAGTAATCTTATATAATAGTTATCCACAATATCAAATTTTTATGTTATATTTTACGGAAAAGGTCCAAATATGCCCTCGATTTATTTCCGTTAAAAAGGGGCATATTTGCACAACTATTGAATGTTTTAAGCATATTTAGGCTAAACTATTAACGACAAATATATTTATCCTATTTTAAATAGTTCAGTAACATATTTGGACCTTTTTCCTTTTTACCTATAAAAGCCATCTATGTTTATTATAACACACTTTTTGTAAAAGTACCCCTCTATAACAGCCCTAAATCTCTAACATCACTAATAATAAGTTTAAAGATTTTGATTTCAACCTACTACTTCTTGGACAGAGATAGAAAATTCAACTATCAAGCTCTTAGATTGCCTTCAAAATTTTAATCTTCTAGTAGTTTTAAAATGTGCACATTAAAGTTTAAATCTTTGTACATTTAGTTGTGAATTTATTACTAATGTATTAGCTTTCTTTAATATTTAAATAGTATATTATGCATATCTTTTGAATATTTAAATTTAAATACCTTATCTTTATATGTAAGAGGAAAAAAATCAATTTTGGATGATTTTTATATATAACAACCAAAAAGCATTTAAACGTCAAATGCTACTATAGGTTTACTAGTAGTTGCACCTGCGATGCGCGATTAATATTAAAAAAAATTAATTTAATTAAATTATGATCAGACTTGTTTGATCCTATTAGATCGTATTGCTTTAATAAAATGCAATTGTCATATTGTTTGTCAATACGATATACTCAATAATAAAATCTCTATTAAATTAAAGGTATTTATACAATAAGTGAATAACTTTTTTATTCTATTTTTCTTTATTATATTAAACAATATTTAGTATTTGCTCTTTTTTTTAATATATGAGAAAATATATAATTTATTACTATTGAAATATTTTTTTATGTTAATGTTTATTTTATTGTTCTTAATAATATTATCTAAATTTTAGTGAATAAAATCTATTTAAACAAATGGACTTATACAGGCAGCCACAATATCGAAACAAACAATGATGCTATAGAGAGGCTTAATTGTAATAATTTTTATGTTTGAGAAAGGGTGATCCAAAACTTGGATTTTACAAATATCCAATTCTCGTAGGATATACCCGTAACTGATGCGTTCTACTTCCTAGGCAATAGAACTCTTCCCAAAAACTAGAATTATTGGTATGCAGTATTTACTCACCGATACAAAAGACTCAACCACCACATATTTGAAAAAGGTGAATTGACATGGTAAATATTTGAAGGTGGTGGAGTCACAGCAGAACGTTACATTTACAAACAGGGCGTTAAACTTATTAAATATCTACAAATACATAATCTGGAAGATCCAATGCTTTAGAATAATCTAAGGAGTTTACTGGAGCATTTACAACATGGTAGAGGCAAAAAAGACCAACAACAATACAAACCTTATCATTCTTTTAACCTGTACTCTGAAAGGTGCCAGAATGAGAATCAACACAGTTGATTATACAAGAACCTTTCAGAGTGAATTAGTTCTTATCCAAATCCATTTGAAAATCTGAACCATACTGCAGGCAGATATGGTGTCCCTTACCAAAGAATTCATGATCTGCAGGAAGGTAGAGTGATGCCTCCACAACAAGCAGCAATTATCAAGTAAAGGAACAGCACAATCAGGCATGTTAACAAAGCCCTGTCATGAGTAGAAGTTACCAAGCTTAAATGGACAGAATATAAACTTCAAATTAAGGACCTACTCAGACAAGAAATGCCACCTTTTGCATACACTGAAGTAACAAGAGTACTAGAATAGATGTAACAGTTCTCAAAGCATGCTCATCAAACAAATAGATCTGTGAAAAATGGGAAGAGCACAAGCCTAGACCAAGGGCTAAACAATAAATCCTAGTGTCAGCAGAGGGAGTCATGTATGTAAAGCTGCTTTATCAAAGACGATATAATCAGTGATGTACATGAGAAATGAATCAATTTATGTTGCAAAGACCGCCCCACCCCCAGAATAAAAAAAAGGCGCGAGAGAGGGAGGGGGGGGGGGAATTAAATGCTAATTAGGTGTTGTTTGCTTGCTACCAGTGATACATATGCTGTTTGCCCAACTATGCACATCCATTCGCAATAGTAAATTAAGCATTTCCTGTGACAGCGGAGAATATATACCTTTATGTTAATATACTAAGAGAAAAACATAAGTTTTAAAATTAAAGTTTCCAAATATAGAAATACGTTATTCTTTTTTTGAATAAGACTAAAAAGGAAAGAATGTCATATAAAATACTAGAACACAGAGTATTAACCCATTTTCTTAGACTAAATATTTTTCCCCTGCATACAAACATATTCATCCATGTGTGTTGTCAACGATTATAAAATTGCTTTACCAACTATATATTCTTATTGTTTAGTAGAGATCTTTTTAAGACAACCCATGGCTGCTGAACATGCCTTAGCGCCTCGGTGTATACACTGAAACGTCACCTAAGAGAAGCACAACTCCAGGTTGCACTGCAACTAGATTTAGAGCTTAAGTGAATTTCAAGCACACCTTTAACTACACTGATGTCAAGGCATTAATAGAAAAGAAAGCTGTCATGTAGTAGAGCAAGTATTGTCATGGTATATGTCATTGCATTAACGGTGTTCTGAGCTTGACATAAGTCAGTAAGAGTGTAGTCACTCCCAGTTGATGCAGCTAATCTATAATATTTTGTAAAAGAGACTTACAGGAGCTTTGCGTTTTTCATCCAAAGAGCTCTCCTAAGGCGCTTAGACTGTTTCCTGAAATGAAACGTACTGTCTTGCATCGTTGCTGTTTTGTCAACAAGGAGCTCAATCCGATCCCCTCTTTCAAGTATTTTCTCAATATTATCAACCATGATGGTGCGTATCTGGATGTAAATTGAAGCAGTTAATTTTACTTTTAGAAAAGTTGCACTACATGAAAGGAAGGCTGGCGGAAGAGAAGGGGGATGTGGGAAGGAGGAGGCAGCAGTGGCATATCACGATGTAAATACACTATAAAATTCTTCAGCCAAAAGGGGAACAGAACACATGTAAATGATGCAATACAACCATAATCATATAACTAATGCTATAAGGTGTCATATTTCTTTCCTCTTTCTACATAAACTTCTGTTGTAGGATAAACTGTCACATTTTTTAGTTAATACAGCAAAAATCAAGTGGTCATAAATGGTATGCAGTTCACAATGGTAGGTTATTGTTTGGCTTAGCATGAGACATTAGGATCACTAATTGCTTCTTGACTTTTATGAAATGGAGGTACAAGATCATAACATGAACCGAAGGATTCAGACAGCAAGGAAAGGAGTAGTTATTTTGGCATGACTGAGCATTGAAAAATCATCACTAACGATTGAGAGTTTAACATTTCAATCATTTCTAAAAAAAAAAGAGAGTTTAGCACTTCAAAAAATATGTTAACTCATTTAAGTGCCCATGAATATGAATCTTTGGTAATCCAAAAAAAAATTGGATATCTGGACAGTTAATGCATACATTCATTGGCACAAAACCTAAAGCACAAATACGAAGAACAAATGAAGCTGACACACCGAACCGTTAACTTCACTACACTCTGCTGCAGGTAAACAGAAAAGATACTTGCCTCACCAACTTCTCCTCTGACACGATTTAGTGTATCTGCACTTGGATTACTTGAAAAGAACTCCATTTGCTGATGTAAGACCCTTGAGAATTCATCATTCATGGCATAGGCAGGAGCATAAGACGCCACCTTGCCATAGTTCTTCATGAACCTCATCTGAATATCCTCCAGGTATGAGAAAGGAATCCTCCCTAAGTAAAGCATGTACCATTAGTAACAGACAGTGAAGGATGACTCATATGACTAACAGAATTTTCAATTAGCAAAAGATCCAGAAAATATCAATTTATAAATTCTTCAATGCCAACAATATTTCTGTCTTGAAGTGTTGAAAGATAGCACTAGGTAAGTAAGAAGGTCATTGTGAAAGTTGCAAAATAGAAATAGGATGATCAAGTGTGCATTTTGGCCCAATCAGAATATGAGAAGTCGGCTAATTAGCTTCTAGTTGGCATTGACGCCATAAAACTTGGTCTTTTCTGACATCGAACTACCAAGAGCACCAAAACCAAACACTTGCAAAAGCTTTGGAAACCAAAACCTATCTCTAGAAATAGTGATCAAGTGTGTATTTTGGCCCAATCAGAAAAGGAGAAGTCAACTAATTAGCTTCTATTTGGCATTGACGCCATAAAACTTGGTATTTTCTGACATCGAACTACCTAGAGCACCAAAACCAAACACTCACAAAAGCTTTGAAAACCTAAACCTATCTCCATTATGTTATTTTTCTTTTTATGATGGTCGCACCTCTTCCACTGAGTACGGAGTACCTACTGCCTCCCACCTGCACATGTACCAGTAAGCTGCAAATAAAGCTTAGATTGATGAGATGAAATTACCTAGTGTTTTTTGCCTCTGCTAGGATTTAATCCCAAGACCTCATGGTTCACCTCTCATTTCATTGACCACTAGGTCACACCCTTAGATGCCTATCTCCATTCCATTATTCATAGTTCAATTCTTCCGAGTTGATTATTAAAGGTAAAAGACCGAACAAGAGAACAAGTTTTATTGTGTTCTGAGCTCTATAGTTCAGATTAACTTTACAATTGGAGTAGTAAATTGATCAAAACGGTAGCTTTAAGAAAATTTTAGAAAAGAGAGGGAATTTTATACTGACTTCCGAAGGTGTCGTTGGCCATACAAAGGAAGCTGAGTCCGTCAGATCGGAGTATGTGGAAGATGTATCGATCTTGAGAGAAACAAAGCCTCGATTCCGTTTCACTTGGAAGCTTCTCCAATATTCTTCGCGCCACCGCCCCTGTGTTCCCTGTCACCGCACTGAACTCCGCCAGCACCGTTGTGCCTCTCGCCACAACCGCATACAGTATCGCCATTTTTCTATCTCTTTCTCTGCTTCAAATGGAGCTGTTAAGTTGACTACAGTAAAAATTGGGGATACGTATCGAATTAGAGAAATATTCCAAGGGTTTCTGAGATACAAAGAATCGGGACTGATTGGGCTATACCGGAAAGTCTACGGAGGTTTTGGTGTCGGGCCACACAGATTTCACGGAAATCAGAACTACCTGTCCTCTTATTTTCTATCTATACACTTTACACCCCTTGAGTTTGTTAGTTATCATATTGACCTCTTCCTCTTCCCCTTCCCCTTTTACTAAACATTGGACTTCCACCTTGAAGTGATATTGAATGAGGTGAGACACTATCTTTGAGTAACTATAGATTTTTTAGTAACATAATACATGCTGACTTGGGCATGGAATTGACTTAAGCTGGAGATGGCAGGGAAGTATCAAAATGAAGCTAAACAGGTCGCATAACTATTTTTTATGGATAATAGGTAGGAAAAATGATGCAGTATAACTACTCTCAAAATAATATACGAAAATATACAATATATATTTTTTATATATATAGTTCTAAAAATAATATCCGAAAAATATTTATTATTTATATATACATTATGTATGTTATATACAAAAAAGTTATATAAATTGTATACACCTTTCGGACCAAATATAAATAGTTTCTCACTGAAGAGATAATACCCTTAAGATAGGTGTAAGGTTGCATACACACTAGCCTTTCTAGACTCCACTTGTAAATTTATACTGATTTTGTTGTTGTTGTTGTTGTTGTAATTAATATGGATACTCATATTATACGTTATTCTACTTATTTTTTATCCATATCAAATATGAGCAAATCATATATTTTATTCATTTTTATCTATTTTGTTTTCGACCAGGCACTCCTGATTGCTACTCCCATTGGTATCCGCATTAGGTCCAGACTAATTGAAATCTGAGTATTGTACCGCCCCGTTAAAAAAAAGTTTCAAAATGCTATAAGGCAATTAAGAGGTCTGACATGTGCCAATTATATTAATTTATATGTGAGTATCAATTACTAATATAAAAAAAATCTCATGAACATGATAACAAGTATACAAGGTATATTTGAAGTGATATAGTGCCTATGGAGAGCCATTGGGACAAGTAGAGTTGAAAATTACACGATAGACTAAAGTTTCAAATAAGCACGCATAAGATTTAACTTTGGACGATAATATATATATATATATATATATATATATATATATATATATATATATATATATATATATATATATATATACATATATATATATATATATATATATTCGTGAAAGCTCTTCGAGTCTTGTTTTCTAGCGCTTCAATCCGTTCCTCATTTGGGCATTCCTAGAAGAAGTTATGATCAAATTACAAAATGCTGCTAGTGAAGTATTGCTATAGTGTCTGGGTCCGCGTTCGGGCTTTGAGAAGGAGTGAACTGGGGATACAAAGAGTCCGTGGCAGCATTCGAAATCCAAAAATTTGGGCCTATAACAACAAGGTCAAGGAGAGAGACTATTTTATGCTTTTGGGGTTTGGCTTCTTTTGGGCCTATAACTACAAGGTATAGAAGTGATATAGGACCTAAGGAGAGCCCTTGGGACAAGTCGAGTTGGAAATTACACGATAGATTAAAGTTTCAAATAAGGACGCATAAGACCTAACTTCAGACGATAATATCTTAGATAAGGATTTATGTGATGAACAACCTATCAAATGAAAGCTCTTCGAGTCTTATTTTCTGATGTTTCAAACCGTCACTACTACAAAAAAGACCTTTAGCGGCAATACAAAACGGATTTAGCGGCAATAACTATAGCCGCTATATCTTTTATCAGCCACTAGTGTTTTGTCGCTAATGCCGGGGTCGACAAAGCCTTTAGCGGCTTTTGTCGCAAAAGCTGGTAAAATGTATGGTTTATTGCCGCTAAAAGTTATTATCTTTAATGGCAATTATTTGCGGCAATTATAATGGCTACTAAATCCAATCCAAAACGGCCAACTATACTTCTTTAGCAGCTATTTTTATAGCCGCTACATTCAAACCAATTGCCGCTAAGCGTTTGTATTTCTAACTGCAATTATTTGTGGCAATTATAATGGCTACTAAATCCAATCCAAAAAGGTAATTATACTTCTTTACCATCCATCTTTATAGCTACTAAGTTCAAAATAATTGCCGCTAAACGTTCGCATCTCTAGCGGCAATTATTCATGGCAATTATAATGGCTACTAAATCCAATCCAAACGGCTAATTATACTTATTTACCATTCATTTTTATAGCCGCTAAATTCAAAATAATTGTCGCTAAAAAATTTGCATCTTTAACGGCAATTAGTTTGCCCTTTTAGCGTTATTTAATAGCTAATATGTTATTAAAAAATTGATGCTAAAAATCAATATCCTTAAATGTCACTAGCAATAATATCAATAATTTGGAGAATATTTACTACATTTGTATAAAATATGACCCAAATAATAAAATATATTAATATTAATTCCAAAAAATATAATATATCTCATTAAATCTTAACAAAAAAAAGGAATTACTAATCAAAAGTATTAATATCACTGTAACTTAAAACATAAAAATATATTCTTTGGACTAAATAGCTAATGTCATCATAGGAGCGTTTCGACTCCTAATAGTGAAAGTTGGTACTTTGAAGGTTTTGAAGTTCTTTAAATTTGGTTTGGAGTAGGTTTTGATGATATCGATGTCCAAATGGGATTTTGAGATCGGGAATAGTTCCATAATATTCTTTAAGACTTGCACACAAAATTTGGTGTCATTCCGAGTAGTTTAAATATGTTTCATTGCATTGGGAGTAAATTGAAGAACTTAAAGTTCATATTTTTGATTCAATTGGTTTAGGGTATGATTCTTAGTTTTGATATTATTTTGGGCGTTCTGAGAGTTCGAGCGAGTCCGTTTTATGATTATAAACTTGTTTGTGTGTTCGTGCGAGGTCTCGGGGATCCTAGGTGTTGATCGGACGACGGCCACACCAAGTTGGAACTTGAGAGCAACAATTGAAGCTACCATGTGCTGGTGTAATCACAGTCGCGCACCTACGTAAGCGCAGGTGCGATGACTATGACCGCAAAAGTGGCAGTTGTTAGAAGCTTCCTCCAACTTGATTATTGATGTAAGCAATGACATCAATAGATGGTAGGTGAGATGGGAATATTGTAAATTGATCCTTCTTGATAGGTGAGATTTGCACTTTTGGTCCCTATCTCAAAACTATAAATACCCCCTCATCTCATTGTTTTAAACACACCAAAAACATTCAATAACTCAAGTATAAGAGTTAGAGAGAAAGAGCGAGTTTGTTTTTCTTTAGGAAGTTTTTCTAAAGGGGGAGTGACAAAATAGTGAGTAAAATACTAGTCGGGTATTTTCGGGAAATACTTTTGTGTGCGCCACTATTTTGGGTAGAGCTCGAAAAATTGTTGTACCTCCAAATTATTGGAGAAGTCTCTCTTTGTAAGCCTACTAAAAGTTTTAGTGGAAGTTGGTGCCGGGTTTGTGGACGTAGCCTAAACGTTTTAAGTGAACCACGTTAAATTCTTTGTGTCATTTATTTTTCGTTGATCATTTGTTTTTCCCGCTGTGAAGAAGTGTTTAGTGCCACCGGGTCCTAACAAGTGGTATCAGAGCTTTGGTTAGAATACTATTGTAACGACCCGGCCTGTCGTTACGGGAATTACCACCCCGTTACCTTGCATTTACATATATTATGCTTTTAAAACAGTATTAGAATATATCGGGTGAGTTAGGAGTGATTTGGATTGAAAATGAAACAAATAGCATGTTTGAAGAAAGCTTGAAAATGAAAAGTCAACCAAGAGTTGACTTTTGAGTTAGAGTGCTCGGAACCGGATTCTGATGATTCGACTAGTTCCGGGGATCATTTATGACTTAGGAGAACAATCGGAATTGAATTCGGAGATCCGGTGTAGTTTTAAGCTTGAATTGGCGAATGTTGAATTTTGGCGAAAACCGGATGGTAGGTGATATTTTGATCCGGGGGTCGGAATGGAATTCCGACAATTTCTGTAGCTTCGTTATGTGATTTTGGATATGTCTGCAAATTTTCAGGTCATTCGGACATCGTTTGATCGGGTTTTGGATTGAATGTTAGTTTTGAAAGTTTTGAAGAAACTTAGGCTTGAATTCGTGAATAAATGGAGATTTTGATGTTTAGTATGGTGTTTTTATGATTGGAACAAGTCCGTATCATGTTTTGGAGTATGTTGGTGGTTTTCGTTGGGGTCCCGGGGGCCTCGGGATGGATTCGGACCATCAACCGGGCATTTAGAACTTGGAAAAAATTCTGCAGAAATTGCAGTCAGCAGTTGCTCTATGCGATCGCATAGAGATGATTGCGATCGCATAGAAGAGTGGAAGGGGCGTGAAGTTTTCTCTATGCGATCGCGTGGAGGGCATTGCGATCGCATAGTGTCCGGATTTTTGTGCAGTGCGATCGCGGAGGCTCGATTGCGATCGCGGAGGGTAGGAATGCAAAGCTATGCGATCGCATGGCTAGGCCTGCGATCGCATAGAACAAATTGGAGGCCTGAGGAAAATTACTCTATGCGATCGCAATAGGGGCATGCGATCGCATAGAACAAAAGTCTCTGGCAGTGAATTTAATCACAGAACAGAGAGTTACGGGTTCATTAACCCAAAACTCAATTTTTAGCCCTAGAGAGAAGAAAACTCGAGGAAATCACTGAGAAGTCATCGGGTATTCGTCGGAGGTAAGATTCTTGACTCAAAAACATCATTTTATGGTAGTATTAACATCAATCTTCATGAAATTGGGTTCAAATCTTGAAGAAATGTGGCCTAAATATTGAAAACGGGATTTTTGGATTTGGGAGGCCATTTGAACTCCGATTTCGATAAATTTTATATGCACGGACTCGTGGCGAGATAAGGATCGCGTTGGTACTAATTTCGGAATTTTCCGAGCGGTGGGGCCCGGGGTCGGGTTTTACCAACTTAGTGTAATTTTGCGAATTTCATATAAATTAAAGTGGGTTATGATTCTTTGACCCGTATTTGATATAATTATTGTTATTTGACTAGATTCTACACACGAGGCAACGAAATTCAAAGGAAAAGGCATCGCGGACGAGTCTACGACCGGCTAGAGGTGAGTAGTTTGTGTATATGGTAGCTTGAGGGTTCGAAACCCCGGCTTAGCACATTGTGACGCTAATAGGGCGTGGCTCGCACACCGTGGCAGGTGCGGGATTGATTGTGATTGGGGATTGAGACTTGGTCCATCCCGGGAATGAATAATATGATGTTAGTGTCGAAAATACACGGTATTTGCTATAATTGTGGGATGTAAGCCTTGTTTGGGGCCTTGTGCCGATCTGTAGCGTCCTTAGAGGGCAATATTTATGTGATAGCTAAAAATTGCTTAAATCATTGATCTCAGTCCTGGAAATTGAAATTCACTTTTGAAATGCTAAGTCACCGGCTTTTACAAATTTAATAAAGTTAAAGTGTTTTCATAAATTATGAATTGAGAACTGGAATTAAGGAAAAATGAATTGTTTTTGTGACTTAATTGCTTATTGTGGACTGAGTGTGGGATCGGGCTGCACGCCGCAGTGGTTGATATGTGGATCGGGCTGCACGCCGCAACAATATTGCGCTTGGGCTGTAGGAGCCCCTCCGGAGTCTGTACACACCCCAGTGAGCGCCGTCGACGTTAAATTGGATCGGGCTACACGCCGTAGCGGTTATGTGCATTGCATTGCATTTGTATTTGTTGAATTACTCTGTGGTAGCTGTATTGAATTATTGCTGCTAGTTCGTAGGAGATTCGGACTGTAGTGTAGCTTTATATTGTGGTAATCTGTGGATTTCTTACTGTCAGCTACATATATATATTTGTTACTCACCTGAGTACTTAGTACTCACCCCTACTCCCTGCACCTTTTGTGTGCAGACTCAGGTACTCAGGAGCAGTAGACAGGCATTTCCAGCGTTGCAGAGTCATACCGAGTTGCTGAGGTAGCTGCCGGCGTTCGCAGAACCTAGCTTCTCCTCCTCTTTCCAGTTGTTACTTTATATTCAGACTTGAGTATTTCTATACAGTATTCTCTATTTCTGTTGGTTTTGTTAGAGGCTCTAGACTTGTGACTCCGGATCTTTGGGAGTGTCAGTACTTTCGTTCAGTATTATTATTATTGGAGTTCTTAAACGCATATATTCTTCTTGGGTTGTCCATTTGGGGACTGGTATTGTGTTATAATTAAATTGTTTGTTTGGCTGGCCTAGCTTGATTGTTGGGCGCCATCACGACTGGATTTGGGTCGTGACAACTATTCATATGTACATACTATTCATACGTACGGGTACTATTCATCCATACTGGCACTATTCATACCTACGGTTACTATTCACCGTCGGAAATATGGAGGCAAGAACAAGCAAGATGGTCAACCTGAACGGCACAAATTACCACTTATGGAGAAACAAGATGAAGGATCTCCTGTTCGTGACGAAGATGCACCTGCCGGTGTTCAGTGCTCAGAAACCTGAAGACAAGTCAGACGAGGACTGGGAATTTGAGCACAACCAAGTGTGCGGCTACATACGACAATTTGTTGAATACAATGTGTACAACCATATTTCTGGTGTGACACATGCAAGGTCGTTATGGAACAAGCTCGAGGAGTTGTATGCCTCTAAAACATGTAACAACAAATTATTTTACTTGACAAAATTAATGCAAGTAAAATATGTAGATGGGACAACTATGTCAGATAACCTTAATGAAATACAAGGGATTGTCGACCAGTTGTCGGGAATGGGCATAAAGTTCGATGACGAGGTACTTGCTTTTATGGTGCTGGCAACACTCCTAGAGTCATGGGAAACCTTGAAGGTTTCAATCACCAAGTCTGCACCCAACGGTGTGGTAAACATGGAGACAATCAAGAGTGGCATTCTAAATGAAGAAATGAGACGCCGATCACAAGGATCATCTTCTTCATCAGAGGTGTTGGCTGTTACGACCAGGGGGAGAAGTCAAAACAAGGGCCAGAGTAACAAAGATAAGAGCAGAGGTAGATCCAACAAATTTGCACATGTTGAGTGCCATTACTGCAAAAAGAAGGGCCATATCAAAAGATTTTGCCGACAATTCCAAAATGACCAGAAAAAGAACAAAGGCAAAAAGGAGAAACCCGAAGAAAGCAGTGATGATGAAGCAAACTCCTTTGGTGAGTTTAACATTGTCTACGATGACGACATTATCAATCTGACAACCCAAGAGACGACATGGGTGATTGATAGTGGAGCTACCATTCATGCAACGCCACGGAGAGAACTCTTCTCATCTTACACACATGGAGACTTCGGTCGTGTAAAGATGGGAAATGCCAATTTCTCAACAGTTGTAGGCAAAAGAGATGTTTGCCTAGAGACCATGAATGGGATGAAGCTACTTTTAAGAGATGTCAGGCATGTTCCAGATATGCGCCTGAATCTGATCTCCGTAGGCAAGCTTGATAAGGAAGGTTACTGCAATACCTTTCATAATGGCCAATGGAAGCTCACGAAAGGCTCATTGGTGGTGGCGCGGGGCACGAAGCAGTCAAAGTTGTACGTGATCCAGGAAAGCATCTCCCAACAAGTTATAAATATTGTGAAGAATGATAGCAATACCAAGTTGTGGCATAGACGTCTTGGCCACATGAGTGAAAAGTCAATGGCGTGTTTGGTGAAGAAGAACGCCTTACCAGGTCTAAACCAGATCCAGTTGAAGAAGTGTGCTGACTGTTTAGCTGGGAAACAAAACAGAGTTTCATTCAAAAGATTCCCTCCTTCCAGAAAGCAAGACGTGTTAGATCTGGTACACTCAGATGTATGTGGGCCTTTCAAGAAGTCCCTCGGTGATGCCCGATATTTCGTGACCTTTATTGATGATCATTCACGAAAGACATGGGTATACACGCTGAAGACCAAGGATCAAGTGTTTCAAGTTTTCAAACAATTTCTGACCTTGGTGGAAAGAGAGACTGGTAAGAAGTTGAAGTGCATCCGGACAGACAATGGCGGTGAATACCAGGGTCAATTTGATGCTTACTCTAAAGAGCATGGTATTCGACATCAGTTCACACCTCCTAAAACTCCACAGTTGAATGGCTTGGCTGAGAGGATGAACAGAACTTTGATCGAGAGAACCAGATGTTTACTCTCTCATTCAAAGTTACCAAAGGCTTTCTGGGGTGAAGCACTAGTTACAGCAGCCTATGTGCTAAACCATTCACCCCGTGTCCCTCTTCAGTACGAGGCTCCAGAAAAGATTTGGTCAGGAAGAGATATCTCTTATGATCAATTGCGGGTATTTGGTTGCAAAGCCTATGTCCATGTTCCGAAGGATGAAAGGAGCAAACTTGATGTCAAGACAAGGGAGTGTGTATTCATCGGCTATGGTCAAGACATGCTTGGCTATAAGTTCTATGATCCGGTGCAGAAGAAGCTCGTCAGGAGTCGAGATGTTGTGTTCGTTGAGGACCAAACAATTGAAGACATTGACAAAGTAGAGAAGTCTACTGATGATTCTGCTGAGTTTGAGTTGCCTCCAACAATGGTGCCGAGACAAGTTGGAGACGATGTTCGGGATAATCAACCTGAAGCCCCTGATCTTCCAAATGAAGATGAACCAGCAGATGCTGAAGGTAACGAGGATAATGGTGATGATGATGCAGACGAGGATGATCAACCTCAACCAGCAATCCTCAACAACCCTCCTTATCACACAAGATCCGGAAGAGTTGTGCAACAGTCTACCAGATATTCTCCACATGAGTATGTGTTACTCACTAACGGGGGAGAACCCGACAGTTTTGAAGAAGCTGTTGATGATGAACATAAGGAGAAGTGGATAGAAGCCATGCAAGACGAGATGAAATCCTTGCATGAGAACAAGACGTTTGAGTTGGTGAAGTTGCCGAAAGGCAAGAAAGCTTTGAAGAATAAATGGGTGTTCAAGATCAAGCATGATGAACACAGTTCCTGTCCGAGATTCAAAGCAAGATTGGTTGTCAAAGGTTTCAATCAAAGGAAAGGTATTGACTTTGATGAAATATTCTCACCAGTTGTGAAAATGACCTCAATACGCACGGTGCTGGGATTAGCAGCAAGCCTCAACCTGGAGGTTGAGCGGATGGATGTAAAAACTGCCTTCCTACACGGTGATTTGGAAGAGGAGATATACATGGAGCAACCAGACGGTTTCCAGCAAAAGGGAAAAGAGGAATGCATTTGTAGATTGAGGAAAAGCCTCTATGGATTAAAACAGGCACCAAGGCAGTGGTACAAGAAGTTCGAGTCGGTGATGGGGCAACACGGCTACAAGAAGACAACTTCGGACCATTGTGTGTTCGTTCAGAAGTTTTCTGACGATGATTTTATCATCCTATTGCTCTATGTGGATGATATGTTGATTGTTGGCCGAAATGTTTCCAGAATTAATAGCTTGAAAGAGCAACTAAGCAAGTTCTTCGCCATGAAAGACTTAGGGCCAGCAAAACAGATCCTTGGGATGAGGATTATGCGAGACCGAGAAGCCAAGAAGTTATGGTTGTCTCAGGAGAAGTACATCGATATGGTACTTCAACGGTTCAACATGGAGAAAACTAAAGCAGTTAGGTGTCCTCTTGCTAACCACTTTAGATTAAGCACCAAGCAAAGCCCGTCAACAGATGATGAGAGAAGAAAGATGGAGCGGATTCCATATGCTTCAGCAGTAGGAAGTTTGATGTATGCCATGGTTTGTACACGGCCAGATATTGCTCACGTTGTAGGAGTGGTAAGTAGATTTCTTTCTAATCCAGGAAAGGAACATTGGGATGCTGTTAAGTGGATTCTCAGGTATCTTCGAGGAACCTCCAAACTATGCTTGTGTTTTGGAGAAGACAACCCAGTGTTGGTTGGCTATACTGATGGAGATATGGCCGGAGATGTTGATTCTAGAAAATCAACTTCAGGATACTTGATTAACTTTTCAGGGGGAGCTGTGTCATGGCAATCAACGTTGCAAAAATGTGTTGCATTATCAACTACTGAAGTTGAATTTATTGCAACAACGGAGGATTGCAAAGAAATGCTGTGGATGAAGAAGTTCTTAACTGAACTTGGATTTTCGCAAGACGGTTATCATCTATTTTGTGATAGTCAAAGTGCTATCCACCTTGCGAAGAATGCCTCATTCCATTCCAGATCCAAGCATATTGATGTTAGATATAATTGGATCGGGGATGTGTTAGAGAAGAAGATGTTGCGGCTAGAAAAGATCCATACAGATGAAAACGGATCAGACATGTTGACCAAAACTGTACCAAAGGGTAAATTTGAGTTCTGGAGAGAAGCTGCAGGGATAGGAGACTCTCCAAGTAGTCGGAAGGGGGAGAATTGTTAGAAGCTTCCTCCAACTTGATTATTGATGTAAGCAATGACATCAATAGATGGTAGGTGAGATGGGAATATTGCAAATTGATCCTTCTTGATAGGTGAGATTTGCACTTTTGGTCCCTATCTCAAAACTATAAATACCCCCCTCATCTCATTGTTTTAAACACACCAAAAATATTCAATAACTCAAGTATAAGAGTTAGAGAGAAAGAGAGAGTTTGTTTTTCTTTAGGAAGTTTTTCTAAAGGAGGAGTGACAAAATAGTGAGTAAAATACTAGTCGGGTATTTTTGGGAAACACTTTTATGTGCGCCACTATTTTGGGTAGAGCTCGGGAAATTGTTGTACCTCCAAACTATTGGAGAAGTCTCTCTTTGTAAGCCTACTAAAAGTTTTAGTGGAAGTTGGTGCCGGGTTTGTGGACGTAGCCTAAACGTTTTAAGTGAACCAAGTTAAATTCTTTGTGTCATTTATTTTTCGTTGATCATTTATTTTTCCCGTTGTGAAGAAGTGTTTAGTGCCACCGGCTCCTAACAGCAGTGCCCGTAGGCACGGGAGAAACGGTTGCAACAGCGGTTGCGCAGGAGCGGCCCCAGCTCCGCAGATGAAAATATTGGCAAGCTGGGGAGGACCGTACCTGTAAGGTTTTCTCCATATAAGCGAAATTGTAGGTGTGGCAGTGGATTCGTAGGAGCAGGAAAACATTGGGCAGTAAGATTATATTAAATTGGGACTTAGTCTCTTTTGACTCATCTATTCCATTGTTGGGCGTTTCTTGGAGCTCATAGAGAGGAGATTTCATTTAACACTTTAAGATAAGTAATTTCTATTAATTTGTGTTAAATACATAGTTTATAGGTAATTATAACATTTAAATTAGTGAAAATCATGTGTTTAGGTAAAATTTAGGGTTTTGATAAAATTTAACCATGAAATTTGTTATGGAACTTATTAAAAATCATATATATATATCTGAGTTCATGAGGTTATAGGTAACAACTTTCTTCGAAAATTTTCGGAATCCGAGCATGTGGGTCTAGGGGTAAATTTTTGAGATTCTTCAAATAGGATTGGGAAATCACTTTAATAGTAAGGATACGAAATTTTGACCATGTATCGACATTTGACTAGTTTCAAGTCCTTTGGCACTGAATTGAGGGTTTGGGCACAATCTTGAACAGGAAGTAGGCTTTGAGACAAGGTAAGTCTCTTTTCTAACCTTGTAAGAGGGAATTAATCCCATAAGTGAACTTAATTAATATGTGCTTTTATTTGTGGGGGCTACATACGCACGAGGTGACGAGAATCCGTGTGTAGCTACTATTTATGCTTCTGTCCGAGTAGTTTTATGATTAGGCCATGCTTTGTTGATACCGTTATTTGGTTATGCTTATTTGTTGCCTTGAATAGAGCTGAGGTTTGAGGATTTCCAGATTTATAAAAGTTACTAGTTAAATTTCTTATTGGAAGAATCGAGGGATATTATGATAACTTCAGAAATCTATGTTCAACCGTATCGCAAGTATATTTCGTAAGCGGGATAAATTTTCACTACTCTCATGGGAGCAGGCTGTTCGCCTCAGCAGGTTAATTGATGCATCTATGGTTCGTGCCGTTTGACCCTCCGTAGTGCACATCGTATATGTATATATATATGTATATTTGGATCGGATTGTACGTCCTCGACATAATTCGTGCGTAATAATACTAGAAGCCTTATTATATTTGATATTATTTTCATTGGCTTGGGAAGTAATGGTTAAACGAGGGAAATGATTTGGTACTTACTGATGGTGAAAGAATTATTTATTTATTTCTTGCTCCGAGTTCTATTGTCATTTAAATTATGTTTAATTAGAATTTTATATATTATATTGTGGGCCCATAGTAAGTGTTGAAGTCGACCCCTCGTCACTACTTCTTCGAGGTTAGACTAGATATTTACTGGGTAGATGTTGTTTATGTACTCACTCTACTCTTCTGCACTAAATGTGTAGGATCTGAGGCATGTACATCTGTATATCAGTCCGACGCTCATCCTTGACTACTCCGAGATTTTGTGGTGAGCAGCCTTTTGGGCCGGTTCTACAGCAACATAAGTATTTCTTTTGCTTGTATTTTCTCTCTATTTCATTTCAGACACTAGTGTAGTATTCTTTTGGTTATTCTACTAGTAGCTCATACACTTGTGACATCAGGTTGGCACACACTAGTAGACTTGTGATTTTGGTTTATTTCTATGGTATACGATGAGTATGACGTGACTATATTGGGTGTTCATTTAATTTCGAGTAATATAATGTTACGTTATTGTGTTACGTTAGGTACCATTTAATTTTACTTTTTTCGCTTTTTTGTTCTCTCCTTTCACTCTTTTTCTCTCTTTTTTCTTTTCATCTCGTTCAGAATTATTGTTCACAAAATCCCTTCCCTCAATTCCATCGTACGCTGTCGCCCCTTAAACCAGCTAAAATTGTTTCAAAAGTTTTAGAGTCAAGTAGTCAACTTAATGTTATAGTCTTGGCTGTTCCTTCAATTTTCTAGATTGATTTTCAAATTTGTCAATTTATTTTCTTCCTGATAATTATTTTTTGTAATTACCTTGGTTGAGGTTTAAGTAACTTAGTTGGGTTCAATGGTGTGGTTACGAAGTTAGAGAGAAGACGAAATACTTAATGAGAGTGGGGATGAGTTTTCTCTTTAATTATTTTCAGTCTTACGTGCCTATTTCTTTAACATAATACTACAATTTTTTAGTGATATTAATTCTATTTTGAGCAAAAATAAGAGAATAGAAAAGGATGCCGCAAAATTAGTGTATAATTGAGTTTTTGGGACATATTCGGGGTAACTTATATTTTCCCTAATAACATGCAATTATATTGTTGTTCGCAAAAATAAAAGACATCATCATTTAGAGAGGGTGTTTAGCTAAGCTTATAAATTGATCAAATTGATTTATAAGCACTTTTTGGTTTATCTACGCGTTTAGTAAAATTAATAGTGCTTATAAGTTAAGAGCTTATATAAGCTAAAAATAAGCCAAAAGTCATAAATTGGTCTTCTTCAGCTTATCAAATTTCAGCTTATAAGCACTTTATGTTTGACCAAAATATTTACTATTCTATCCTTAAAATACTTCTTTTTAAAACAAAACTCTTTGTATACTCAATTTTTTAGCTAATTATTATTAATTTCAACACTTTTATCCAAACACGTAACTGCTTATTTTTTAAATCAGCTTCAGCACTTAAAAGTGTTTTTCAACACATATGCTTATTAGCTACTCTAAATCAACTAAACCAAACGGACTCTTAGTTGGCCTTGTTAGCAATGTTCCAGTTTTGGCTACTACAATTTGACCATATGAAATATCTCAACTTTCAAGTATTACTTACATCCTCACCTATTACCGGTGGAAATTTATTGAAGGCATTAATGATACTTGAGCAAACTTATTCAAATTGTCAGATTTGTTGTGGGGTCTCCATTGCATTCAATAAGAATAATTGATATTCTTGATATGATTTTGTGATATGAAACAAAAGAGGCATATAACATCACACCCAAAAGAGCAAATTAATATCTCTAAAGACAGCAAACTTTAGTTCTGGCTAGTTACTAATCATGTTTCTAACAAACAAAGTCCATGCAAATAAGTACTAAACATGAACATTACACAACATTTTACAGCCAAACCTATATAGACATATGTTTATATTTAATATATATTTATATAAAAGACTACTGCTCTCTCCTTCCACTTAATTTCCCACATTCTCTAATTAATCATAAGGAGATTAGCTAAGCTACAATAATTAAAAGAGTGGTATACTTAAGGTATGCCAATGATGGGAAAGAAAGGGATATAATAGCTAGTTGGTGCAAGTCCCCACTCCTTTGGAACTGGTAGATCAATTGTCTTTGATGAACCAAACTTAGAGTATCTTGTGTAGAAATTTAAGGGCTTAGAGATAGTGTAGGAATTATCATCTTCTTGAGACTTGACAATTGTTGGGTCTGTGTCTTTTTTTGAAACAAATAGCTGCTTAGGACCTCCAATAATTTTGGCATAGCAAATGTTTGCAGCTGTTGATGTTGGACTAGTGTCAGAAGGAAGGTTTGACACAAAAGAGCCATCTTCTTCTGTTGTAGCCATGGCTAGTTTTTTCACCTGGCTACACTTCACTGAAACCTTAATTCCTGGCCAATTTTCAAAAGTATGGTAAAATGATGATAAAAATTATAATTTCCAAAACATATATAATTGCTTCTCTTTAATTAACTAAAAACAATACTGTTTTCTTGCTAAAAAATTTACTCCCTTCGGTCCATAATAAGTGACTTTTTGTCCTTTAAGAAAATACTAACTCATAGAAAAAAAGGTTAATTTGACTAAATTATCCTTAACTAAATTTCCATATTGTTAACTTGATACATGGATATGTAAATAAAGATAAATTTTAAAAAAATAAATTAAGTTCCGCTTGATCATATAAAAGAACATTTATTTT
>JASVEL010006691.1:0-193081 GCA_032618575.1 Nicotiana noctiflora
TATGTTATTTCTTAGATATACGTTTTGCCTTTATCAGAATAAGGTCATTATAGACAATTGAAGACATTTAATGCTGCGTTACATAATCATTGTAATTCAATACAGATTCTCTAATGTTTTCGGTATTTAATGCTTATTAAATATCTTATTCGTACTCTTTTTGCCATCAGGTTCATGCTCTTTAATTTTTGAACTTAAATAGGTACGAGAATTAAATCTTTTGAATTTTTGCTTGTGTCTTTGCTCGTGCCTCTTTGCTCATGTCTGTTATAACTCGTGCTTTTTGTTGATCATCATTCTTTGACCAACCTATGACATATCATCTTTCAATCAATTTAATATATATAAACTTTTTTCAGTATAATTTGATCAAGATTTTGGAGGTTTCACTAAAGAGAAGAAGGATTCTGAGGCTCGTCTTTCCTTACCGCCACTTTCTAAACAACTTCCAGATGTGTCTACTCGAGATGGAAGGGGGACATCTAAAGAAGGGAAGATGTGTCAAATTGTGGTGGAAATCTCCAAAGATATCAATCTTTTGAGGTGTCTCGGTTAAGCTTCTCCTTTGTTGAAGGTTTTCATTGGCCCTCATTAAAAGGACAAGTTAAATTCTCGTTCCACCGCTTCTCTTGTCAAATGATATGAGTACCGCTTCTCTATCAGTTCAGGTAATTACGATATCAATAAGCCTAGTAACGAGTGTTCTTCAGATTTTGTCCATATCATTATTCAATCCTTTTATAATATTATTGGCACTAGAGCCGTCAATAAGGGTTTGGTTCGTTGGATCAGTGTAGCTTGTGATTTAGTAAGATTAGGCTAGAATTTTTGAAGCTCATCGAAAAATAAGGCTTTTAAGTCAAGCCCGAGTAAGTCCGTGGCCCGTAAGGATGGGTTGAGCTTGCCAGCCCATATAGGACTGGGATGGATTGATCACTATAAGGCCCATCAAAATATATAAACAGGATTGTGTTAGCCCAGAGAAACCCATGTGGCTTTAGCAATTAACAAGTTGAGCTGGACTAGCCCAGCTCGTCAATTGCTAAAGCCACATGAATTATACTTGCTAACATGGTCCTGCCCACTTGACATTGTTAAAGAATTATCTTGTTCACGAGGTTAGTCAATTTTTTACCAATATATTAAGTGATATTTGGAAGTCTATAAACCTTAAAAAAAGAGAGTAATGGTGTATGAAAAAAGTGTAAGTGTGAAAAAAAAAAGCATATGACTTTCCTTGGGACAAAAGAAAAAATAATACTGTATGAAAAAAGTGAAGTGTAAAAGAAAAAGCATATGATTTTCCTTCCGACCAAAAAAAAAAAACAGCAATTCTACGTGTTAAAGAATCTATTTCCTAGAATTTGAACTCAGTAACTTATTCAAGTTTAAGTGGGACAGGTCATAAAAATTTTAGTTTAGAAACTAAGTAGCATACTATTGTTATATAGCAATTTGGAATTAAATCGTAATGACCTTATTTATCATTTAAGAGAATGTAATACACGTCAACATGATATTTGTACCATTAAATTTATATAAGTATCCATTTTAATTACTTCGCTTTCTAATTGCGTTGTTGCCTTGTCTTGAACAAAACCAGCCACATTTTCGGTAAAAGCGGATTCTTTAGTAAGTTTTTCAGATAACTGCTTAAATGTAGGTAATTGTATACCACGTAAATGGCCAAATATGATTATGAAAACTCCAGGAGGAGAAAAAAAGATCCAACAAAGAGATAAACATTGATAAACATTTGACCCAAGTATATGATAAAAGTAAAAGCAGCTGCGGGCTACACCAATTGCAGCCACTTCAAGCTCTATTACAGATGGCCTTTCGCTTTCTCTTTAACCATCAACCATACTGCATACTACTGTTGCTTTTCCAATATTAGTCAAAAAAGCCAATACAAGCACTCGAAAATCACCTAATTACACTATTAGTACTTTACCCCCACTATTTCCTCACACACACTGAAGTATCTTTTTAATTTCACTCCATTCTTCCCCTCCATTCACTTTTTTTAAGAGGAAAAATATTTTGGAACAATAAAATGGGAACAAAATTTTTAACGGGAAAATAGCCAGTCAAATCTTCAATTGTCTTTGTTTTGAATGATTTTAGACTTTGAAATTCTTTCCAGTGAAAGTTTGGCCAAATTGCCAATGAGAAGGGACAATATTCCATGAAGTAGAAGAGCGATGGTCACTGGCTTTGACCCTGAAAGAGAGGGATTGACCAGTCAAGACAGCATTTGTTTGCCAATTTTGACCCCAATTGCGACTCAGGGGAATCCAGTTAGTCTTTGACCCTTTCACCCACACCTTTATTATGTCTCCTGCACCCGCCACGTTGGTGACCAATATCAAGTTGAAGTAACGGAAGCCATTGATTGTGAATCTGATTCCTCCTCGCTTTCGGCATGGTATCCTAATAATTACAGAATGGTAGTACATTGTTAAGAAGAATGGTACTCCGCTCCAAAACAAGTGATTTTTTGGCCTTATTTTTGTGGTTCAAAATAACTTATTTTTGTGGTCCAAAATAACTTATTTTTGTGGTCCAAAATAACTTATTTTTGTGGTCCAAAATAAGTGATTTTTTCGGATTTCAAAAATGACTTAATGATGTTTTTCCTATATTGTCCTTGGAGTAAATACTGTTGAAATATGTGTTAGGAGTGTTTATATGAGACAGTAAGGTTAAAATAGTCAATTTTATTGGTAATTAATGCTAAAAGGTGACTTTCTTAATATGCATGAAAATATCTAAAAAAATTACTTATTTTAGACAGGAGGGACTAACAAATTTACTGTTAATGTAAAAAATTAGTGTACGGAAATATTATACTGACATGTTTGAACGCGGTTTCAAAAGGGTCCCACTTATATATATATATATGTGTGTGTGGGTGTTGGGGGGGATAAAAGGTCAGAAGAACTCAGAGGAAAAAATAGTAAGGCAGATGGGGGTTCTTGAAAAAGTTTGTGTGTAGGTGCAATATGTAAGATTTTGTATTCGTACAACACCAAAGTCAAAGTGAGTTATATTATACCATGGTCCACATGACAAATTTGATGTTCATGGTGTGAAGTGTGAACCCGTGATATTTTTCTTCTATTTTATTGTTTTCAAGTTCCTCGAATAAAATATTTTCAGAGCGCTCACAATAAATAATCAATTTAAATAATCACTTTAAATTGGGCTACACAAAAATAATTAACGTGACTAAATTAACCTCAATTAAATTTTGAGGCCTAATTTAATATGAAGGGTAAAAGACTTTAGGGTATGTACAAAGGATAATTTTGAAAATATAAATTAAATTTTTTATTAATTGTATAAATACACACTTGTTTTATACTAAAATAAAAAGACAAATTTATCGCGTACTCCATCTGTTCCTATTTATGTGATTCTGTTTGACTGAACACAAGAAAAAATCAAGACTTTTGGAGTTTGTCGTCCTAAATAACTCAAAAAAGGATCCAGAATATTTGAGTGATTATAAAAGTTTCTCATTAAGGATATAATTATAAGTTTAAGCTAATTATTTCTAAATGAAAAAATTACAAGAAAATACACTTGACATCACACCATAACAAAAAATAACCCATGTTTTAAAGTTTTACCTTACCTAGCCCATATTGTAAATATTTTGAAAGCACTAGCAAATTCAAAATTTATAGAGTTAAAATTTTGTTCTCACAAACATTGCATTCAATCTCTTTTCTTATCACTCCTTTTACATATGCTTCAAGGGGCCATCTGGTATTATTGATTCTCACATGTGTCATCTTGTTGCAAAGTAAGAAAATTGAAGAGTAGAAGTTCACCATTGAAGGCTATTCAAAGCTTTGCTTTTGAAAATTGGATTTTTTTGAGTTTGTTAGTTGTTTGGGTTAGGTGTTGTTCTAATTGATTAGAAATATCACAAGGAGTTCAAACTTTCAATTTGAAGTGATTTTGAGTAGATTTGAACAAGATTTGAGTTAAATTTAGAAAAAACGCAAGGAAGAAGATGCAGTCAGTTTCTTGTATAATTATGTATAATCTTGTATAATAGTGTATATGGATGTATAAACACATCTTATACACTACTATACACTTTTATACACCTTTATATAAGCGCCTGTAAATGAACTTCTTCCACGATTTTCAGTTACAATTCTTGTTCAAAACAGTTCAAATCTCCATTAAATGACTTTAAGTTTTATGTACAATCTCCTCATACTATTTCTAACAATTCTAAATAACACCCACACTAAATTTCTTACAAAATCAAATTCGAAATCTAAACCCACATATTTAAGCTTGTTAAAATCTAATTTTCACCATTTAAATGGATTTGGTTTGTTGAACTAATATTTGAGTTATAATTGCTGATTCGAAAATTAACTTAAAAGCTTGAGCAATCTTTTTTAAAAATTAAATAGTAATTTTGAGAATTTATTGTAGTTGGATATCTTAGCCTATTATTTTTGGGTTAGTTAGTTATAAATTTAAATATGAGCTATAAAATTGAAAAGTAGAAATCTCAGTTGTTGATATGTGAAATTCTCCCTTTCTAAATTTAGAAAGGGTTCATTCTTTTTAGTAGGGACTAAAAAAAAAATAGATTCATGTAAACCAGAACAAGTATTATTGACCGAAAGGAATATAAGAGAAAGTGGGAAAGGTGATGCTTTATAGCATCCCAAATTACCGCAACAGCTATGACAGTAGCAATTACTGAGGGGTCCTTTGGTAGGATGGATTATAGTATTGAGTATCTACCAAAAATAGTACCAAATAACTTATACCTACCTACCATAGCATGAAATAATAATCCCTAAATTAGTTATCCTAATACTACAAACCCAACAGTCAATAAAAATAATCTAAATATAACTAATCATAGTATAACTTGTATTCAAACTAAACACATCTAATAATATATACTTAAAAACATACTTATAAGTAATATTACGATTGTCCAAAAAATAATATGTATTGCAATAAAGAGGAAGAGGGCATTACCGGCGATAAGTAACGGGAACAATGCCAGCACGGTACTCGGCAATCTTGAGGAACATAGGCATGGCAAGATCAAAATGAGAACGTGGAGGATTGCACCATCCACCATTGTCGTTGGGCTTTGCATAGTTTGGTGGGCAGAAATTTGTAGCAGTGATTAAAATAGATGGACTTCCAGGGAGACACCACTTCCAATTAGGATCATTAATACATTTAATCTCAAAACAAGCTCCACAACTTAACCCATTGTTAAACAAAGCTGTACTCAACGCTGCATTGTTCACTCCGTACCCTTGGCTGTACAAATTGCCGTAACCACATGCACCACCTGCATTACATAACCAAACCTAATTAAAATCATAGAGAAAAATTAAAATAAATATGGGGAATTGAAATGGATGGACATTGATTTTATTTTTACCCATAGTTCCGGAAGCATCACTTCCACCATAAAATGTAGCATGAGCAGTCTGCCAAGAACCACCAGAATAAACACCAGGAATTCTTGCTTCAACAAGAGAAATTAGGAAAATTAGACTAAGAATGGAAGTGATGACACCCATTGAACCCATTTCTTTTGATAGTCAAAATGAGAGGAATTGAAGCTGGGAGTGAAGAAAAGTGGGAAGAAGAAGTAGTACTTATGGAGGCAGGGGAGAAGAGAGAGAACAGACGAGAAAGAAAATAATGACATATCTTCTCCTTAATTATGCCTATACCCTATTTGTTCCTCCTTAATCAACGGACATATTGGCGGAAAGTAAACTATACCAAAAATTCAACCTCTATGGTAAACGGAAAACATATCTTTTTGACGTAATTGCCATCAATGTCTTAGCTTTTGATAGTCATGCCTTTGTGGGCAATATGGGAAATTCATGAAAAGAATATATATATTTTAATTTGATTGGAATATATCAGGTTAAAAAGGAAAAGATATGTGGGTCCCACAGCACCATAAGGACTTGGATGAAACAGTTATAGCCACTTTGCTTTAATTGCAAGTTGTGCCAACACTCCCTCTCTCCTTCTGTTTTTATGGAATTTGATCTAGCTGAGCAGCTATTCCTTAATTCCCACCCTTCTTTTTAGATTCCTGTCATTGTCCGATATTAAAAGCTTAGAGAATGTAATACAAGTGAAGAATTGCTTTAGGCCGTATAGAATTGAAGGGATCCAAAAAATAAAAATTAGATATTATTATATATTATAAATTATTAGTAAAATATATAAATTTATGTTTTTTTATTTGGAATATGATGGAGGTTATTAATAAATAGCTTGAGTTTTATAATCAATATGCAATTTATGAAAGTAAACAATTTGATAACGATTTTGATAATTAAAGAATGCAGTCTCTTATATCTTTATTAAGAGTTGATTATTTTATAAAGAGTGAAATAAGACATTTGTCACTTCAGTAGACTCCAGCTATTTGAAATAATGAAATTATACTGACATTTATTTAATGGTAGAAAATTGAGATTATTAGAACTTATAAGAATATTATCTTAACCGTTAATATATGTTTCTTATAAAAATATTATTTAAATAATAGAATTACTAATATTTCCAATGGTGAGAGCTAATAAATAAATGAATGAATGGTCAAGATACGTGTAAAATAGTCATATGCCATCGTTACAAAAAGAAAAAAAATATAATATATTAAATTTATTAAATAAATTTAGCGGCATTTTATTGAGGTTTGGCTTTAGGCAATCAATATTGATCCTCCCTTGTACAAGTGTCGCACCCCAAACTAGGGGAGGCGTGGTCGGCACCCAGCGCCATACTCGGTACGAGCATACCACTTTGTAACTATAAACTTCTAAAAGGGTAGCTCTCAACTTAGGCCGACGAGGTCTATCTGCAAGTTGAGGATACCAATCAAGCCCGCGAGGTCATATTCTGAATCATTTGAAAATAACGTCTATCGCATCGAAAATATAGATATACCCAAATCTCCTATACATAATGTCACAGACTGACGAGGTTGCCATGAACGTCTATAACTAGCAATGCCAAACTGAACATGAACACATAGCTGGAAAGGACACAATACAAACACGCAAAATATAAAAGACTCGTCTACAAGCCTCTAGAGATAATAAATCTGTATCATGGTCGGGACAGAGCACCTACATATCAAACGTGTATATACACAATGAACTCCAAATTCCAAACCTGGTAACTCTGGGGGAGTGGAGCTCACCAAGCTGATGTTTGACTCTGTCTACTATGAAGGTCTATCGAGCTGTCTATTAAGACATGCGGGCATGAAATGCAGTGTCCCCAATAAAAGGAACGTCAATACGAAATAATGTACCGAGTATGTAAGAAAATAGAATAACTGAAAGTTAAAACTGAATTGATAATATAATAACTGAAAGTAAATGGGAGTCAAAGATTATTTGAAGAGATGCTTACCTGCAGGTATTGACTCAACTCTCTCACTGTACTAAGTAAAATAGTTTTCCGGTCCTATAACGCTCGGACATGTAACTTCTCAGTTGTAGTAGGCTCCCTCGTGCTCTTTTAACCATTCTAGGCTCGGTATCTCGGCCATTCTGGGATCGCTCATAGGCGCTTGGCCACAATATGCTCGATATATAACTTATCATTTAATCAGAGAACGTCCAATAGGGGCTTCCCTATCGATTATAGTTCCGTGATGGTAAAAATATTGTATGGTGTTATACTTACCTTAAATAATCGGAACAAAATCAAACTACAACTTTCATTATCTTACAAGCACCATTAATGATATCACAACACTATAGAGACTATTTTCTTTACTTAGACTAACTTTTGAGGTTAGGTTTAGGTAAAACCATATTGGATTCGCCTTGCAACCTTGGAGAACTGTTAAAGAGATGTTGAGAGAGTTAGTGAACTGTCATCGGTCAAAAATAACAAAAAATGATCCTTCCAACTACTTTAAAATGTTCAAGGGTCGTCAACCACCTAAGTGGGCCACATACGGGTTGTCTGCGCAGTCTTGTGAAAACGCAAATACCTCTCTACTCCTATATCGTATCGACGAATGGTTTAATGCGTTAGAAACTAAACTCATAGGTCTTTAGTTTGATAGGTGGATAACCCTGTAAATCCAAGTATATTGGGATAAAAGCTTAGTAACATTAGAACCAAATTTCAGTAGAACGTATGAATGTAACTTGTGACGACTTTCATCGACTTTTGTTCCTCAACTCGCTTGACTTCAAAACTTATCAAACGACTATCATATGACCAAAATAACTCATAACATAACCTCTCATGTTAAGCACCGTAGTCTCACCCCGAATATATGTGTTATAGCATTCCTAACTTATCAATTTAGACGAAACTTACTTTCTTCAATTCGTTTAGATTCTAATGTTTCAACTCTCTCGGTAATTGTTGGTCATCATCTCAAATATTTGTAACCTCCAAGATAACATGATTAACTTACTTTATATATTTTTAAAGGTAATCTCATTTCGAGCTTACATCAATTTACTTACGATGTATTTTTAAATATAAAAACATGGGGTGGGGTGTAACGATAAGTGATGTTAAAACCGAATAAAAAATTAGAGTGCTCAAATTCGAAAAGAATACTTCATTTTTCAACTAAACCTGCCCATCCTTTTTTTTTCCTCCGTAAAAAATATTAGTCTTTCAAACAATTTAAACAGTACAAAACAATACTTACTACCTTATGTTATATCAAACTTGGTCTGACATCTTATCTGCTAATTGTTCTATTTTCACATTGGTAATATTATACCAAACATTTTTCTTTTAGTCATTGTGCGGGTCAAATTATGTCTGTTTTATAGTGAAGAGAGAATATAAATTAATACAGCAAATAAAGAATCAATTGGGATTTGAAAGTCGAGATCAAGATAAAATTCAAACGTCTTTTGCATGCGACATGGGAAAAGTGATCATCATAAAATACCATCATGTTGCTCCTATAATAAAAAGGAAATTGCGTTACGTTTCTTTAAAGCATCATATTTTTGGGCCAAAGCTATTCAGCACAATCGTAGTTGATTAGCTGCGGAACACTAATTTCAAATATTTTGGGCATAATCGAAGAAATTTACAAAAAGTAAAACAGAAATCGAAGAAATTGCGTGTCCAAGTTTTTCTTAGGAGTAGTTGTTTAACATACTTTAGTATTTTTCTACTACTAAGTGCAATTTGCTTTAGGTTAGTGCGTTCACTTTTTCCAAACTGAACTGCTCGAAGTAAAAAGTGAGTGGCATTTCACGCTGTCCTTATGGTTATAAATTTTGTTAAAATAAATTTGGAATTTATATTTAAAATTTATATTTAGTCATAGATTTTGCTTATATTTTGACAAAATTTCAAATCACAAAATTACCTCAATTGTGGATTTTGGGCCAAAATTTCAAAACTTTGGAATTTTATACTCCCTCCGTTTCAATTTATGTGAACCTATTTCCTTTTTAGTCCGTGCCAAAAAGAATGACCTCTTTCCTTATTTGGATATAATTTACCTTTATGAAATGATTTATAGCCACACAAAATAAAGGTGCCTCATTTTACACCACAAGATCAAAAGTCTTCTCTCTTTTCTTAAACTCCGTGCCCAGTCAAATGAGTTCACATAAATTGAAACGGAGGGAGTACATGTTTTTTTTCAAAATAAAGTTGAGAAATATATTTTGAAAATATATTCCCAAAAATATTTTTATCTTCAAATCAAACTTTATCAAAATCAGTTTTTTTTTTTTTAAATAAATTTGAAATATATGATAGAAATGCTAGCTGAGTAGCAATTTTTCCGCCAACTTTTGAACTTTGAAAAAGAGACAGGCAAAAAGCACAAAATAGTGGTGATAATATGGAGAGTGGCCAAATTATCCGAAATCATCGGTCCACGTATTACGCCGTGCATTAGCCGTACGTTTCTTACACATATCTGACTTGAGTCAAAGTATCTTGAAAATTAGTGTATTATGACCTACGCAATGCGCGAACAACAAAAGAAATACTTGACTTGTTTGAGCACATTAGGTTATAATTTATTTAACAAAATTATAATTTTTTTGTTTCTAATTGTAATTTACCCAATAAAATTACTCTATATCATACTTTATTCCATATTATAATGTTGAATTATTCTAAAATATAAATATTAGAATTTCATAATATATTCTTATAATTAAAGACTCAGACATTATTTGCTTTTCAGTCTTATGTTGATTGTTATTCATTCGCAAAATATTTTTTTCGAAAACGATTGTGTTGAAGACAAAGCAATCTGTATACAGTCGAAATCGGGTTCGTCCATTAGTTGACCAATCAAGGCTAAAGCATGACAAGTCATAGCTCGAGCTTGGATTATATCAAACTAAGACGCGAAATCTGACCGTCGAGCTCATGACCCAGAGACCGAGCAAGATCGAGACCAAGCAAGATCGAGACCAAGCAAGAATTGAGACCGAGCAAGATTGAAGGAAACTTACTAAGTAAAGGAAAGGCGAAATATCCGTAGTCGACCGAGGATTACGTCGGCACGTATAAAAAAGAGGCCGATTAATTAGCAAATCATGAGATTTTTTACCTTTTATAGAATTGTATCAAAAGTAAAACACCTCTACTATATAAAAGGGGATTTTTATCATTAGTAGGACACATTGTAACACGTAAAAAAGAGCAATACCGATCATTTCTAGTTCTTATTATTTTATTTTTCAGTAACACTAGTTGAGATATTTTCTTGGCTTGGGGGTGATCAAACTCAGAGGATAATGTTGTTCAATTTTGTGATTCGCGGTTACTTTATTATCATCAAATATCAATATTAATCTATCTTCTTAATTCATATCAAGTTGTATCACGTATCCTTAAAACCGCGTATAAATTCAATTGTTATCCAATTTTAAGGGTAAACAGTTTGGCACCTACCGTGTAGCTAAGGATAATAGTGATTACCTAGTACAAATTTTCATAATTTACACTATTTTACACTTATTCTTTGAAGTATCTTTGATTCCAGTATCAACATGTCAAACTCTCGGTCAATACCTCTACATGTTGACAATGATTTTGGCCACCACGGCAAAAATGATAACATAGCACCAAGGAATGATATTCCCCTGGTTGTCCTCGATGGAGTTCCAATTGTAGACCCAATGGACGTCAGCTCACACGTAGCCATCAATGCAAATTTGGCTGTCGATCCCGAAGGCAGCGTCCATAGGGATGTTCGGTCAGCTGCTCAAAGCACACATAGCGCCGAAGATGGAGGACCAACATGCAGGTGATTTTCGAAATGTTGCAGGCTTAGCAAGCAATGATAGCCTATCTCCAAAACCAGAATTACCCACCGGGTAGGATCGAGCCCGAGCCATCCCAGGAAGTTGTTAATAGGGTCGAATCAATTTCCAAGAAATCGAACGAGAAAGAAGCGGAGACTAATCCTGCAATCATAAAGACGCTTAAAGAATTAGCAAAACGGATTGAGTTGGGGGAAAAGAAGATCGAGGCAAACGACAAGAAGGTGAAAACTTACAACTCTAGGGTCGATCAAATCCCGAGGGTACCATCAATATTGAAAGGAATGTACTCTAAAAAGTTCGTGCAAAAACCCTTCCCCTGGAGCGCGACTTCAAAACTGATTCCCAAGAAATCCACATGCCGGATATTCGTAAGTATAATAGAACAACTGATCCGAACGATCATGTCACCTTTTCACATGTGCCATCAATGGGAATGAACATATCTGTCCTGCTAAAGAAATTCGGAGATACCCTGTCAAAGGGAGCTATGATATGGTACCATAGTTTACCATTTATTTATATTGACTTATTTGCTATGCTTGCAAATTCCTTTGTAAAGACAAACGCCAGGGCCATCAAGGTTGAAAACTAGGGAATTGAACCTTTTCAAGGTAAGGCAGAAGAACAACGAAATGCTCAAAGAATTCGTGTCTCGATTCCAAATGGAACAGATGGACGTGCCACTGGTCGGTAATGATTGGGCTGTTTAAGCTTTCACTCAAGGACCCAATGTTTGAAGTCAGTGGCTACACATCAGTTGAAGTAGAATTTGATAAAATACCCAGATGTTACTTGGATCGATGTGCATAATCAATATCAATCAAAGATCAGGGTCGAAGACGGTCAACTTGGGGCTCCTTCTATGTTCGCTTATCCTACCAGGCCCGTCAATAGCATCAAGAAAGATATTGACCGAGAACCGAGGTTGAGTAGATATTGATATCAGCCGTAAAATGGATATTGTAGGATTAGTGGATCGGGGCGAAATTCGGCATGAAATTAAAGGAGAAGTGATCAAGGCCAAAGTCTCGAAGGCTCATAAGGAAGAACAGCTTCGACGGACCTATCAGACCTAACGAGGCACCGCGATTATCAGACCTAAACAGGTTATTTATGAGTTATTTTAGTCATATGGTAGCTAGGTGTTATGTTTTAAAGTCAAGGAAGTTGTAGAACAAAAGTTATAAAATTCATCACAAGTTACATTCATAAATATGCTGAAAACTAGGTCAAATGTACTAACCTTTTCTACTAATCTACTTGGAATTAGGGGATGAACCACCTACCGAATTGAAGATCTATGAGTCGAGATTCTATTTGTCGATACGACATTAGAATAGAGAGATATTCGCATTTTCACAAGACCACGCAAGCAGCTCCCAATGGGACCCACTTAGGCGATGGTCGACCTACTTCACTTTAAAAACATTTTGGACGCCTATTTTTTACTGAACTTCATCTCCAAACTCCTCCCAACCCTCCTAAATAGATACCATAAGGGTTTGAAGGAGAATCCAAGTGATTACCATATTTCAACATCAAAAGTTAGTTCTAGTGAAGAACAACACCTCTTTGAGGTTGTGTTGTTATTGAGGATAGTTGTAGGCTGTTTTTGGCTTAAATTTTTTAAGTAGTTATTGCCGGTTTGGATGTGTGTAATACTCTACTATATGTTCTTCAAGTTTTTTGTATGTTGGTTGCTATGTTTGAGCAAGATACTACAAGAGAAGACTTGAAATAGTTGAGATGCTATTGTTCTTAATGGACTGTTTTGGGAAGCTTGTCTCCATAAACTTTAAATGGTTGGAAACCTTGGAAAATGACTTGTTTATGCTCTTGGAAAATGACTTGTTTATGCTATTGTTTTCATGAATATATTATCTACATGTCAAACTTGCTATTGGTATTGTGAATAAGAAGATAAACGATAACATAACAATGGAAAGTAGTACTTGTTATTGTTGTTGGGTTGTTGGGTTGTTTGAGTGTGGATTAGGTGATTAATAGGAGGTTGGAAATCCTTCAATTGTACTTAATATCATGCTGGAGATGTTGTTAAGTGAACTAATGTATGATAATGGGGTTGAATGGCGCTAATTGGATGTAGCCATTTCAAAGTCCTGTGATGATCCTCTTCCTCATGATGTTGCAAACACATGTAAATATTGTGCATAGCACAAAGACATATCAATCCATCACTTCTCTTGAGCATGCGATTTGCCATCAATTTTTCATGTGAGACCCCTGGATGTAGACATAAAAACCAAGCATATGTATCTTCCTTGTGTATCCTAGTTGACAAATGTGGTCGGCAGTCCCTCCCAAATGATACCAAACAACCTGCAAAATCATTCAAAAACCTGTGCCCACAGTTGATAAATTTTGGCAGTGTATGCTTAATCCGGGCAAGTTCCTCCATTATGCATTGATTTATGTATTTTCTGCTTGTACTAACATAATCAAACTAAAGAAGCAACAGTTGTACCAAATTAGCCTCCAGTTGTCTTGATATTGCATGACAACGTTGAAGAACAAATTGGGCAGCCTTGACTCTAAACGGCCAGTTGTGGTTGCCTTCCATCTTGATATAGTACACCTACAAATTATCAAATAGCATACAGCATCTGCTAGGGCAATGGTTTTGTTCCAGTTCATGCTCTACAATGGCAATTAGTGTACCAATTCCCAACACTAGCAAGTCATCTTGATGTACCACCTCCATGCTTGTGCCTATCCTTGCTTCCAGCGGCGGATGCAGGATCTCCACGAAGGGGGTTCAAAACTTTTTTTTGTAGCTGGTGGGAATAGAACTCATGACCTTATGTAAATTTTGATCCCCTTGACCACTAAACTACAATTTTAGACTGTGTAAAAGGTGTTCAAAACTTAATATATAAAGATAAAAAACAGATTTTGCCTTATCTATAGTGTAATTTTTCGGCGAACCTAAATCCGCCCCTGCTTGCTTTCCCTCCAATGGAATAAGTACAAAGTACTAATAACACACATTGAAGGTTAGTCAAAAGATAAGGCTTGGACACAGTATCTCTTCCTATGAAAAAGAATAGGGAAAAGGTCCAAATATACCCCTGTACTTTGCGAAAATAGTCAATTATACCCCTCGTTACAAGTTTGCCTCATATCCAACCTTGCCGTTACATTATTGGCCCGGATACCCCCCTAAACTTTTAACGGAGCAAAATACCTGTGAGCACGTGATTTTTGCCTTACCTGAGAAGTACTCCCAGAAAATTCAAAATAAAAATAGTTTCGTGTTGGGCATGATTTTGTGATTTTGTGTTATTTTTATCTTAAATTTGCATTTTTCGTGTGCGTGTTGATTTATTCAAATTAGTAAAATACAAAAAAAAATATATATACTAGGCTTTGCATTTTTAGTGTTTGATATCGAAATTATGTGATTTGCATTTTTAGGTGATATGTAATTGTGTGGGATAATGGTATGCATATATATATATATATATATATATATACATGTACATATATATATATATACATGTAGTAGTGAGATCAGACCTGGGCCATAGTTTGGTCCAAAAAAACCAGGCCCAAACAAATCCCACCTGGTCCAGTCCAACCCGCCTCCAGCAAGACCCAAACGACGGCGTTTTTGTCTTTGGTAAAGAGATCCAAGCCATTGATCTGTGTTGATCGGATGGATCACATTAATCCCCTCATCTTTTGATCCTGGCCGTTGGATTCTCATCATCCAACGGCCCACGTTCACATTGGCATTTTAACATAACAAACACCCCCCCAAACCCGTTACACCCCTCCATTCCCCCCCCTCCAAACCCTAGCTCACATTCGTTTCGCCTCTCTTCAGAGAGCAAACAAAATTGCCGCCTCACACCACCACAAACCGCCGGCCGGAAATCGTCTCCGCCGGCGGCACCACCCCAAACCATCCCAAATTAACACCAAACAATCTCCCACACCCCCTCTACATGAATCCGGCGTCAGTTAACTTCGAACATTACTCGAACGCTTCGAATATCCGTTCGAAGTTCATCGGAATTTGAAAATCCGTCCCAAACCACTTCAAAATCATACCACAGCACCCCCACAACCCCCTCACCACCATACCGTCGTTGGTTCCCTTCGAATCAACCCAGGATTTGTCGGATTTCAATTAAACCGCATGAACCCTAAAACTCGAATTGGAGTTTCCTCTTCGGACTTTATGAAGATTAAGGTCTAATAGACCTTAATTGGCTTGTTTTTCACTAGAAAAACATTTCAATTAGGGTCTTTTCAACCTTAAATCCCAAAGCCCAAGCCGGCCGAGCCTCAAATATTTAATTTCAAGGTATTTCCTTCCTTTTTCTTTTCTTTTTCTATTTTTTCTTCTCTGTTACTTGTTTTAATCTCATTGTAATTTGTTCTTGTGGTCAATCGTCCCCCCCTTTTTCTCTTTTGGTTTTCTGTCAGTTCGAAATGTGTCTTAAGGGAACTTTCATTGATTAATTTGCTTGCTCTTAGTCCTGTTGAATCGTTATTTGTTATCTCGATTTGATTCTGCCTCCATAACCTGACTAAGTCCACTCTCCACCCAAATGAAATGTCGAGTCATGATAAGTCCTCTGTTTGGATGCTATGTGATTCGATTTGAGTTAAACCTGAGCTACTCAAGTGAATTGGACTTGCTGTTTGGTGTATTAAATCCACACCAGTGGTTGTTGCGCAAGTTTGGTTTTAAATTTAGTGTTCCAGTATTCACTCAAGATTGGGATTAAGCATTTGTTAGTTTCTTTTGTTTAAATGAATTGGTAGGAGTGTGTTGGTGTGCTGAAACCTGCATAATGTTTGAATTAATGGAACTATAGCTAGTTTGCTACCTTGTTTAAATTTTTGACTAAACAGGCTGGTTCAAAAAGGGATGGGAATTAGGGTAGTAATCCTTATGGTCAGTTTGGGATTAAAGAATGTGTGAAATACATTGGTGGATTGTCAGGAAGTACTGGGGAACAAAACATGGTAACATGGGGGCTGATTAAAAAAAGAACTGAATACTATAATATACCCATACTCAAATGATGTTAAAAAAGGGAGTTAAACACTGGTTAGTGCACTGGGCAGAGAATAGAGTGGGCTGTCAGGGGAATAATGATGGGGAATATATTTTCTAAGGGTTAACAGGGATTAAGGGGGCAGGCTGTTGAGTTTGGTATATAAAACAGGGGGATATACAGGGAGATGGGGGGGAAGAAAAAGAGTCTGGGAGTTTAAACAGAGACACACACAGAGAGATATAGAGGGAGATACACTGAAAAGACTCAAGAAACATAGAAAACAGAATAAGGGTTCATTTGAGGAATAGAGAGCTGTGACATTAAGTTGAAGTTTAGCCCTTAGAAGTTGAAAACGGATTCAACACCTGAGAGTATAAGTTGAACATGATGTTCCATTGAACTCTTATTCACTTTCAAGTTCAATTGGGTACCTGAGTTTGGTTATCACTGTTGGGGTGTTACAAGTTGAAAAATCATCGCATATATATTGCTTGAAATCCTTATTTGTTGGTGTTGGTGTGACTGTTTGCTTCTGCTATAATTGGTCCTGGGCTATCGACTGTTTGAACCACGTTTGATCTTTGCTGTTGCATTACTGTTGGCACTGCTGTTGCTGATTTTCTCCTCCTATTTCCATTTCAGGTACACATTGTATCTCCAAGCTTGGTTTATGAAATAGAAGCTGCTTTTGTTTTCTATCTATTCTGTTAAGTTTACATTTCTTCCTGGATTGTTGTTGTACTGTTGTTCTTAAGCTGTACATAGATGTTTTGGACTGGTTCAGATTTTAGTTGGGTAATTGAATATTTGGTATTGTCAAAAACAGCAAGTCAGTGTGCTTGAGGATTGAAATACTGTTAAAAATATAAGCTGTTTGGAGTCTGTTTCACGTTTTAAAATGATGGATATAACTAAAACGTGTGGCAGTGATTAGATTGAGTGCTTATTTATAGAATTGATAGAATAGGTAAACGCGTGTATAAACAGCAATTAGGGGCTCGTGTGTATTAATCGATATTGCTAAAAATTGTCTGTAAACCGTGAGGAAAAGTAGCAATTTTATCCAGATGTTTGCTGTTAAAGTTCAACTCAAATAAGTGGATTTGGAAGCAATTGTCTTTGAAAAAATAGATAAGTTTGAATGCCATCTCTACCATGTATTGTTCTTTTTATAATTTTTGTCTTTAGTAAAGCATAATTGGTTCCTAGATTAGGTAGTATTCATTTGTGAGAGTTTTGTCTAGAAAGGCACACGGTAGAGTAGTCTGGTGCCCGTGTTTGGGCTTTAAACTCAGATTTTATTCTCCTTCGTATTGGGCTCAGCTATGCAGTGATCGTTATATACATCATTCTTAAATTAGAGTTAAAACCGTTAAAAGAGCCCCGAATCGTAAATTTATTCATTACAATACATGTAGGACTAGGTATTAATTTAACATTAGGGACAAAAACAAAAGTAGACCACATAGTTCACCCTAAGATTGGTCTTTAATAAAAGAGAGATGAGCCTCGCCGCACTAAACACACATTTGCGGGGCCCTCGAATAATTGTCATGAAAACTTAGACTTGGAAGGACCGTCTAGTGAATTTCACGGTCCTTTTCCCAAAGTAAATAGACGATAGACTCTTTAGGCACGACGTGAAATAAAATTACTTTCCTGAATACGGGTGTGCATTTATGTGACCCAAATCTTACTCTCGGCGAAACCGAAATACATTAGAGTCGCAGGCGTACTGGTTACGGTGCGGCTCGAAATGTGTTTTCGTAACGTCGCAATTCTTCTAAAAATAAGAGCGGAGCATTAAAAGCACATAGTTAAAATATATAAAAGAATCGGATAGAAACAAAAATTGCAATTGAGCGACCGTGCTAAAACCACGGAATCCGGGAGTGCCTAACACCTTCTCCCGGGTTAACAGAATTCCTTATCCAGATTTCTAGTTTCGCAGACTGTATTACAGAGTCATAAATTTCCTCGGTTCGGGATTAAACCGGTGACTTGGAACACCATTATTTTTCCAAGTGGCGACTCTGAATTTAATAAATCGATCCCGTCTCGATTGTCCTTTAATTGGAAAAAACTCCCTTGTGCCCTCGCGTGCGTGTAAAAAGGAGGTGTGACAGCTCTGGCGACTCTGCTGGGGAAAATCTTCCCGAACTTCGGTTCGGGATCTAAGAACTCGAGCTCATTTAAATTGTTATCTTGTCTATATCTGATTTTATTACATGTTTAATTAATGTGCTACATGTCTACCGCTTTGATATTAGTTGTACTGTATATACAAACTGCTATATGTTTACCGCTTTGATATTGCGTGAACTGTATATAAAACTGTGCCGAAAACCCGTCTCTTCTTACCCCCGGGGATGTGCTTACTGGTTGAGACTCCCCTTTCCGTTAGTGTCAATACCAAAGTAAGAAAAGAGGCAGGATAAGTTACAAAGCCGGACGATCCCGCGGGTCCCCGGTACGTAGCTCCCTCCTCAAATCCGAGTCGTCCGCCCGGGTACACGGTCTAGTATCATTGAAAAGCATCAGGATATTGAGCCTAGATTCAGGACGTTTATTTGCATCATCTCTGACTTAGGGGACTCAACACAGGGGTTGGGTCCGTCTAGGACAGGTAACCCGAAAGGAAAGACCATCTTGCCATATCATATTTGTTGTGAGCATTTATTTAGACTGGCATGCTGACCGGGTTCCTTTAAATACCGAAGAAAAAGAAAAAAAAGCACAAAAGGAAATAGTATGGGGAAGTAAATATCTTTCAGAAAAATACAAAAATACGTTTCACCAACAAGTCCACGAATTTAGTTTGCCAATAAAAGACGGCAGAAGATTGACTTTGCCGACAAAATGGGTTTTTGACAAAATGTGTTTTTGACAATCAATAAAGGAAAGATAGTTGTTTTGACGGACCGAACTACGCGAGTTTGATTCTCACCGAGTGTGAGATACGTAGGCAACCTTTAAACGGGTCCAACTCCCATATATTTCAAAATAAGTTTTAATGGCGGAACGCCAAGATATTTAATTTTGCCTTAACGACCACTTTTTTGACCAGTCAATTCCTGGGGCCCGTTTCGTTTTTTCAGAAAAGATAGTTTTGGGGCAAATAAAAATTTCGCTTTCATCTAAGAATTACCTTAAATAAATGTGCAGAATGAGCACGAGTCAGAATACAACCGAAGCTATCATAAACAAGGTCCCCTTAAGTTTGCACAAGTGGTGGAGCGACTTGGGTGAGCAAGGACAAGATGCCGTTAAGCTGTACTTGGGAGATCTAGTGGGGCTGCTAAATATTCCCCCGAGAGGAGACATCATACGAGCTTTGATCTCATTCTGGGATCCGGCACACAATGTGTTCCACTTTTCAGACTTTGAACTCACACCAACACTGGAAGAATTAGCCGGATATGTCGGAAGACCAAAAGTCCCTATGAGGGATCAATACCTTATTGCACCAAGGGTAGTGACAGTACATCGGTTTTTGGATACGGTAAAGATCCGCAGAACTGTACACAACCCAGACTTATCAGAAGGGTTCTGCACTTTGGCATTTCTATATGACAAATATGGTCATTATGGGGGCTTCACCAAACACAAAAGCAAAGTCTGCAGCGGAGACAACCAGTTAAAATGGGAGGAGCATAGACGCATCGCCTTCATGATAGCTTTTCTAGGTTCATTGATATTTCCTAGAAAAGATGGGAATATCAACATACAAGTGGCAGGGGTTGTCAGCACTTTGATGAAACAGAACAACAGTACTTTGGCTCCCATGATAATATCGGATATCTCTCGTGCACTCACCATCTGCAAAGCCGGAGGAACTTTCTTTGAAGCTTGCAATGTATTGCTCCAAATGTGGATGATCGATCACTTATGTCGTCATCCGCAATTTATGAGGTATAGTTCACCGAAGAAAACTTGTATAGAAGAATTTCCTGCAAGGGTCGAGGGACATGAGTTGCCAGAGGGGATCAGCGGATGGATACGACTTTTGCGTTCGACTACAGCCAGCGGAATAGAATGGACGTTTGGTTGGCTACCCGTGGAAGAAGTCATATATGCATCAGCCGCAGAATCATATTTATTGCTAATGGGCCTTAACAGCATCCAGCCCTACGCACCAGGTCGAGTATTGAGACAATTGGGACGATGCCAAATAATCCCAAAAGAAGAAGACCTCAGCCCACATGTAGTTGAAATTGGACCAGGAGGACAGTTCCCTGAAGCATTGGTCCGAAAGATTTGGAGTGAGTGTCAGACATTAAAAATAGACACTCGGGTGCGAGATCGAGCCCGGGCCGAAGTATCGTCGGAATACCCTGCATGGTATAGTAGAGATCTGGAGCATCAAAGGCCCACAAAAAGGCCTCACCTCAGGGAGTTTGCCGGAGCGTCACAAGAACAATGGGACCGGTTGGCCAGAGAAGAAGCTTATAGAACAAAGATCAGCAGGATAGAGCAACGGGCCCAAGAGCTCCAATTTGAAATGGATGTGCAAGCCGCCGCCAACGAAGGAGATAAAAAGAAGTTGGCACAAGAAAATGACTTTTTGAGAGCTCAAATCCAGCAAATGAAAAGGGATGCCGACAGACAGCTGAGGAGTCGATCAGACGAAAAATTGATAAAGGGTTTAAAAAGTCAAGTCGCCGATGCCCAAAGAGAATTGGACGAGTCGAAAGCACAGACAACGAGGATCCGTGCTAGCTGGAGAAAGGAGGCACGTCAACACGCACTTCACCTACAATGGGTGGAAGAAGATTACACTGGGATCATCACTAGCCTAAGGGAAGCAAATGTTGTCCTCAGGGAGCGGGTTTTCAAGCAAGCCCAAGATGCCAGAGCGGACCTCGACCGTTGCCACAATCTGATGGCTCGACTGCAAGAACAAATAGACAGGCTCTTAGACCAAGTCACCAACAACGCTCAACGATTGGGGGCGAAAAACCAGCAGATAGAGCGGCTACTCAGAGAAAGGGACATGATCAAGGACAGAATTGGAGAAATCGGGCACTATGTCACCATGAAGTGCCTAGCTTGTGAACAAATGCCCCGCACCGACCTTTTTGCTTCAATTATGGGCTATGTTCATCGGATCATGGAAGAATTAAGGGGACTACACAAGGACCTCACACCATGGCCCGCGGCAAGGCCGAATGATGCCTCGCGGGCCCCCAGGAATTTTAGAGCAGTGGACCTTTGATTAAAAATGTATTTTTGAAATATTGGGTCAAGCCAGTTGGCATGTTATTTTACGTTTTCGAGTCAAGCATTTTCTTTTGTTTTGCTGATTGTTGTAAGACGTGTTTTGTAACTACACGGTTTTATTTGATATAAAAGTTACTGAATTTTGCCACAATCTTGTTAACAGAACTACGCTCGGTCTGATTCACGCAAAAACGTGATACGTAGGCAATCCACATAAGATTCGACCACCACTAAAAAGAAAGAAAAAGAAATCCAAAGGCTAAATAACAATAAGGCTTGCAAAGATAGTCGAAGAAAAAAAAGAGGAAAAAGAAAAGAAAAAGAAAAAGAAAAAGGGCCGGAATGACGCATGTTAAAAAGTACACGTAGAAAGGGTTATTTGGTTAGGTGCATTGCATCCAACGTGCTATAACATATCTGTCAAACTCGGTGAACTAACAAGTTTGTTGCGTATTCCAGAAAGTTTAGCAGCTGGTTTGACAGAATATACTGGCCAGCCATCACTACCGTACTAGATCCAAAGGACCGGTTACAGTAAGCATGTCTAGTTCTCGCAAGAGTCTCGAGGAAGAAAAATCCGAGCTACAAATCATGAAAGAAGAGGTAGACCGGTTAAAACAACAGATAACAGAGATGCACCTGGCCTGGGCCAGGGAACAGTCTTCACCAAACCGCCCTACTCTCGCCTCAGCTCCCGAACATCCGCCCATCGATCCTTCAACAAGCGCCCCAAGCTATCCATACTTTCAGGGGGAAAACCCATATGCCACCCACATTCCACCAGCCAAACCAAATCCTCCTCCGACCACCCCTGTTTTTGTGGCACCTCCACCTGCTCCTCTGCAAAGGCCGGCCAGCGAGCCATATGTTCACATCCACGACAACTCTTACTATCCTCCAGAGCCTACTTTCAGGGCTCCTGAACCACAATCACATACACCTCACTGGGATAATCCGGCAGAACCGGAAAAACACTTCCAAAGTTCGGAACACGAGGAAGTTGTCAGAAAAGTTAAAAGCCTGGAGCAGTCCTTCAAGAACATGCACGGTTTAGGCAACCAGGTCAGCGTCGCCTATAAGGATCTGTGTCCATTTCCGGACGTCCAGTTGCCAGCAGGATTTAAAATGCCCAAATTCGACCTATACGAGGGGCATGGTGACCCAGTGGCCCACCTGCGGGGGTTTTGCAGTAAAATGAGAGGGGCCGGAGGACGGGACGAGCTTTTGATAGCCTACTTCGGCCAGAGTCTGGGAGGATCGGCATTGGAGTGGTACACTAGACAGGATCCCAGTAGATGGTTTACGTGGGATGATCTGGCTCAAGCTTTTATCGGCCAGTTCCAATACAATCTTGAGATAATCCCCGACCGCCTATCATTGCTAAAATTAGAGAAGAAGCCTGCTGAAAGCTTCAGGGAATTTGGTTTCCGATGGAGGGAACAGGCGGCCAGGGTGGATCCACCGATGCGAGAGAGCGAGATGGTGGACTACTTCTTGCAGACATTAGAGCCCACCTACTTCGGACATCCTGGTAACGTCCGTAGGCAAATCATTCACTGAGGTGATAAAAATGGGGGGTATGATCGAGGAAGGGTTGAAGGCCAACAAGATCATGAGTTACTCAGCACTGAAAGCCACCACTCAGGCTATCCAAAGTGGTACTGGAGGAGTACCGGGGAAAAAGAGGAGAGAGGAAGTTGCGGCCGTCGAGTCCGGGGCATGGTTCAGAAATAGAGGCCCCGCACCCCAATATAGCCCACCCCAACCCCACCACCAAAACTACTCTCACAACCCATATAGCCACCCGCAACATTACTATCCCGCACCTGATCCCCATTTTACCGTCCACCATGCACAATCCTATTCTGCACCTCCTGTTCATGCACCGTGGCGTGCACCGAACCCCCAGAACAATCATCCACCCCCAAGAGCTTACAGAAACCCCTCGGGCGCGAGTTTCCGTCCGAACCAGGCATTCAGGGGCGACAGGGCGCCGAGGCCAAAGACTTTCACTCCCTTAGGAGAGTCTTACACCAGTCTGTTCCACCGGTTGAAGCAAGTAGGGTTGCTAAATCCGGCTGAAGCTAAGCTACCAAACCCTCTCCCGAAGAACCTGGACCATTCAGTAAATTGTGCCTACTGCTCGGGATGTCCGGGGCACGATACAGAAAAGTGTTGGAGGCTAAAGACGGCCATCCAGGAGCTTATTGACACTCGCAGGATTGAGGTCCAGACTCCCACAGAGCCCAACATCAACCAAAACCCGCTTCCAACTCATCATGAGACCAATATGATCGAGTTGGTACGGGCGGAGGAAGGAAAGGAGAAAGCCTCTCAGACCGTAATGATGATTAAATCTAGCGGGGCGGGAACGAGAAAAGGGCCAAGCCTTGACGAGTCGCCCAGTTGCAAGAAGGACATACCAGGAGAGTCGGAAGCAGGAAAGGAAAGTGTGAACGAAGTACCGGTGAGGCCGGCCAAGATAGTTGTACCAGGGGCAGCAATCAAGCCCATTTTGACAGTAGCAGGCGTTCGAATGGATCCTTTCATCATCCAGCCGGCAACGCAGTTGCCAGTAACTGATAGCCGGGCTATCCCATGGAATTATGCTCGGATTACAACGACCTACAGAGGAAAGGAGGTGAAAGAGGAAGTTTGTGAAGCCCAAGGGTTGACCCGCTCGGGGAGATGTTTTGCCCCTGCGGAATTGAGGAAGACCACTCCAGCAGTATTGAAAAAGCCGGTCACTGATGAAGAGGCGGAAGAATTCTTGAAAAAGATGAAGCTGCATGACTACTCTGTCTTAGAGCAGTTGAAGAAGACTCCGGCGCAAATATCATTGCTGTCCTTGCTGATACATTCTGAAGAACATCGGCAGGCATTGATGAAAGTCCTGAATGAGGCACATGTACCGGATAAAATCTCAGTGAGCCATCTGGAGAAGATCACCAATCGGATCTTCGAAGCAAATCGGATCACCTTCACCGACGACGAGTTGCCTGAGGAAGGCACTGAGCATAACAGGGCTTTATATCTTACGGTGAAGTGTGAAGAGGCGGTGGTTACCAAAGTCTTGGTCGATAATGGGTCCAGTGCTAACATTTGTCCTCTCTCTACACTGGGCAAATTGAAGGTAGACATCGGCAGGGTACGCAAGAACAGCGTATGTGTTCGAGGGTTTGACGGAGGAGGCAAAGCGTCGGTTGGTGACATAGTGTTGATCTTGACGATTGGGCCAGTGGAGTTCACCATGGAATTCCAGGTGCTGGACATGGTGGTGTCATATAACCTCCTGATAGGGCGACCGTGGATCCATGCCGCAAGAGCAGTTCCATCCAGCCTACACCAACTCGTTAAGTTTGAGTGGGATCAACAGGAGATCGTCGTCCATGGAGAAAACGATCCACAATCAGGCACCATCATTCCCTTTGTTGAAACAGAAGAAGATGTTGGGCCGTGGGTATATCAGGTCTGCGATGTGGTGTCCGCCCACCGAGTTCCGGAAGGGGAATGCATTCCCGGCGACAGAACAATTACTGCGGATGTCATGGTGGCGCATGAAATGTTGAGACATGGTTTCATACCCGGTAAAGGTCTAGGTGCATCTCTGCAAGGAATCATACAACCGGTATCAGTGGTCGAAAACTTGGGAACCTTCGGTCTGGGATTCCAGCCAACCTCAGAGGACATCCGGCGAGCAAAGAGGAGTAAACAGAAGACATGGGTGCTCCCAAAACCCGTTCCACGCCTTTCCCAATCTTTTGTCAGGACCAGAGCAAGAGGACATCCAACGACAAAGATTCCCGGTCCTACGATCAGGCCAGACGAAGAGTTCTTCAGGAAGTTCGAGGACCTGTTCACAGATGTATGTATGCTCGAGGACGGTGAAGGATCTAGTCACGCCGAGATACAATTTGTGGGACCAAAGGCAAAACCGAATAACTGGAAGGCTACTCCTCTCCCTGTCCGGAAGGAGTCTTGGTAGTTTGTCTTGGATTGTTTTTCTTTCGAAATGTTGTGTTGGGGGTTTGTCCCCGGAGTAAAATCCCGTTGTTTTGTTCATTTCTGATTTAAGTTTGCAGCTTGTTTTCCCTTTGTACAATTCCCATCAATGAAATTTGGTTCCTTCGTGTCTAATTTTGTTTATCTTTTCTTCTTTTTACTTTTCCGAACAGCCTTCTTGCAACTGATCTTAATGATATGGCATGCTTAAAGATTAATCAACCCAGTCTAGAAAGTCAATCGGGTTTGGAAATAATAACGCATGAAATAAGAAGTGACGAGAGTGAGTCCGAGTACGGCGATGATGAAGCCGTAGAAGAAATCGGTGAAGAATTAAGTCACTTCGAGGAAAAACCCAAACCGAATTTAAATGATACCGAGGCCGTTAATCTAGGGAATGCGGATGACGTCAAAGAAACCCGGATAAGTGTCCATATTGAACCCAATTTGAGAGAAGAATTGATCAAAACACTCATGGAGTTTAAAGATATTTTCGCATGGTCGTACGACGACATGCCAGGACTCAGCACTGATCTAGTGGTTCATAGATTACCCACCGATCCGGCATATCCTCCCGTCAAGCAAAAGCTGCGGAAATTCAAGACGGAGATGAGTGTGAAGATTAAGGAGGAGGTAACCAAGCAGTTGCAGGCGAAAGTCATTCGTGTCACTCGATACCCCGAATGGTTGGCTAACGTAGTACCGGTGCCAAAGAAAGACGGAAAGATCAGGGTATGCGTGGACTATCGCAATCTCAACAAGGCAAGTCCTAAGGATAATTTCCCACTTCCCAATATCCATATCCTGATTGATAATTGCGCCGGACGCGAAATTGGATCCTTTGTGGACTGTTATGCGGGATATCATCAGATTTTGATGGATGAAGAGGACGCAGAAAAGACGGCTTTTATCACACCGTGGGGGACTTATTGCTACCGAGTGATGCCGTTTGGTTTGAAGAATGCAGGAGCAACATATATGAGGGCGATGACTACGGTATTCCATGACATGATACACAAGGAAATTGAGGTGTACGTGGATGATGTGATCATAAAATCTAGACGTCAAGAAGACCATGTTGCTCTGACCTCAGGAAGTTCTTTCAAAGACTCCGAAGGTACGACATCAAGCTTAATCCGGCCAAATGCGCATTCGGAGTTCCATCGGGAAAGCTGCTAGGATTCATCGTCAGCCGACGGGGCATTGAGTTGGACCCATCCAAAATCAAGTCCATTCAGGAGTTACCCCCGCCGAAGAATAAAACAGAGGTAATGAGTCTGTTGGGAAGGTTGAATTACATCAGTAGGTTTATTGCCCAGCTTACGGCAACCTGTGAACCCATATTCCGCCTATTGAAGAAAGACGCTGCGATAGAATGGACGGCAGAATGTCAGGAAGCGTTTGACCGGATCAAAGGGTATCTGTCAAATCCACCCGTACTAGTTCCGCCTGAGCCAGGTAGACCCCTGATTCTTTACCTGACGGTCTTGGAGAATTCGTTTGGCTGCGTACTGGGGCAGCATGATCTTACTGGCAGGAAGGAAAGGGCCATTTACTACCTCAGTAAGAAGTTCACAGTCCACGAGGTCAAGTACACTCATCTAGAAAAGACATGTTGCGCCCTGACTTGGGTAGCCCAAAAGCTGAAACACTACTTGTCTTCTTACACCACGTACCTCATTTCGCGTTTGGATCCGTTGAAGTATATTTTCCAGAAACCCATGCCTACAGGGAGGTTAGCAAAGTGGCAAATATTACTTACGGAATTCGACATCATATACGTGACAAGGACGGCTATGAAAGCTCAAGCCCCGGCCGATCACTTAGCCGAGAATCCCGTTGACGACGAATACGAACCTTTGAGGACGTATTTTACAGATGAGGAAGTATTGCAGATTGAGGGGTTAGAACTAACCAAGGATCCAGGATGGAAGCTCTTCTTCGACGGAGCGGCGAACGCAAAAGGAGTCGGAGTAGGGGCTGTGCTCATATCTGAAACAGGACATCATTATCCCGTTACTGCTCAACTGCGTTTTCACTGTACCAATAATATGGCCGAGTACGAGGCATGTATCTTGGGGTTGCGATTAGCGGTGGACATGGATGTACGGGACGTCTTGGTCTTGGGGGACTCGGACCTTCTAGTACATCAGATTCAGGGAGAATGGGAAACCAGAGATTTAAAGCTTATCCCATATCGTCAGTGTTTGCATGATTTGACCAAACGCTTTCGATCGGTAGAATTCAGGCACATCCCAAGGATGCATAATGAGGTTGCCGACGCGTTGGCTACTTTAGCGTCAATGCTACATCACCCGGACAAGGTTCGTGTCGATCCGTTACATATCCATGTCCGGAATCAACATGCTTATTGTAATGTGATAGAGGAAGAGGTGGATGGTGAGCCATGGTTTCATGATGTCAAGGAATACCTCAGGTTAGGAGTATACCCAGATCAAGCAACTGGAGATCAAAAGCGAGCTATTCGGCGGTTGGCGAACGGATTTTTCCTTAGTGGAGGGGTGCTGTATAAAAGAACCCCAGACTTGGGATTATTGAGATGTATAGATGCAAGTCAAGCCACAACAGTTATGACGGACATACACTCGGGAGTTTGCGGACCACACATGAGCGGATACGTATTGGCAAAGAAGATTCTTCGAGCAGGATATTATTGGCTCACTATGGAGCGGGATTGTATAAGTTTCGTGCGAAGATGCCATCGGTGTCAGATACACGGAGATTTGATTCATTCCCCGCCAACTGAATTGCATACAATGTCAGCACCATGGCCGTTTGTCGCATGGGGTATGGATGTTATTGGACCTATTGAGCCTGCGGCTTCCAATGGTCACAGGTTCATTCCGGTAACGATTGATTATTTTACCAAGTGGGTGGAGGCCAAAACATTCAAATCAGTGACCAAGAAGGCGGTAGTGGACTTCGTACACTCCCACATCATTTGTAGGTTTGGAATTCCAAAGATGATCATTACGGATAACGGTGCAAATCTTAACAGTGGATTGATGAAAGAGGTATGTCAACAGTTCAAGATTACACACCGAAATTCCACGCCGTATCGCCCAAAAGCAAATGGTGCGGTCGAGGCAGCAAACAAGAACATAAAGAAGATATTGAGGAAAATGGTAGAAGGATCTAGGCAATGGCATGAAAAGCTACCATTCGCGCTGTTGGGTTATCGCACTACCGTCCGGACTTCGGTAGGTGCAACTCCTTACTTGTTGGTATACGGGATTGAAGCAGTAATACCCGCAGAAGTTGAGATTCCATCCCTCCGAATCGTCGCTGAAGCTGAGATTGATGACGACGAGTGGGTCAAAACCCGATTAGAGCAATTGAGCTTGATCGATGAAAAGAGATTGACAGCAGTATGTCACGGCCAATTGTATCAAAAGAGAATGGCGAGAGCATATAACAAGAAGGTACGTCCCATGAAATTTGAAGTGGGACAGCATGTGCTGAAGAGAGTTCTACCACATCAAGCCGAAGCGAAAGGCAAGTTCGCTCCAAATTGGCAGGGACCATTTGTGGTGACTAGAGTATTATCCAACGGCGCTCTATGTCTAACTGATGTTGAGGGAAGATGCACCGATATGGCTATCAATTCTGATGCAGTCAAGAGATATTATGTGTAATTCTTTAATGCATTTGTCAACGTTTGGTTTCGTTTGTGTGTACTTGGCATTTTTCGGAGAATGAAATGACAGAGGCAATTTTTCTACTACCCAAACACTTTAACCTTTGTTTCCCCATTTGAGCCTTAATTATTCTTTCATATACCCTCTTTCGAAATCATCAAGGAAGATGTGTAACAGAATAGAAAAGAAACAAAGAAGTAATACAAGAAAAAGTGAACTACGTTCGACCCTGATTCCTCAAGAAGGATACGTAGGCGCCACACGGCTCGGTCATAATAAAATAAAAATCAAAAATCCCCCAAGCAACAAAACCGGGGCAGAAGTCATTGTTTCGTTTGAAAGATAGTGTGGATTCCGAAAGTTGTAATAAGCTAACCGTCGAGGCTAAACCCCTTTCTTCAGCCTCACGCGCGGAAACCATATTAAGAACCAAAAAGACCTCTCGATCAGTATTTGAGAAGTGCCAAGTCATGTGAACAAAAGCCAAGAGTGACATCCCGACCCTCGATTGAATGAAGGATGCACAAGCCGAAAGGGGATAACGCTCTAGAAGGAATCTCAGGGGTGATACCCCGCCGCAGGGAAAGAGAACGTAAATGAGAGAGTCTTAACGGTGAAAACCCTCGAGGGCACCTTAAGGCGAAGGAAGTCGAGAGAAATAAAATGAGAGAGTCTTACGGTGAAAACCTTTACGGGCACCTTAAGGCGACGGGAGATAGAGAGAAATGAGAGAATCTCATTAGTGAAAACCCTTTGAAGGGCACTGTGAGGTGACAGGACGAGATGGTTACAAGATGTCCGCACGAGACAAGGTTTGGACATCCGTTTACCTCTAGCAGAACGCGGCATCAGAAAGTGATTGATATGAATAGACTGGGTAGTTTAATCTCAAAGGCGCGGCATAACCATTGGATCGGGCACACATTCAGATAAGTTTTCCTATTTTTGAGTTCAGAAAAGTTTTTCTCTTCTTTTGTCGTTTGCGGTCAGTAGTCGTTTCTTTTCTTTCATTCTTCGAAAATTGATTCTTCAAAGCTTACTACCAAGTCTCCCGAAGCAGTATATTGAAAATGAATAGGCGTGGAACGAGGCAATAAGACAGAAGTCGTTACGATAGTAAGATTGGGATGACAGGCTGAGTGGGAGGTTCGCAAGAATTATGGAGTATGAGGGACACATGTGGCATGTCCGAAAGATGATTTCGCGCAACAGATCGCCGGCTAAAAAGAGTCGGATCAAACCAAAGAGTGGAATAAAAGGAAAGATGAGAGGTCGTTCGTGGAAAGAGCATCGTCCCCAGCAAGCGTCAACATCGCCCACAAAGTTCGAGAGAGGCCAAGCGGTTGAAAGAGAAAAGAAAATGGCCCCAACAAGAGTGGCACGACCACTCACCGCATTTTGAAACTAACAATTTTTCTTTGATTTAAAAGCAGGAAAAGAGGGTTCGTTGGCAGAAAAGCATACCGTCCAGAAGTTTATCAAACTGGGGCAGAAAATTTTCTCCGGTTGCGAAAATTTTCGTGAAAGCAAGGACCCAGGGGATAAGGGTAGAAAGCGACACAAGATGGGGTGATCTTTGAGCCTGGTATCATCCCCAACAGTTATTGGAAAAAGAAAAAAAATGGCTTCGAGATTCCCCCAGCAGTATTACATCCTATAATTTGATCAAGGAAACAAAAGCGTGAGTCCCAAAAGAGGTAGGGAAAGAAGGAAGAGAATGAGGGGTGAAGGAAACAAAGAATACTTCCTCAGCAGCATCACCCCCCAGCAGGCGAGTAAACAGTTCCAAAAATATCCCCAGCAGCCAGAAGAAAAGTAATACGACCGGGGAAAGCAATTCCAAGACAGGATAATTCAGAAGAGAAGGTGGTCCGAGAGGTAATGCAGGAACAAGGATAGGGTACAAGAGGCAAAGGAAGGTAATCAAGATAGGATGAAATCAGTGAGTAGTAGTTGAAGTCAGGGAGCCCGCCTGGAGAATGGAGTGGCGATTTAATTTTGAAGTTGTAGTTGAAGTCAGGGAGCCCGCCTGGAGAATGGAGTGGCGATTTAATTTTGAAGTTGTAGTTGAAGTCAGGGAGCCCGCCTGAAGAATGGAGTGGCGATTTAATTTTGAAGTTGTAGTTGAAGTCAGGGAGCCCGCCCTGAAGAATGGAGTGGCGATTTTATTTTGAAGTTGTAGTTGAAGTCAGGGAGCCCGCCTGAAGAATGGAGTGGCGATTTTATTTTGAAGTTGTAGTCGAAGTCGGGGAGCCCGCCTGAAGAACGGAGTGGCGATTTATTTTAAAATTGTAGTTGAAGTCAGGGAGCCCGCCTGGAGAATGGAGTGGCGATTTTATTTTGAAGTTGTAGTTGAAGTCAGGGAGCCCGCCTGGAGAATGGAGTGGCGATTTAATTTTGAAGTAGTAGTTGAAGTCAGGGAGCCCGCCTGGATAATGGAGTGGCAATTTACTTTCGAAGTTGTTTGAGGGAAGTAGTAGAGTATAACAGAAATCCCCAGCAGGAATTCAAATTCAAAATCAGAAGGAAGGCAACAAGGATCAGAAAGATAGATTCAGACTTCGAAGCAGAATAATTCGAAGATCGCAAGGAAGGAACATCAAGTCCGACAGAATAGCAAGGAACATGGAAAGTCAAGATGAAGAGATAGATAAGATTTCGCAATGCTGTAACTTAGTCTAGCTTCTTATTTTGTTGTTTAGAACGGTGTAACAAGGAGGTCAGCTAAGCAGTGGCAACGGCAGTAATAGCAGTAACAGCAATAACGGCGAGATCACAACAGTCATGGTAGTCCCAGCTACCAGAACTTCCCGAACTACATTGACCTGATTCCCTTTTAGCCAGGGATATGTAGGAGACCTTCTGAAGCAAAGGTTCGGTCAAAACTTTTCCAAAATGCTTCATACGGAGTGCTCGAATGGGCAAAATCGCTTATATCCGCTCACTTATCTTTGCACGAAAACTCTGCGTGTTTACGCGCAAAGAGGGGCAGCTGTGAGCACGTGATTTTTGCCTTACCTGAGAAGTACTCCCAGAAAATTCAAAATAAAAATAGTTTCGTGTTGGGCATGATTTTGTGATTTTGTGTTATTTTTATCTTAAATTTGCATTTTTCGTGTGCGTGTTGATTTATTCAAATTAGTAAAATACAAAAAAAAATATATATACTAGGCTTTGCATTTTTAGTGTTTGATATCGAAATTATGTGATTTGCATTTTTAGGTGATATGTAATTGTGTGGGATAATGGTATGCATATATATATATATATATATATATATACATGTACATATATACATATATACATGTAGTAATGAGATCAGATCTGGGCCATAGTTTGGTCCAAAAAGACCAGGCCCAAACAAATCCCACCTGGTCCAGTCCAACCCGCCTCCAGCAAGACCCAAACGACGGCGTTTTTGTCTTTGGTAAAGAGATCCAAGCCATTGATCTGTGTTGATCGGATGGATCACATTAATCCCCTCATCTTTTGATCCTGGCCGTTGGATTCTCATCATCCAACGGCCCACGTTCACATTGGCATTTTAACATAACAAACACCCCCCCAAACCCGTTACACCCCTCCATTCCCCCCCCTCCAAACCCTAGCTCACATTCGTTTCGCCTCTCTTCAGAGAGCAAACAAAATTGCCGCCTCACACCACCACAAACCGCCGGCCGGAAATCGTCTCCGCCGGCGGCACCACCCCAAACCATCCCAAATTAACACCAAACAATCTCCCACACCCCCTCTACATGAATCCGGCGTCAGTTAACTTCGAACATTACTCGAACGCTTCGAATATCCGTTCGAAGTTCAGTCGGAATTTGAAAATCCGTCCCAAACCACTTCAAAATCATACCACAGCACCCCCACAACCCCCTCACCACCATACCGTCGTTGGTTCCCTTCGAATCAACCCAGGATTTGTCGGATTTCAATTAAACCGCATGAACCCTAAAACTCGAATTGGAGTTTCCTCTTCGGACTTTATGAAGATTAAGGTCTAATAGACCTTAATTGGCTTGTTTTTCACTAGAAAAACATTTCAATTAGGGTCTTTTCAACCTTAAATCCCAAAGCCCAAGCCGGCCGAGCCTCAAATATTTAATTTCAAGGTATTTCCTTCCTTTTTCTTTTCTTTTTCTATTTTTTCTTCTCTGTTACTTGTTTTAATCTCATTGTAATTTGTTCTTGTGGTCAATCGTCCCCCCCTTTTTCTCTTTTGGTTTTCTGTCAGTTCGAAATGTGTCTTAAGGGAACTTTCATTGATTAATTTGCTTGCTCTTAGTCCTGTTGAATCGTTATTTGTTATCTCGATTTGATTCTGCCTCCATAACCTGACTAAGTCCACTCTCCACCCAAATGAAATGTCGAGTCATGATAAGTCCTCTGTTTGGATGCTATGTGATTCGATTTGAGTTAAACCTGAGCTACTCAAGTGAATTGGACTTGCTGTTTGGTGTATTAAATCCACACCAGTGGTTGTTGCGCAAGTTTGGTTTTAAATTTAGTGTTCCAGTATTCACTCAAGATTGGGATTAAGCATTTGTTAGTTTCTTTTGTTTAAATGAATTGGTAGGAGTGTGTTGGTGTGCTGAAACCTGCATAATGTTTGAATTAATGGAACTATAGCTAGTTTGCTACCTTGTTTAAATTTTTGACTAAACAGGCTGGTTCAAAAAGGGATGGGAATTAGGGTAGTAATCCTTATGGTCACTTTGGGATTAAAGAATGTGTGAAATACATTGGTGGATTGTCAGGAAGTACTGGGGAACAAAACATGGTAACATGGGGGCTGATTAAAAAAAGAACTGAATACTATAATATACCCATACTCAAATGATGTTAAAAAAGGGAGTTAAACACTGGTTAGTGCACTGGGCAGAGAATAGAGTGGGCTGTCAGGGGAATAAGGATGGGGAATATATTTTCTAAGGGTTAACAGGGATTAAGGGGGCAGGCTGTTGAGTTTGGTATATAAAACAGGGGGATATACAGGGAGATGGGGGGGAAGAAAAAGAGTCTGGGAGTTTAAACAGAGACACACACAGAGAGATATAGAGGGAGATACACTGAAAAGACTCAAGAAACATAGAAAACAGAATAAGGGTTCATTTGAGGAATAGAGAGCTGTGACATTAAGTTGAAGTTTAGCCCTTAGAAGTTGAAAACGGATTCAACACCTGAGAGTATAAGTTGAACATGATGTTCCATTGAACTCTTATTCACTTTCAAGTTCAATTGGGTACCTGAGTTTGGTTATCACTGTTGGGGTGTTACAAGTTGAAAAATCATCGCATATATATTGCTTGAAATCCTTATTTGTTGGTGTTGGTGTGACTGTTTGCTTCTGCTATAATTGGTCCTGGGCTATCGACTGTTTGAACCACGTTTGATCTTTGCTGTTGCATTACTGTTGGCACTGCTGTTGCTGATTTTCTCCTCCTATTACCATTTCAGGTACACATTGTATCTCCAAGCTTGGTTTATGAAATAGAAGCTGCTTTTGTTTTCTATCTATTCTGTTAAGTTTACATTTCTTCCTGGATTGTTGTTGTACTGTTGTTCTTAAGCTGTACATAGATGTTTTGGACTGGTTCAGATTTTAGTTGGGTAATTGAATATTTGGTATTGTCAAAAACAGCAAGTCAGTGTGCTTGAGGATTGAAATACTGTTAAAAATATAAGCTGTTTGGAGTCTGTTTCACGTTTTAAAATGATGGATATAACTAAAACGTGTGGCAGTGATTAGATTGAGTGCTTATTTATAGAATTGATAGAATAGGTAAACGCGTGTATAAACAGCAATTAGGGGCTCGTGTGTATTAATCGATATTGCTAAAAATTGTCTGTAAACCGTGAGGAAAAGTAGCAATTTTATCCAGATGTTTGCTGTTAAAGTTCAACTCAAATAAGTGGATTTGGAAGCAATTGTCTTTGAAAAAATAGATAAGTTTGAATGCCATCTCTACCATGTATTGTTCTTTTTATAATTTTTGTCTTTAGTAAAGCATAATTGGTTCCTAGATTAGGTAGTATTCATTTGTGAGAGTTTTGTCTAGAAAGGCACACGGTAGAGTAGTCTGGTGCCTGTGTTTGGGCTTTAAACTCAGATTTTATTCTCCTTCGTATTGGGCTCAGCTATGCAGTGATCGTTATATACATCATTCTTAAATTAGAGTTAAAACCGTTAAAAGAGCCCCGAATCGTAAATTTATTCATTACAATACATGTAGGACTAGGTATTAATTTAACATTAGGGACAAAAACAAAAGTAGACCACATAGTTCACCCTAAGATTGGTCTTTAATAAAAGAGAGATGAGCCTCGCCGCACTAAACACACATTTGCGGGGCCCTCGAATAATTGTCATGAAAACTTAGACTTGGAAGGACCGTCTAGTGAATTTCACGGTCCTTTTCCCAAAGTAAATAGACGATAGACTCTTTAGGCACGACGTGAAATAAAATTACTTTCCTGAATACGGGTGTGCATTTATGTGACCCAAATCTTACTCTCGGCGAAACTGAAATACATTAGAGTCGCAGGCGTACTGGTTACGGTGCGGCTCGAAACGTGTTTTCGTAACGTCGCAATTCTTCTAAAAATAAGAGCGGAGCATTAAAAGCACATAGTTAAAATATATAAAAGAATCGGATAGAAACAAAAATTGCAATTGAGCGACCGTGCTAAAACCACGGAATCCGGGAGTGCCTAACACCTTCTCCCGGGTTAACAGAATTCCTTATCCAACTTGTCAGAATTATTAAAGTTACGGAAAAGGTTCAAATACATCCCTGAACTTTACGATATGGTTTATATATAATCTTCGTTAAAAATTTGGCTCAAATCTAATTCCGCATTATACTATTGGTCCGGATACCCCTTTTATTTTTAACGGAGTCAAATACCCCTGAACTTTACGATAAAGTCTATATATAACCCTCATTTTTTTAACAAAATATTTTTGTAAAAACTAGATATTTTGTTAATTTTTTTTTCTGTTTTTACAACAAAACTTTAAAAACACTGAAAAACGAAGAAAAAATATTTTTCAAAAGCGAAAAATAATTTGTTGAAATATTTTATTCAGTTTTTAAAAAATAAAAATATTTTGTTAAAAACTGAAAATATTCTAATTCCTCGGTTTTTATATTTTTTTCCAGTTTTTACAAAAAAAATAATTTTTGCAATTTGTTTAAAATTTCACAAAAAGAAATGTCCTTTTCTTTTGGAAATGTTCTAATTTCTTTTTGTAAAACTTAAAAAAAAAAATTGCAAAAATTTACAAGGGAAAATGAAATAAAGAGTGCAAAGTTGCGCTAACCATAGAGAGAGTTGCCGAACCAGCACCAGCTTTTGCCTGAAAAAATGAGCACCGTGTCCATTCAGCAAAAGATGAATTCCACTAATGGGGTTAGCTTAGTCAGTAATTTGTGGTGTTATGACAGCAAAATAAACCATGACCGAAATCATCCAGAAATTTTCCTTGTTTACAAAAGGAGAGTAGCAAGGAAAAGGTAGGATAATGGAGAAAGAAGATAAATCAATCCAGGAGAGAGACCACAACTTATGGCAATGGAGCTGAGGCATGATGCTGGACACGCTAGCACTGCATATTAGATGTGGAAGATAAGGACTGTCATTTTTGCAAATTTCCAAAAGAAAATGACATTTCTTTTTGTGAAACTTTAAACAAATTGCAAAAATTATTTTTTTTGTAAAAACTGGAAAAAAAATATAAAAACCGAGGAAGTAGAATATTTTCAGTTTTTAACAAAATATTTTTGTTTTTTAAAAACCGAATAAAATATTTCAACAAATTATTTTTCGCTTTTGAAAAATATTTTTTCTTCGTTTTTCAGTGTTTTTAAAGTTTTGTTGTAAAAAAAGAAAAAAAAAATTAACAAAATATCTAGTTTTTACAAAAATATTTTGTTAAAAAAATGAGGGTTATATATAGACTTTATCGTAAAGTTCAGGTGGTATTTTGCTCCGTTTAAAGTTTAGGGGGGTATCCGGGCCAATAATGTAACGGCAAGGTTGGATATGAGCCAAACTTGTAACGAGGGGTATAATTGACTATTTTCGCAAAGTACAGGGGTATATTTGGACCTTAACCCAAAAGAATATAATGTTGGTAAAAAACAACCACATCATGTTCTCCTCCCTAAGAACTCGAAAAAGGTGGCCGTGTGTACTGCCAACAGCCTTCTCCTCCATCATTGTACTCCTCACCTCCTAACACATTACAACTTTTATTCTCAAGTATGGACATTGGAATTTGTCATCATTCACAATTCTTCTTCCTTGGACATCCAATTGTGTGAAACAATCACACTCAACAGGACCACAGTCAAGTGCATAATTGGTAAGACGATCTTCCAGTTTGTTTCCTACCTTAAATATGTGTCACACCCTAGCATTACATGCCTCTAGTATCTTCCTTATTTCCTCCATATATCCAACAATCACCCATGGTGGTTTCCAGTTGACCTCAATAGCATTTTTAAGTATCATAGAATCATTCTGCAACCAAATGTGAGTGATGTGGTTTTGAGAACAATATCTTAGGCCTCTAGAACAGCCAATGCCTCTATCGATTGTTCTTATTTGATTCCCAAAAATAGAAAACCATCATTGTTCGTCTCTTATCTTACTGCGACTAATTTTTCAATCATGAATCAAAACTAAAATTGTTCTTTTGATCACTGACTCTCTGTGCTAGAATTAAGATTGAAGTTTGGTTTGAGCTTGGAACTCTAATCGCCATGGCAGAATCAAAATTTCTGGGTTTTGCTCAAATCCGAAAAGTTTGAGCTCGAAATCGATTGGAGGTGTTCTAATCTTGTTGGTACAGCTTGATTGAGGTGAAATCTGAAGCACTCAGATTGTGGCTGTTTTGAAAAGTTTTCCTTAGAATTTCAACGCGGTTCTCAAAGGAGAAGACTGAGTTTTTTCGACTCAGGGATCGTTAGAGCAAATTGAGTACTAGGTGTTAGCACCAAAACGGTCAATATCATGTGAAAACTAGCAAATCAAATGTTGAATGACTGATAAATTACAACAACATCAAATAGACATAAATACTTAATGTAGTTCGGTCAACTGATCTACATCTATAAAGATGAGCAATTCACTATAATAAAAGAGAGTAAAAAATATCGAGAGAACAACCTCACGAATAGGCAAATACAAGTGACACACTAACACTTGTCACGAAAAGTTCTCCCCCTAAATACTACTCTTAAGCCCCCTATGGCTACATTATGAATGCTACTGAATGAGATGGAAGGATACTCAATTTATAGAAGTCCAAACATTTTCCTACAAGAAAAGAGACTAGCCAAATATGGAACAACAACAACAACCCCGTATATTCCCACAAGGTAGGGTTTGGGGAGGGTAATATGTAGACAGACCTTACCTCTATCTAAGAGGGCAGTGAAGCTGTTTCCAATCGACCTTCGGTGCAGGGAAAAGAAAAACCCAACTTAGGTAATTATATTGCCCCTTTCCTTCAAGAGATAGGAAAACCAAATATGGTAAGAAAATTATGGCAAACACCTAACAATTCTCCCTCTTAGCCTGAATTTTCTGACAAAATAAACTTGATCCCCCTTCTTCACATAGCCTTCAACATGTCGCATCTCCAGATCTCCGCCACAAAGTTTGTCTCAATGTGCGTAGCACACCGGTTAAATTTCTCAGACAAAAATTACGATTATCGTCAAATATATCGTGGTTGGAACTGAACCCCCCAAGATGAACCTCGCTCTGAACCTTGCTCTGATACCACTTGTTAAGACCGAAAAAAGTGAGGTGTCATGCGGAAACTAGCAAAGCAAACGTTGAATGACGATAAATTACAACAACACAAGAGAAATTATCAAAAGAGACACAAATATTTAACGTGGTTTGGTCAACTGACCTACGTCCATAACAGAGATGAGCAATCCACTATAATAAAAAAAGAGTACAAAATATCGATTGAACAAAAATGACACACTAACACTTGTCACGAAAAGCCCCTAAACACTTATCTCAAGTCCCTATAGCTACATTGTGAATGCTACTGTCCTTATAGCAGTCCAATTATAGAAGTCCAAACCTTTTACTAGAACAAAAGAGTAGCAGAATTTGTAATTTTCTTTTACAAAAACCAAAAACCAACTAATTAGGTAATTATATGGCCGCTATCTTTCGACAGATAGGCAAACACTAACACTAGGCTTTTGCTGGAATTGTTGAATGGAGCTCGTATGTCAAAATTGAACTCAGTTGGTGAAGCTTCAGTGTAATTGGGATCGAATTTTTGCAGCTGCTGTGCGAAGAAAACAGCTTCAGATTTTCATCTAATTACAGCTATTACGTAGCATACACACTGTATTAACACATCGACGCATAGCTGATTCCATTAATTCATCATTGAAGATTGCAAAGGTTTGAATTCTGAAGTTTAACCTTAGTTCGATTTCTGAAAGTTGAAAGGATTTGAGTTTCAACTGAACTACTACTTCGTTCTAAGTAATTGATTTGAATGAATTTGAATCGTGTTGCTTTGCTTGATTTTTGAGTATCGAGCTGAAATCTATCATAGCTACTGCAAATTTGAAATTCCATTTGTGTTCAATTTGTTGCTGCCAATTGTGATCTCAATCCTTGATTGAGTTTCTGAGTTGTTAATAGCTTGGCTGAATAATCTATGTGTGCGATGCTATTTTGAATTGGACGTCTTCTTGAAGACCCGTGTGATTCTTGAATTTGAATTTTGAATTAACACCTGTTGATTGATGCTGCGATTGAACAATTGTTTCAGTTCTTCAGAATTGTAGCAGCAGAAATTTCACTGTGAGCTTTGACATACATGTGTTGTTTGTGATTCCCTGCAATTGGGATAAATGAAGCTCAAACTGCTCACTGAATTTTGGTAGATAGCTACAGTTATACACCAGTTCTTGCACCAGTTTCTTGTTAGTTCTCCTGCAATTTTGTTCGACTGTTTTTGCCATTTTTAGGTTATTTTCTGCAGTTTGGGTTCTCTGTCCAGTTGAGAGAACTTGCAGTATCTTTCCCAGTTTCTTCAGATTGTTGAAGAGCATTGCAGTTTATGGTGATGTTTTTGTACCAGTTGAGCATAGCTTTTTCATCAGCTTATTTCCATCATTAGCTACTATAACTACTTGAAAACATCTAGATTGGTGATTGACTGAAGGTCTGCAGTAGAAACTCTGCCTTGAGCAGCTTCTTGTGCAGAAATAGAAATCCTCTAAGTTTTTGACTGACCAACAACTGTGGTAAAGAATTTTGTTTCCCGCTTGTTTTGACAGTAAAGTTGCTGCATTTTCTGATTTTTGAATTGCCAAATATCCTTGTTCTACTGCTGATATGTGAGAACAGTTGAAATAAACGCTGGTTGGGTCTGCTAAGTTTCTGCTCAATTGTGCTTTCTGCATTATTTGACAGCAAAACTGCATTAGTTTGGTGCAGTGTTTGACGAAATTTTTGTGCACAGTTTCAGTTAGAAAGACTGTCCAGTTTAACTGCAGTTGGTTTGACTTTTGAGTGCGGGCTGCTACTGGAAACTTGAGATTGTGAAGTTTTGAGTTGCAGCTCTACTAATTTGCTGCTGAAAACTTGGTACCCTGATTTGCTGCTGAAAAATAATTGCCTGAGCTCTACTAATTAGCTGCAAGTTTCTGCTGAAAAGGGCCTCAATTAGGCAGTAGTTGACTGCATTTCTGCACTTAGGGATGACAAATGGGGCGGGCGGGGTGGGTTTCAGCATTCACGGGGCGGGGTGGGTTACAATGTTTGCGGGGCGGGGCGAGGCGAGGCCTAATTTAAAAAAAAAAAATTAACGCGGGGCGGTGCGGGTAACGGGTTTTGGAAATTCCATTGTTGACTGCTCGAAACACATACTCAATAAGTCAATATCTTGGAGCTGCAAACAACGATGCGATACGAATCCAATGAGAATCCAATTAGATACAGTTTACTCTTTTTAATTTATTTCTTAAGTTTGTTTTGAATCTCACTGATTTGTTATCTTTCATTTGCTTTTTCGTTGAATCTGCGTTACACTAAGAGCATGTTTGGAATTTATAGAAACTGGAATTAGTTGAAGTAACAATTTTGAGATGGAAAAAAGAAGTGAGCTTTGGAAAAGTGAAAGAGTTGCTAAGTAAAGTGCTGGAAAATGTTGGTTATAAGTTATTACGAAAACTACATGCAGCCGCAGGTTTGCTAGATCAGATTAAAAAATTTAAAAATATATATGCGGGGCGGGGCGGGGCGGGGCAGTTAAAACTAGAAAATTTTGTTTTGCGGGGCAGAGCGGGGCGAGTTGGAGTCTTCGCAGGTGCGCCCGGCAACTGCACCGCCCCTCACCGTTTGCCATCCCTATCTGCACTGCCTTGAAGCTGCACTGTTTAGCTTGCTCTGAAGCAACAACAACAACAACAAACCCAGTGCAATCCCACACAGTGAGGTCTGGGGAGGGTAGTGTGTACGCAGACCTTACCCCTATCTTATGATGGAAGAGAGGCTGTTCCCGGTAGACTTTCGGCTCAAGAACAATGAAAAAGACGCAATAAACAAACAGTAACAATGGCAAGTAAATAAGATAACAGAAATAAATAGCACAACCTAAAGGAATTAGGAACCTGTGGAAGTTTGTGAAATCCTTCAGATTGGTGACCTGTTGAAGAACCTGTGGTTGAAGTCTAATATTTTTTTTTTCTTTAGACAGCTAATTTCCAAGCTTGAGCTGCAATTTTCTGCGCCTTTTCTGCTGAAATTTTGGTGTGTTGCCTGGGAATCAATTGAACAGTTTGGCACTTCTTCTCTCAGCTTTGGACTAGCATTTGAGCCTTTTCCTACAACTCAATTGACCAGTATTTGACTGCAAAGTTACTGCCCTGCTCCTTCACTTTTTGAAACTGTCGGGATGCTGCAGATTAACAGTCAGTTTTTTACATCATATTTGCAGCAGCTCTTGTACCTATATCTTCTCTGTTTGATGCTGAAAATTATAATCTTGAGCCAACAATTGAGCTGGAAATCAGTAGCTTGGGGCTGAGTTGGAGCTGATAAACTAAGGGATTGACCAAGCATCTTGCATTGTGAAGTATCTACGCCTGTGATCCCAGATTTCCTCTGATAGTTACATTAGCTGCACAACCAGTTGATTCTATGTGCTCCATTGATTGTTCGGGACAACTGGTTATGGTGAATGGTTAGGTTGCCGAAGTTCAGGAGTTCAGTTTTCTGTCCAAAGTTTTCTTGTTTATTAACTTTGAACTAGTGTAAACTTGATATCAGTTCATATTGAGTATTATTCTAGTTTCTTTGTGTACTTTGTTATTTCATGCAAGTTTTTTATGTTTTTCTCTTTTATTTTCATTGTGAATTGTTTGGTTCAAGTCCGTTTGCTTTTAATTGACCGTCCTTGTGAATACACAACTTTGACTCCACCCCGATGACGGTTGGAACTTATTGTGAAACCTTTGGACTTAAGTTTGCTAGCAATTTTGGCATTCACTACTTGAGAAGAAAAAGGCAAGAGTGAATAGGACTTGAAGATGGCAAACACCAATTGATGCAAAGTGTGACACACGATTGTTGAGCGACATCAAGTGATCTTGGTGAGGACTTTACTACTAACTTGTTTGCTCGTTTTGTAGGTATCATGGAGTACGTACAAGCTTCTAGTCCTAATTGTGATCCAAGGAGTGAGACTCCAATGCATGAAGTAGCATCGATGCTTTATGACATAAGTGAGAAGGTTACTAATCATATCATATGGAAACACAAAACGAATGCAAGGTTGAATTTCATATTGGGGGAATCTCACTTGAGGAAACAAGGAAGGGAGAGTAGTATGACGCTTACTAATTCCTCAACCACCTCTCATTCTCAAGTGCGGCAAATGCTTCAAAGAGGAAAACTGCAATATAACCAACATATCCAAATACCATAAAACTTTCCGAAGCGATCACAATCACCAAAGGGACCTTATTTTCCTCCAAAAAACTATACCTTATTTTCCTCTACAAAACTACTGACCACCTACCTACTACCAATCAACTAGAACCCCCAACTAGACATCAACCACCACAAGTACCTCAACTACAACCTTATCAAACTTCACCATTAGCTAGACCGTAACTAACTTGTCAAGAGCCTAAGATGATAAACAACTCACTTTTTCCACATGATCAAGAGGACACCTTGAATGAGTTGGACAACATCCAACAAGTTTTCAATGACAAATATAAGGGGGATGAAGTGAACCAAAGGGGAAGAGGCCAAATGAGTTTGACAACATCCTTGAAAAATGCAAAGAGAAAAAGTAAGGATGAGAGACAAATGATAGAGAGAAGTGAGGGAGTTAAAAGTGACAACTCAAGAGTGAAAAAGGGAGAGAAAGTGTAGAGTGAAGTGAGTGAGTTATCACAGGAAAATAGTGAAGAACTTAAAAAGAAAATGAGAGAAAAGAAAAAGGAAAAAAGAGAGATTGAAGATTTTCCTTATTCTATTGCTAATAACCTTTCTTCTTTCTGTAATTGTTTTGTATCTTGTGAAGTAACTTTTAGAGATGAGCCATTAAGTGAAGTTCAATCTACATTGATGAACATGGAAGAAGATCAAGCTACCATTTTAAGAGAACTTTTGAAATTCAATGAGCAAGTTCAAGGTAAAGAGAATTTCACTTTAGAAGAGCTTCAAGGTGTAATAACTTATCATTCTACTCATTATACTTTAGTTGATTGTGGTAACACTTTGAGCTTGAAAGATAGTTATGACATTGATGAGTTTGATACTTCTTTATCTTCTAATGAGAAAAATAATTATGTCTTGGAACTAGCTAGGAGTTCTTGTATATTATTGGATGATTCTAGTTCTTTGTTTAATGACTCCTTAGCTAGCGATATGTGTGATATTGAATCTTATGATAACCCCCCTTTATGAGATGATGCATGTGATGATTCTTTTGGCTCTACTTTAACTTTGTTGGAAGAAAATTTTGACCTTTATGAAGAAATAAGTCAAGAAGAATGTGTTGATGATTCTTTTGATCTGTGTTGCTCCGACTCTCCGAAAATATCGTCGAATACGTGTCGGATCCTCCAAAAGTAGTGTATTTTTGGAGGATCCGACACAGGTACAACAGCATTTTGGAGAGTCCACGCAACACAGCTTTTGATTCTATTTTCATTCTTTTTGGCCCAAAACTTTAATTTTTATGGTAAAATGAGCAAATGTGAGTGTGGAGATGCCTTGTTGAAGAGTGAACAAGTTACTTACAATGACATAAATATAGAAGAAAAAAACTTGCATTTTTATTCCAATGACTTTCTTGTATTTGATCTTGATAACTCTTATGCATATTAATGTGATGGTTTTGTTGAGTGTGAAAAGGAAAGTAAAGTTTTATTGCTAGCACTAGTATTAATTATTTTACTTATCTTATTCCTACTTTGACAAAACATTCTCGTTGGATTTTGCTAATACTTCTACGAGAAAAGGTAAGAACGTTTCTTTTGGTATTTTGAGTGACTATTATGAGGAAAAAGAACCTAACTTCATTGATTATTTTGTGAAGGTTCAACAAGGGAAAGTTTCTAAGGGTAAGAAAGGCCTTGAACTAACACTTTGTCATACTTTTTATCAAGAGCTTTTTCTTTTGCCCTAAATTAAAACTGGTATATACGTCTGGATTATGCTTATCTTGTGTTTATCTAATGCCATTGAGGTAAAAATATCTTAGCTTTGAGTATTGTAAAATTCTTTATATGGTGATTCAGGATGAGTTTGGCGTATCTCTTAAATTGTCATACGAAGTTGTTGGAAAGTGTGTAAATATTTAGGAATTAATATTTATGCTTGATCCCAAAGTTGTTTCTTATCATGGTGAAGTGTCTTTCTTTGAATTCGAGAGTATGATTTTTATCGCTTCTTATGACATTTGGTTATACCTTAAAAGTGTGTACTTTATTGAGGATTTTACAAGATTGTCGTTTTGTTGGAACCATAACACTACAATCTCTTGATTCTTCTCATGAGTATTATTTTTCTTACAGTTAAGTTTGTGCCATTTGTGTTGAAGATGTGTTCTTTATAGATTATGACACTTGAAAATATATTAAGTATCAATTTTGAGTGCGGGATTGTGATCTTTGATCTTTTAGCTTGGACATACAATGCTTTGATTGTTATTGGCTTGGTACTTATGTCTGCCCCTTTCTTTGTTTTTCAAGGTACAAATTCTGGAAGAATTTTTTTCAAGGGGGAGAAGATGATACACGCCATATGAGCATGCCTAACGAGGATGATTTTCAAGTCAATATCATAGCATTGAAGTGCTTTAAATGAGTTAAGATCAAGATGGCTATTTTGGCAATTTAGCTAGTTAGGTTAGTCTTATAACTTCATTCTACTTAGCTTCCTTTGCTAGTTAAAGGTATTATGGTTATTTAGCCTAAATAGCACTCTAGTATAATAGCTACACATTAGTATATTTAGAGTTAGACTTGATGAATGATAAACTTGAATACATGCAAGTCTCACACTCTTTCCTTATCTTTTAATTAATGCATTTATGAGTTTATGCCCTTAATTCCTTTATTGCTTTCTTTATGCTTTCATTAATATTAAAATAGTTTTAGTAGGTGATCAATGAGTAGTGAATGCTTAATTGCTTAATTACTTTGTTCGAATTTTCAAGAGTTGCTAATCTCTTGAGGATTCTCTTAACTTAGGGTTACAATTGATTGAATTCATAGAGGTAATTAGGTTTTATAGTCTTATTGGTTCTTGTTTCTCGAATCAATTGTAGGTCTAGCTCTTGTTTTGATTTCACATATTTTTCTGTATCCGTATTTTCGTTCATAGTTCGTATCACATAATAACAATATCCAACCGTATCGCTCCGCACTAACACAATAACAACATCCAACCATATTGCTTCGCCCTAACACAATAACAATATCCAATTATATCGTTCCGTCCTGACACAATATCTATCACAATCGCACAACAGAAACCTCGTGCCAATACCTAAATAATCCGCTCAACTTGTCCACATGTTCAACAATAATCACAAAGTAATAATACTAAAATTTCATCAAGGATATGTGTAACGACCCGGCCCGTCGTTACGGGAATTACCACCCCGTTACCTTGCATTTACATATATTATGCTTTTAAAACAAGTATTAGAGTATATCGAGTGAGTTAGGAGTGATTTGGATTGAAAATGAAACAAATAGCATGTTTGAAGAAAGCTTGAATATGAAAAGTCAACCAAGAGTTGACTATTGAGTTAGAATGCTCGGAATCGGATTCTGATGATTCGGATAGTTCCGGGAGGTAATTTGTGACTTAGGAGAACAATCGGAATTGAATTCGGAGGTCCGGTGTAGTTTTAAGCTTGAATTGGCGAATGTTGAATTTTGGCGATAACCGGATGGTAGGTGATATTTTGATCCGGGGGTCGGAATGGAATTCCGACAATTTCTGTAGCTCCGTTAGGTGATTTTGGATGTGCCTGCAAAATTTCAGGTCATTCGGACATCGTTTGGTCGGGTTTTTGATCGAATGTGTAAATCGGAAAGTTTTAAGAAATTTAGGCTTGAATCCGTGTGTAATTGGTGATTTTGATGTTTAGTATGGTGTTTTTATGGTTGGAATAAGTTCGTATCATGTTTTGGAGTATGTTGGTGGTTTTCGTTGGGGTCCCGGGAGTCTCGGGATGAATTCGGGGGTCCAAACGGACCATTGTTGAAAGAAAAGAGAAAAATCTGGTTGCTGTCATAACCTCAGCAGACAATTGCTCTCCGCGATCGCGGGGATGGGGATGCGATCGCGTAGAGTGGGGAGATAAGGCATCGCGATCGCAGGGTAAGAGTCGCGATCGCGTAGAATTGATCGGGTGTTGATCGCGATCGCAAGCCAATATACGCGATCGCGTAGAAGAAGAAATGGGTCCAGGAGAAATATGCTACGCGATCGCAGGAGTGAAGGATGCGATCGCGTGAGGCAGGGTGACTGTGCATCGCGATCGCGTGAAGGAAGTCGCGATCGCGTGAGGCCGTGAATTTGAGCATCGCGATCGCGTGAGGAAGATCGCGATCGCGTAGAAGAACCTGTTCTGGCAGTGAACTTAAGTCCAGAAACAGAGAGTTACGGGTTTACACCCCCAAAACACACATTTGAGCCCTAGAGAGAAGAAAACTCGAGGAAATCACTGAGAAGTCATCGGGTATCGTCTGAGGTAAGATTCTTGACTCAAAAACATCAATTTATGGTAGTATTAACATCAATCTTCATGAAATTGGGTTGAAATCTTGAAGAAATGTGGCCGAAGTTTTGAAAACGGGATTTTTGGAATTGGAATGTTTTGGAGTATGTTGGTGGTTTTCGTTGGGGTCCCGGGAGTCTCGGGATGAATTCGGGGGTCCAAACGGACCATTGTTGAAAGAAAAGAGAAAAATCTGGTTGCTGTCATAACCTCAGCAGACAATTGCTCTCCGCGATCGCGGGGATGGGGATGCGATCGCGTAGAGCGGGGAGATAAGGCATCGCGATCGCAGGGTAAGAGTCGCGATCGCGTAGAATTGATCGGGTGTTGATCGCGATCGCAGGCCAATATACGCGATCGCGTAGAAGAAGAAATGGGTCCAGGAGAAATATGCTACGCGATCGCAGGAGTGAAGGATGCGATCGCGTGAGGCAGGGTGACTGTGCTTCGCGATCGCGTGAAGGAAGTCGCGATCGCGTGAGGCCGTGAATTTGAGCATCGCGATCGCGTAGAAGAACCTGTTCTGGCAGTGAACTTAAGTCCAGAAACAGAGAGTTACGGGTTACACCCCCAAAACTCAATTTCAAGCCTTAGAGAGAAGATAACTCGAGGAAATCACTGAGAAGTCATCGGGTATCGTCGGAGGTAAGATTCTTGACTCAAAAACATCAATTTATGGTAGTATTAACATCAATCTTCATGAAATTGGGTTGAAATCTTGAAGAAATGTGGCCGAAGTTTTGAAAACGGGATTTTTGGAATTGGGAGGCCATTTGAACTCCGATTTCGATAAATTTTATATGCACGGACTCGTGGCGAGATAAGGATCGCGTTGGTGCTAATTTCGGAATTTTCCGAGCAGTGGGGCCCGGGGTCGGGTTTTACCAACTTAGTGTAATTATGCTAATTTCATGTAAATTGAAGTGGGTTATGATTATTTGACCCGTATTTGATGTAATTATTGTGGTTTGACTAGATTCCACGCACGAGGGAGCTAAATTCAAAGGAAAGGACATTGCGGAGTAGTCGTCGCGCCGTATCGAGGTGAGTAATAGATGTGGGTGATGACCAGCGGGTTCGAAACCCCGGATACCACTTTGTGACGCCGTATAGCGGCGAGACACGCACACTCTCGAGAGTGCGGGGTCGATCATGAACCGGAGACTACATATTAGTCCAACCTGTTGATATTATATTAGCTATTCTAGAGCCGTCGAACCTCCTTCTCGGACGGTTGCATATATGTATATATATATTGTGATAATGGCCACTCTTGAGCCGAGGAACCCCTTCTTGGGCGGTTGATTATACATGTGGGCCGTGAGCCACTTATTGGATCCCGCGAGGATCGTTATCATTGTCTTATCACATAGACATGCTAGTTTACTACTAGTCCGCAGCCATTTTTGTTATTATGCTAATTCCAATCTCTGGGAACTTGATATTACTGTTTTCTAACCGAAAAATGATAAAAGAGTTTTCAAAAACTACTTTTGAGCCTCGCGAGGCTAGTATCCGCATATTAGCCGACTAGTAGTGGATCGGCCGCACGCCGCAGTCGAGATATATGTTGGATCGGATCGCACGCCGCAGGTGATATCTCTATGAGACGTGCTTGGGTCAGTAGGAGCCCCTCCGGAGTCCGAACCCCCACAATGAGCACGGGTACCCAAAATTGGAGTCGGGCCACACGCCGTAGCGGTCATATCATGCATTGCATTGCATTTAGCTACATCTCGCTAGTCGTTATGCTATTTATTGGTATTTGTTGGAACAGTGTACAATGAAGATTGAATCTATGACAGGTAGCTGATTATAGCTTTACATAGTATTTTATCGCGGATTTCTTATCTCACGTCGTCTTACCCTTATTTATTACCACCGAGTCCGGCAGGTACTCATTTTACTCCTCGCACCTTGTGTGCAGACCAGGTACCTCTCAAGCAGTGATCCGCAGAGTCGTGCGAGGCGACGTTCATGGATATCCGAGGTAGTCGCAGAGTCCGCAGGACCCGATATTCCTTTCTACCGTCTTTTGATTCCGTATTGACATTTCTTTCCGCACTTGGTATTTTGTAAACCTTTATACATTCATGTTCAGTAGAGGCTCATGACTCTTGACCCTTCGGTCTATGGGAGTTAGTATATTTTGGAACTTGGTTTCCCCGTTGTTGGTGTACGTATTACTATTGTTTCATATTTTGAAATGCGTAAATGGGTTAAAGAGAGCTTCTAGTTCCGTTGTTGATATTGATTGGTTAGGCTGGCTTAGCAATGCGCTGGGCGCCATCACGACCGGATTTGGGGTCGTGACAAGTTGGTATCAGAGCCTAGGTTTACTAGGCCTCATGAGTCTTGATCCGATTAGTAGAGTCTTGTGGATCGGCACGGGGACGCCTGTACTTATCCTCGGGAGGCTGCGAACCTTTAGGAAACACTTCACTTTTCTTGAACTCTGTCGTGCGATCTTTTTGTTTTGAGAACTAAACTTCTATATTCTATTCTCTCGCAGATGGCGAGAACGCGAGCATCGGACGAGGTGGACGACCTCCATTGCCACCTGCTAGAGGCCGTGAGCGCGGTCGTGCCAGAGGTAGAGGTAGGGCAGCTGAGGCAGTGCCAGCTGACCCGCTCGTTGTACCTGTTCAGGAGCAGCCCCCAGTGGTTGATGCTCCAGCAACCCAAGTTCTGGCCCAGACTGTATCTATTGCTATTCCTGGTCTTCAGGAGACTCTTGCCCAGATATTATCGGTGTGTTCCGGTTTGGCTCAAGTAGTATCAGCTACCGCTACTGCAGCGACATCTCAGACAGGGGGTGGTCAGCAGACCCCTGCAGCTTGCACACCTAAGCAGGTTGTTCAGGGACTTCAGACGCCAGAGACGGTCCCCGCTCAGGTGGTTGCCCCAGTTATTCCTCCAGCTACACCAGCTCCAGAGCGTATGGTTCAGACTATGCCCGACGACGAGCAGCACCGTCTTGAGAGATTTGGTAGACTTCAGCCACCCTATTTCGGTGGCGCTGAGGGCGAGGATGCCCGTGGTTTCTTGGATAAGTGTCAGAGGATGCTACGTACAGCTGGTATTCTTGAGTCTAGCGGAGTTTCATTTACCACCTTTCAGTTTACTGGTCCCACATTTGATTGGTGGGAGGAGTTTGAGAGGCGTAGGCCTGCAGGAGCAGCACCTCTCACATGGCAACAGTTTTCTACTCTCTTCCTAAAGAAGTATGTACCCCAGTCTTGTCGCGAGTAGCATCGTCGCCAGTTTGAGTGGTTGGTTCAGGGCGACATGTCTGTGACCCAGTATGAGCTCAGATTTACACAGCTGGCTAGGCATGCCACATGGATGATCCCTAATGATAGGGAGAGGATCGGGAGGTTCATTGATGGCCTCAACTACTCTATCCGTATTCTTATGACCAGCCGAGCGAGTTCTGTCATCATCGTTTGAGCAGGTTGCCGATATGGCACGCTCCATCGAGGCGGATCGTCGCCGAGAGAGAGAGGAGCGGGAGGCTGCAGAGTCTAGTGGAGCTTCGTCGAACCGTGGTCGTCAGGGTCATCATTGCCAGTAGGGTCGTCAGTAGAGCCATCCCGCACTGAGCACCCTTCCAACTTAGAGCTCTGCTCCTGCTACTTCAGCTCAGGGTTCATCTGCAAAGGGGTTCTCAACAGTCCCTTCCTCCAGCTTCAGGCCGTTGCTTTGAGTGTTGTGAGTTTGGCCATATCAGGAGGGAGAGTCCCTAGTTGCTTCGTAAGCGGTCTCAGCAGAAGGACCAACCCTCGTCTTCTACTCCTGTTTCTTCAGCACCAGCTCAGTCAGCTAGGAGTGGTGGTCAGGTAGCCAGAGGTCGCCCTAGGGGTGAGGATCATACTGGTGGAGGTCAGGCTCGTTTTTATGCTCTTTCGGATAGGAGGGACGCTAGTGCATCAAATGCAGTCATCACAGGTATTATCTCAGTCTGCCACAGGGATGCTTCTGTCTTATTTGATCCCGGATCCACCTATTCCTATGTTTCTTCATATTTTGTGCATCATTTGGGTATGACCCATGGTATTCATGCCTTGCCCGTGCATGTGTCTACCTAGGTGGGTGATTCAGTTACTATGGATCAGGTATACTGATCCCTTCTTGTTACTATTGGGGGTCTGAAGACCCAAGTTGACTTATTATTATTGGGCATGGTGGATTTCGACGTGATTCTAGGCATGGATTGGTTATCTCCTTACCATGCGATTCTGGAATGTCATGCAAAGACAGTCACATTAGCTATTCCAGGTAATCCGAGGATTGAGTGGAGAGGCGTGACTGATTATGTATTCGACAGAGTAATTTCCTTCCTAAAAGCCCAATGAATGATTGGGAAGGGTTGTTTATCTTATTTGGATTTCGTTAGAGATGTTGAGACTGAGGCTCCCAGTCTTGATTCAGTCCCCGTTGTGAGGGATTTCCCGGATGTATTTCCAGTAGACATGCCGGGCATGCCGCCTGACAGGGATATCAATTTTGATATTGATTTGGTGAGGAACTCAGCCTATTTGTATTCCTCCATATCGTACAGCACCAGCTGAGCTGAAAGAATTGAAGGAGCAGCTCCAGCAACTCCTAGATAAGGGGTTTATTCGGCCGAAGTGTCACCGTGGGTTGCACCGGTCTTGTTTGATAAGAAGAAAGATGGCTCAATGAGGATGTGTATTGACTATAGGCAGCTGAACAGGGTAACAATAAAGAACAAGTATCCTCTACCTCGCATTGATGATTTATTTGATCAGCTCTAAGGAGCTAGAGTATTCTCGAAGATTGATCTTCGTTCAGGCTACCACCAGCTGAAGATTAGAGAGTCTGACATTATGAAGACTGCATTCCGGACCAGATATGGTCACTATGAGTTCCTTGTGATGTCTTTTGGGCTGACCAACGCCCCAGCAGCATTTATGCATCTGATGAACAGTGTATTCGGGCCGTATCTTGATTCATTTGTGATCGTATTCATTGATGACATACTTGTCTACTCTCGTAGCCAGGAGGAGCATGCTCGGCACTTGAGTATTGTGTTGCAGAGATTGAGAGAGGAGAAGCTGTATGCCAAGTTCTCCAAATGTGAGTTCTGGCTTGAGTCCGTGGCATTCTTAGGGCACGTGGTGTCCCGTGATGGTATTCAGGTAGATCCGAGGAAGGTCGAGGCAGTGCAGAGTTGGCCCAGACCGACCTCAGTTATCGAGATCCGTAGCTTTCCGGGATTGGCAGTGGTATTATCGCCGATTTGTTCGGTGGTTCTCTTCTATTGCTTCACCCTCGACTAGATTGACTCAGAATGGTGTTCCTTTCTTATGGTCCGAGGAGTGCGAGGAGAGCTTTCGAAAGCTCAAGACAACCCTGACCACAGCACCGGCCTTGATTCTACCGACAGCCTCAGATTCTTATACTGTATATTGTGATGCCTCAGGAGTTGGCATTGGTTGTGTGTTGATGCGTGAGGGTAGGGTCATTGCTTATGCTTCTCGTCAGTTGAAGCCCCACGAGAAGAACTACCCTGTTCATGATTTGGAGCTAGCAGCCATAGTTCATGCTTCGAAGATTTGGAGGCATTATCTATATGGTGTATCTTGTGATGTATATACAGACCACCGTAGCCTTCAGCATTTGTTTAAGCAGAAAGATCTAAATTTGAGGCAGCGGAGACGGCTTGAGTTGCTTAAAGACTATGATATTACTATCTTGTATCATCCCGGGAAAGCCAATGTAGTGGCTGATGCATTGAGCCGGAAGGCTATTAGTATGGGTAGTTTGGCGTATATTCCAGTTGGGGAGAGGCCCTAGCAGTTGATGTTCAGGCGTTAGCTAACCAGATGGTAAGGCTGGATATTTCTGAGCCCAGTCGGGTGATGGCTTATGTAGTAGCTCGTTCTTCTTTATATGATCGTATTCGAGAGCGCCAGTATGATGATCCACACTTACTTGTCCTTAGGGACAGAGTTCAGCATGATGATGCTAGTGATGTCACTATTGATAGTGATGGTGTGTTGCGGATGCAGGGCCGGATATGCGTGCCCAATGTTGACGGCCTTCGTGAATTGATATTGGATGAAGCCCATAGCTCGCGGTATTCTATTCATCCAGGAGCCGCGAAGATGTACCAGGATTTGACGCAGCATTACGTGGAGAAAGATGAAGAAAGATATTGCGAGCCATGTGGCTCGGTGTCTAACTGTCAGCAGGTCAAGTATGAGCATCGCAGACCTGGTGGTGTATTCCAACGTATTGATATTCCTGAGTGGAAGTGGAAAGAATAACCATGGACTTTGTTAGTGGACTCCCTCGGACAACGAGGAAGTTTGATTCGAGTTGGGTGATTGTGGATAGATCGACTAAGTCGACTCACTTCATCCCGAATGTGTACTACTCATTCCTCGTAGCGGTCGGCGGAGATATTCATCCGCGAGATCGTGAGGTTGCACGGAGTTCCTATTTCCATTATATCGGACAGAGGTACCCAGCTCACATCTCAGCTCTGGAGGACATTTCAGCGAGAGTCGGGATCACATGTAGAGTTGAGCACGACATTTCATCCACGTACGGACGGGCGTCCGAGCGTACTATTCAGATATCGGAGGACATGTTGCGTGCTTGTGTCATTGATTTTGGTGGTTCATGGGCTGATTATTTGCCTTTGGCGGAGTTTGCTTATAATAATAGCTATCGGTCCAGCATTCAGATGGCGCCGTATGAAGCTTTATATGGGAGGCGGTGTAGGTCTCCAGTTGGTTGGTTCGAGCCTGGCGAGGCTAGGTTGTTAGGGACAGAGTTAGTCCAAGATGCCTTAGATAAGGTGAAGGTGATTCAGGAGAGACTTCGCACAGCTCAGTCGCGTCAGAAGAGTTATGCAGACCGAAAGGTCCGAGATGTGTCTTATTCAGTAGGTGAGAAGGTGTTGCTGAAAGTTTCGCCTATGAAGGGTGTTATGAGGTTTGGAAAGAAAGGAAAGTTGAGCCCAAGGTTCATCGGACCTTTTGAGGTGCTTAGGAAAGTTGGGGAGGTGGCTTATATGCTTGCTTTGCCACCCAGTTTGTCGGGAGTTCACCCGGTGTTCCATGTATCTATGCTCCGGAAGTATGTCGGAGACCCGTCTCATGTGTTGGACTTCAGCACGATACAGCTAGATGAGGATTTGACTTATGATGTGGAACCGGTAGCCATTTTGGGTCGACAGGTTCGTAAGCTGAGATCTAAGGATATAGCTTCAGTGAAAGTGCAGTGGAGAGGTCGTCCCGTGGAGGAAGCAACTTGGGAGACCGAGCAGGAAATGCGGAGCAGATATCCACACTTGTTTGATGCTCCAGGTATGTTTCCTAACCCGCTCGCGGACGAGCGTTTGTTTAAGTTGGGGAGAATGTAACGACCCGGCCCGTCGTTACGGGAATTACCACCCCGTTACCTTGCATTTACATATATTATGCTTTTAAAACAATATTAGAGTATATCGGGTTGAGTTAGGAGTGATTTGGATTGAAAATGAAACAAATAGCATGTTTGAAGAAAGCTTGAATATGAAAAGTCAACCAAGAGTTGACTATTGAGTTAGAATGCTCGAAATCGGATTCTGATGATTCGGATAGTTCCGGGAGGTAATTTGTGACTTAGGAGAACAATCGGAATTGAATTCGGAGGTCCGGTGTAGTTTTAAGCTTGAATTGGCAAATGTTGAATTTTGGCGATAACCGGATGGTAGGTGATATTTTGATCCGGGGGTCGGAATGGAATTCCGACAATTTCTGTAGCTCTCGTTAGGTGATTTTGGATGTGCCTGCAAAATTTCAGGTCATTCGGACGTCGTTTGGTCGGGTTTTTGATCGAATGTGTAAATCGGAAAGTTTTAAGAAATTTAGGCTTGAATCCGTGTGTAATTGGTGATTTTGATGTTTAGTATGGTGTTTTTATGGTTGGAATAAGTTCGTATCATGTTTTGGAGTATGTTGGTGGTTTTCGTTGGGGTCCCGGGAGTCTCGGGATGAATTCGGGGGTCCAAACGGACCATTGTTGAAAGAAAAGAGAAAATCTGGTTGCTGTCATAACCTCAGCAGACAATTGCTCTCCGCGATCGCGGGGATGGGGATGCGATCGCGTAGAGTCGGGAGATAAGGCATCGCGATCGCAGGGTAAGAGTCGCGATCGCGTAGAATTGATCGGGTGTTGATCGCGATCGCAGGCCAATATACGCGATCGCGTAGAAGAAGAAACGGGTCCAGGAGAAATATGCTACGCGATCGCAGGAGTGAAGGATGCGATCGCGTGAGGCAGGGTGACTGTGCTTCGCGATCGCGTGAAGGAAGTCGCGATCGCGTGAGGCCGTGAATTTGAGCATCGCGATCGCGTGAGGAAGATCGCGATCGCGTAGAAGAACCTGTTCTGGCAGTGAACTTAAGTCCAGAAACAGAGAGTTACGGGTTACACCCCCAAAACACACATTTGAGCCCTAGAGAGAAGAAAACTCGAGGAAATCACTGAGAAGTCATCGGGTATCGTCTGAGGTAAGATTCTTGACTCAAAAACATCAATTTATGGTAGTATTAACATCAATCTTCATGAAATTGGGTTGAAATCTTGAAGAAATGTGGCCGAAGTTTTGAAAACGGGATTTTTGGAATTGGGAGGCCATTTGAACTCCGATTTCGATAAATTTTATATGCACGGACTCGTGGCGAGATAAGGATCGCGTTGGTGCTAATTTCGGAATTTTCCGAGCAGTGGGGCCCGGGGTCGGGTTTTACCAACTTAGTGTAATTATGCTAATTTCATGTAAATTGAAGTGGGTTATGATTATTTGACCCGTATTTGATGTAATTATTGTGGTTTGACTAGATTCCACGCACGAGGGAGCTAAATTCAAAGGAAAGGACATTGCGGAGTAGTCGTCGCGCCGTATTGAGGTGAGTAATAGATGTGGGTGATGACCAGCGGGTTCGAAACCCCGGTATACCACTTTGTGACGCTCTATAGCGGCGAGACACGCACACTCTTGAGAGTGCGGGGTCGATCATGAACTGGAGACTATATATTAGTCCGACCTGTTGATACTGTATTATTGGCTATTCTCGAGCCGTCGAACCTCCTTCTCGGATGGTTGCATATATGTATATATATATTGTGATAATGGCCACTCTTGAGCCGAGGAACCCCCTTCTTGGGCGGTTGAGTATACATGTGGGCCGTGAGCCAGTTATTGGATCCCGCGAGGATCGTTATCATTGTCTTATCACATAGACATGCTAGTTTACTACTAGTCCGCAGCCATTTTTGTTATTATGCTAATTCCAATCTCTGGAACTTGATATTACTGTTTTTCCAACTGAAAAATAATAAAAGAGTTTTCAAAAACTACTTTTGAGCCTGCGAGACTGTATCTGCATATTAGCTGACTAGTAGTGGATCGGGCTGCACGCCGCAGCGAGGTATATGTTGGATCGGACTGCGCGCCGCAGGGATATCTCTATGAGATGTGCTTGGGCTGTAGGAGCCCCTCCGGAGTCTGAACCCCCACAATGAGCACGGGTACCCAAAATTGGAGTCGGGCTACACGCCGTAGCGGTCATATCATGCATTGCATTGCATTTAGCTACATCCGCTAGCTGTTATGCTATTTATTGGTATTTGTTGGTACAGGTACAGTGAAGATTGATTCTATGACAGGGTAGCTGATTATAGCTTTACATAGTGCTTTATTGCGGATTTCTTATCTGCTCTGTCTTACCCTTGTTTATTACCACTGAGTCTGGCAGTACTCATTTTACTCCCTGCACCTTGTGTGCAGATCCAGGTACCTCTCAGCAGTGATCCAGTAGCTGTGCGAGGCGACGTTTGTGGATATCCGAGGTAGCTGCAGAGTCCGCAGGACCCGATATTCCTTTCTACTGTCTTTTGATTTTGTATTGACATTTCTTTCCGCACTTGGTATTTTGTAAACCTTTATACATTCATGTTCAGTAGAGGCTCATGACTCTTGACCCTTCGGTCTATGGGAGTTAGTATATTTTGGAACTTGGTTTCCCCGTTGTTGGTGTACGTATTACTATTGTTTCATATTTTGAAATGCGTAAATGGGTTAAAGAGAGCTTCTAGTTCCGTTGTTGATATTGATTGGTTAGGCTGGCTTAGCAATGCGCTGGGCGCCATCACGACCGGATTTGGGGTCGTGACAATATGACTTCATAATTTATCAACAATGTGAACAAGGACATAAAAATAGTAAAAATGCGGATGGTGTTTAGCGTATAAAACATTACTATGGCTAAATAATTTTTGTGATCATTTTCACGTAGAAACAAAGTGATTAAGGATGTTTCATATAAAATACATCCTCAAATTAAAGCTTATTAATAGCCTAAGGTCTGATTCGGTCATAAGCCACACATAGCTGTGTATAATCCCGTCACCTAGTATACACGTTACTTTTTACATAACATGAATACAAAATTAAGGCCAAATCTTAATAGGTATTCTACCATATAAGGTTAGGCAAGTTACTTACCTTAAACAAGCTAAAGTCAGTACTCTAAAACCCCTTACCTCTAGAATTGGTCTCCGAATAGGTCAAATCTAGCCAAAAACAACTCAATAACATCAAAGATGGCTGTAGAAATCAATTTCAAGTAATAAAGCTCCGATCTTTATCAAATATAAAAAAAACACAACCCAGTCTTTCCACCCACAACCGGATAAAAGTCGCAAATTCAGATATCCATTATAATACGAGTCCAAATATACATGTTTCATCCAAATCCGGCTCCGGATTAGGGTTCAAGTATCTATTTTTTCTTTTAGAATGTTTTTCCAAAACCCCTAATTTTTTCAATTAGATTGACCAACAAATGCCAGATTCAAGAATGGAACCGTGAATAATAATCAAATTCGAGTCAAGAACACTTACCCCAATCCAAGTAGTAAACATTGCCTAAAGAATCGCCCTAATATGATCTCCCAATCTCCAAATATGATAAAATAATCTAAAGCCTTCGTAAAATATGTTATGCCCAGCGCTTTTGCGATCCATATGTCATTTCTCTGACATTGCATATGTGGAAGAAACTATTGCAACTATGTAATTCACTTGAACCTCCCCCCTCCTCCCCATCCATCCTATTCTATGCCCAACGCTTCGCTTTTGCAGAAGAATGTTCGCACATGCGCCAGTGCATCTACACTTAAACTTCCACATCAGTAGACTAACCTGATCCCATTCAAACGCACATCTAGAATCCCAGGTCATCTTCTGCGGACCAAATCTCACAAGTGGCAAAATATTAGGGTTGATTAGTCAACTAACTCTAAAATAATCTAAAGCCCATTCGAGACTTACCCGAGGCCCCGGAACCTCGTCCAACCACAAAATCAATCCCAAAACATAACACTGACCTACTACATGTCTCAAATCTATAAATCGCACCTCAATTCAAGCCTAATGAACTAATCAACTTCTAAACTTCTAAAACTCATATCGAACCACGTTTACCCAACTCGGAATGACCTCAAATTTCTCACACAAGTCCCAAATGTTATAACGAATCTATTCCAACTTTCATAAAAATAATCCAAACCCGATAGCCTTAACTCCCGGTCAAGCTTAAACTTTTTTGACCTTCAAATTTCCAACTTTTGCCAAATAGAACCAAGTCAACCTAAGGACCTCCAAATCAAACTTTGTTCAAATGTATTAGTCCAAAATACCATACTAACCTACTTTAACCATTGAAATATCATTTCGAGGGTCGTTTAAACAAAATTCAAGTCATGGCTCACTTTTATAGCTTACACTTCTAACCTTGAAATTAAGTGTTTTAATTCAATCCAAAACCTCCATAAAACCAAACCAACCATCTCCATAAGAAATATAACAACAAATACACATACGAGGAGTAGCAAATGGGGAAATGTGGCTCAAATACACAAAATTACCACTTGGGTCGTTACAACTAGCCCCCGTAATCAATGACACACGCTCTCAACATGTCCTCTAACATATAAATGGTATGCTCGGACTGCCCATCTTTCAGGGGATGAAATGTCATAATCGATGTACCGTGTCCCTAAGGACAAGCAAGTGTGTATCATCATACTGACGAGCAAATAAGGACGATTGTGGCATCAGACTTGCAAGGACACTACTAGGTTCTGAAATATCCAGTTTCACGAATCTGTTGGCCAAAGCCTGAACATCCATAGCCAAAGGCCTCTCTCAGCTGGAATAAAAGCAGGACTCCCTATACTCTTTGCCTTCCTAATAAAGGTGTCGACCACCATATTCGCCTTCATAAGATGATAAAGAATAATGATATCATAGTCCTTCAATAGATCCAACTACCTCCATTGCCTCAAGTGCAAATCCTTTTGCTTGAACAAATTTTGGAGACTTTGGTAACATGTATACACCTCACAAGACACACCATATAAGTAGTGCCTCCAAATCTTGAGCATGTATACAATAGTTGCTAACTCCAAGTCATGCACTAGTGTAGTTCTTCATATAGGAATTTAACTGATGTGAAGCATAGCCAATCATCCTTCCATCTCGCATCAATACACACCCAATTCTGACCCACAAAGAATCACGAAAGACAATATATGAGCCTGAACCTGACAGCACCCTGAAATAGAGCTGTAGTCAAGGAAGATTTAAGCTTCTAAAAACTCTCCCCACACTGGTCAGACCACCTAAATGGGATACCCTTATGATTTGAATTAGTTAATGAAGTTGTGATAGAGAAAAACCTTTCCACAAAGGAGTGATAATATCGAGACAACCCCAGGAAACTCTTGATCTCAGTAGCGCTAGAAGGTTTAGGCCAACTCTAATTTGCCTTAATCCCCTACTGGACACCACGTGACCGAAGAATGCCACTAAGTCTAACCAGCACTCGAATTAGGAGAACTTAGGATATAGCTTCTTCTCCCTCAAAGTCTGAAGCATGGTCCTCAGATTCTGCTCACACTCTTCCTTACTAAGGAATACACCAATATATCGTCAAGGAATATAATAATGCAGAAAGTCTAGATAAGGCTAAAACACGTTGTTCATCAAGTGCATTAAAGTTGTTGGGGCATTGGTTAGGCCAAAAGACATCACCAAGAACTCATAATGCACATATCGAGTCCTGAAGGTTTTCTTAGGAATGTCAGAAGCCCTGCTCATCAGTTGATGATACTCTAATTTCGGGTCAATCATCGAGAATACCCTAGCACCCTAAAGCTTATATATTAAATCATCAATACGTGGCAGTGGATACTTGTTCTTGATAGTAACCTTGTTAAATTACATGCAGTCATTTCATATTCTCATGGAATCGTCTTTCTTATTCACAAATAGAATAGGAGCACCCCAAGGTGACACACTAGGCCTGATGAAACCTTTATCTAGCAATGATTGCAACTCTTCTTTCAAATCTATGGGTTGAGTGCTCCATTCCAAATCAATACCAAAATCAATGCGCCTATCAGGTGGCATGCCCGATAGTTCTACAAGAAAAACATCTGAAAACTCCTTCACTGCGGGGACTGCATCAACTGTGGGAGTATTGTCACACCTCCTCTTTACGCGCCCGCGAGGGCGCGAGGGAGTTTTTTCCAATTAAAGGACAATCGAGACGGGATCAATTTATTAGATTCAGAGTCGCCACTTGGGAAGATAATGGTGTCCCAAGTCACCGGTTTGATCCCGAACCGAGGAAATTTATGACTTTGTAATATAGTCTACGAAACTAGAAAACTGGATAAGGAACTCTGTTAACCCGGAAGAAGGTGTTAGGCACTCCCGGATTCCGTGGTTTTAGCACGGTCGCTCAACTGCACTTTTTGCTTTTATCTGATTTCTTTATACATTTTAACTATGTATTTTTAATACTCCGCTTTTATTTTTAGAAGAATTGCGACGCCACGAAAACACATTTCAAGTTACACCGCAACTAGTACGCCTGTGACTTCAATGTATTTCAGTTTCGCCGAGAATAAGGTTTGGGTCACATAAATGCACACCCGTGTTTAGGAAAGTAATTTATTTACAAATCGTGCCTAACGAGTCTATCGTCTTTATTAATTTTGGGAAAAGACCATGAAATTTGCTAAACGGTCTTCCCGAATCTAAGATTTTTATAACAATTAATTTGAAGGCCCCGCAATTGTATATTCCATGCGGCGAGGCTCATCTCACTTTTATTAAAGGTCATACCTAAGTAGCTAAATTTTCTATTTTATTTTGCCTCTAATGATTGATTAATTCACGAGTACAAGTTTAAATTCCGAATTCAATTTCTAGTTTGAGTGAGAAGAGCAAAAACTATTTAACTTGGACCTTGCTATTTACTTTAAAGTCCAGTATCACATTTACCAATTAAGTTTATATATCGGAGCTTTTATTTTAAATTGTCATTATACTTGATTCTTTATCAGCATGGCCTTTTCTTTTTGGGCCTAAGTTCGAATCCAATATAAAAGGAATTGTATGAGACTTAAATGCACAATCTAACTCTTTATACAAGTTACTAAGGCTTTGTTTACAGTTACACTGATGTATTGCTTACCCATGGTCAAGGATGCAAATGAACTAACCGAAGCTATCTATTAACTTTGCTCTTTTAACAATCTATGCCCCGAGTGATTATTCTAATTATTTGATCTAAATCGCCAATTCGGTTCTTTGCTCATAATGATGTGTTTTATGTTTTATAGCTATGCCTTGTTTAGTTCAATTGTAGGGTTCTTTAAATTGTACCTGGAACACGGGCTTATTAAGAAAACTGTTAACATAATATATGCTTTTACTACAAACTAGTGTTAATCTAGCTAAACATGGCAGAACTAAACCAATAACAGAGATTAAAATCCTAGGCTATCAGAAGGTCGAAACTAGAATGTTCGATTAATTTGACTTCAGCTTTTCGATTAAACATACTACAACAATTTCAAATGAATACAATTATCAATCAATTCGAATTACACGGCAACAATAGAAACTCGTATAACTCTCCAAACTGCAGTTCATCATTTGATTTCAGAGCAGTGTTTACACTGTCTCTCTAGTTCAACATGGACAGGAGAAGTACCTGGATGATGACAAAGAAGAAGGAAAGGAGCAATCGGCAGTAGTAATGCAGTAGCAATACAACAACAGCAATACTCAGCAGCAGTGACACAGTAGAAACCACAGCAGCAGTAGTATACACCCAGCAATAGCACAGAACAGCAATACCAACAGTAGTAAAAGGACCCAACCAAACCACAGCAACAAAAGCAACACTGGCAGCAAACACAGGAGCAACAGCAACAAACCAACAATGCAACAGCGACACAATGTGTATGTGTGCGTGTATTTTGTTTATTCGTCTGTCTATCTTCCCTACTCTCACTGTATTTTTAGTTCAAAATTCTTTCTCCAGATATCTCTGTGTGTGTAGGAATATTTCTGTCTATGTTTTTCGAATATCCTCACTGTGTTCCCCCCTTTCTTTCTACTGTTTCAGATTAATGCTATCTTTATAGCTCAAAACAGACCCCCCCCTGAATGGCTTCTTGATTCAAGTTAAATGGTTCCCCATGCTTACTTGTTTGGTTCCCCATGCTTACTTGTTTGGTTCCCCACTAACACTTGTCTTTTTCTTAATTAATTCAAAAGTTATGGACAACATATTTAATTACTTCTTTTAACATCTTCCAAAGCCACTATGTCTTGTTCCTCACTAAGTATTAAACAATACCCTTTTTTAATGTTATTAGTGCTTAGTGGATAAAATACTTTAACATAAATAATTCTTTAAGTTTTCAATTTCCATATTACCCCTAAAACTACTGAAATTACTATTCTTCCCAGCTATAACCAATTCATCTAATGAAGAGAACTTAGCTAATTCTTAACAACTGAATAATCTGATTCCTAATTCAACTGAACGGATCACCAAGCTTCAGTAACAAAACAAATAGATCTCCTGATAACTAGACAAACAAATCACAACAAGGAAAACCAAACATCACCTTAGTAATTTTCAATAACAACCAGAAACAGATGACTAACCATAATATGGAGGTACTAAACACAATGATAATCTGAATCTTCAACCACCTTAAACTCACATGAAGATTTCAACAAAAGTAACTCGATGCATTCAATCGACACAAAATATAAACTTGACTCGGGAGGAAATTAAACAAAACAACTATTCTGGAACTCAAATTACCCAAACAAGTTTAGATAAACGAAGAGTGATACAGAATAAAACCTGTTGAGCCCAAAATTCTCTTCAAAATCAATGAAGTAGCAATGAATACACATGCCTCGACTCCCAGAAATCAGTTGCGAAACAACAACAAAAATCGAGCAGAAATTGTGAGCAACAGATGGGAACTCGACAAACTCAGGTTCGACCGAAACAGACGTCGAACTAGCAACCAGAATCAGCAGACTCCCGTACCTCAAACAAACACCATAATTGTTGAATCCAAAACCAAATTCAAGTGAAGAAAACAGATACTTATATATGTGTATATGTATTTTTCTATGAAGAAGATGACCGGCAGTAAGTAGTCCTCGGTTTTCTGCTCAATTGCCGCTTCTCTTCGGTTTGCTGCTCAATTGCCGTTTCTCTTCGGTTTGCTGAAGACGATGAAAATCGTACGAGGAGGGGGTGGTCTTCGTGGTTGCTGTCGCGTGGGAGGCTGGTTGAATGGCGTCCATTTGTTTGTCGTGAGCAGCGACGGTGGTCGCCGGAAATGGTGGAGAAGACGACGAAGTTCACGGTTTCTTGGTGGAGTTTCGGCGGCCGTTACTCTAGAAGAGACGGTCAAGCAAGAAGCTGTGACGATGAGGTGGAGGTAGTGGTCGTCCATGGCTGGACGTTAGGGTGATGGACCGGAGGTTGTTTGGTCGTTGGTTGAGGCGGCGGCTATGGAGGAGAAGAGAAGAGAGGTGGGGGGGGGGGGTTTTAGGATTAGGGTTTGTTTTTGTGTAATGAAAATGATGGTGTATTGAAAAGAGGGGGGTTTGATTATTTCGGACCGGGTCGGGTTGGGCTGAGGTGTTGGGCTGGCCGGGTAGGGAATTGGGTGGTGTATTGAATTACATTGGGCCTGGTTTTGCTATGGCCCAATTCCGATTTCCATACTACATTCCATGGTGTATCATATACATATGTGTGTATATATATGTATATATATATATATATATATATATATATATATATATATATATATATATATATATATACTAACTCATAACACAATTAATTTTTACTACAATCATCCCACATAATTACATATCACTTAAATGTAAACCGTATAATTTTGATATTAAACACTAAAAAAAAATGCAAAACATGATGTATATATTTTGTATTTTACTAATTTAAATAAATAAACACGCACACACAAACATGCAAATGTAAGATAAAAATAACACAAAAATCACATAAATCATGCTCAACATAAAACTATTTTATTTTTGAATTTTCTGGGAGTGATTCTCATGTAGGGCAAAAATCACGTGCTCACAACTGCCCCTCTTTGCGCGTAAACATGAAGAGTTTTCGTGCAAAGATAAGTGAGCGGATACGAGCGATTTTTGCCTGTTCGAGCACCCCGTGTGAAGCATTTTTTGGAAAAGTTTGACCGAACCTTTGCCTCAGAAGGTCTCCTACATATCCCTGGCTAAAAGGGAATCAGGTCAATGTAGTTCGGGAAGTTTTGGTAGCTGGGACTACCGTGACTGCTGTGATCTTGCTGTTACTGTTGTTGCTGCTATTGCCACTGCTTAACTGACCTTCTTATTACATCGTGCTAAACAGAATAAGAAGCTAGACTAAGTTACAGCATTGCGAAATCTTATCTATCTCTTCATCTTGACTTTCCGGTGTTCCTTGCTATTCTGTCTGACTTGATGTTCCTTATGTTGCTTCTTCTCTTCTGACAATTGTTGTTTCGGCCTATCTTGATTGCCGAACTCCGACCGTTGGTCCCTTCCTTGTGATCTTCGAACTATTCTCCTTCGAAGTCTGAATCTATCCTCTTCTGATCCTTGTTGCCTTCCTTCTGATTTTGAACTTGGATTCCTGCTGGGGATTTCTGTTACATTCTACCGCTTTCCCCACAAAACTTCGAAAGTGAATTGCCACTCCATTCTTCAGGCGGGCTCCTGACTTCAACATCAACTTAGAAAATAAAACGCCATTCCTCTCTTCAGGCGGGCTCCTGACTTCAACATCTTTTGAAAATAAATCGCCATTCCTCTCTTCAGGCGGGCTCCTGACTTCAATCATCAACTCGGAAAATAAAACGCCATTCCTCTCTTCAGGCGGGCTCCTGACTTCAACATCTTTTGAAAATAAATCGCCATTCCTCTCTTCAGGCGGGCTCCTGACTTCAACAACATCTTTTGAAAATAAATCGCCATTCCTCTCTTCAGGCGGGCTCCTGACTTCAATCATCAACTCGGAAAATTAAACGCCATTCCTCTCTTCAGGCGGGCTCCTGACTTCAACAACATCTTTTGAAAATAAATCGCCATTCCTCTCTTCAGGCGGGCTCCTGACTTCAATCATCAACTTTTGAAAATAAATCGCCATTCCTCTCTTCGGGCGGGCTCCCGACTTCAACAACATCTTTTGAAAATAAACGCCATTCCTCTCTTCAGGCGGGCTCCTGACTTCAACAACATCTTTTGAAAATAAATTGACATTCCTCTCTTCAGGCGGGCTCCTGACTTCAACAACATCTTTTGAAAATAAGTCGCCATTCCTCTCTTCAGGCGGGCTCGTGACTTCAACATCTTTTTTGGAAATAAATCGCCATTCCTCTCTTCAGGCGGGCTCCTGACTTCAACATCAACTCGGAAAATTAAACGCCATTCCTCTCTTCAGGCGGGCTCCTGACTTCAATCATCAACTCCGAAAATTAAACGCCATTCCTCTCTTCAGGCGGGCTCCCGACTTCAACAACATCTTTTGAAAATAAATCGCCATTCCTCTCTTCAGGCGGGCTCCTGACTTCAACAACATCTTTTGAAAATAAGTCGCCATTCTTCTCTTTAGGCGGGCTCCTGACTTCAACATCTTTTTGGAAATAAATCGCCATTCCTCTCTTCAGGCGGGCTCCTGACTTCAATCATCTTTTGAAAATAAGTCGCCATTCCTCTCTTCAGGCGGGCTCCTGACTTCAACAACATCTTTTGCAAATAAATCGCCATTCCTCTCTTCAGGCGGGCTCCTGACTTCAATAACAACTCTGAAAATTAAACGCCATTCCTCTCTTCAGGCGGGCTCCTGACTTCAATCATCAACTCGGAAAATTAAACGTCATTCCTCTCTTCAGGCGGGCTCCTGACTTCAACAACATCTTTTGAAAATAAATTGCCATTCCTCTCTTCAGGCGGGCTCCTGACTTCAACAACAACTCTGAAAATTAAACGCCATTCCTCTCTTCGGGCGGGCTCCTGACTTCAACATCTTTTGAAAATAAATCGCCATTCCTCTCTTCAGGCGGGCTCCTGACTTCAACATCAACTCTGAAAATTAAACGCCATTCCTCTCTTCAGGCGGGCTCCTGACTTCAACATCTTTTGAAAATTAAACGCCATTCCTCTCTTCAGGCGGGCTCCTGACTTCAACAACAACTCTGAAAATTAAACGCCATTCCTCTCTTCTTGTACCATTTTATTCTTGCTGCATCGACTCTTGAACCATCATTTCTCCTGAATCACCTTGTTTTGGAACTACTTCCCTCCTGGATTGTGTTGTTTTCCCTCCTGACTGCTGGGGATATCTTTAGAATTGTTTACTTGCCTGCTGAGAATAATGATGCTGGGAAAATTTTCCTTCGTTCCCTCCCTTCCCTTGACTCATGCGCTTGAATTTGCGTTGGAAACTCTTATTGTAACTCTCTGCTTTATGGTGGGTTACGGGTTTCAAGACCTGCAATGCAAAGACTGAAGACTTGCCTTTTGTTATACAGGTAGGCGCCTGCTTTTAGTAGCAACTTTTGAATAAAAAATGCATTCTCGCAATAATTTATGAAATATGCAAAGGACAATGTAAAATAAAACAAACATAAAATATCCTATTCGAGGGCGGATAGTCCCATCGTATTCTATTCGAGGGCGAATACTCCCATTGTATCCTATTCGAGGGCGAATACTCCCATTGTATCCTATTCGAGGGCGAATACTCCCATTGTATCCTATTCGAGGGCGGATACTCCCATTGTATCCTATTCGAGGGCGAATACTCCCATTGTATCCTATTCGAGGGCGAATATTCGCATTGTATCCTATTCGAGGGCGAATACTCCCATTGTATCCTATTCGAGGGCGAATACTCCCATTGTATCCTATTCGAGGGCGAATACTCCCATGAGATCAATGTATGAAAGTGAACAAACCCGAGACGTCCTGTTCGACGGTGGATAAACCTGAAACATCCTATTTGAAGGTGGACAAACCCTGACATGTCATCTTGAATTGCCTTCCTCGTTTCTCCGAGAAAATTTTCAACAACGGCAGAAAATTTTCTGCCCCAGTATTGGTGTTCTTCCTTGTGGCATGACTTTCTGCTATCAATAGTACTTTCTTCCCCTGTTTCAAATCAAAGAAAATTTGTTAGTTCAAAACATTGTGAGCGGTTGTGCCGCTCCAGTGTGGTGGTTTTTCCTTTTCTCCTTTCCCTCGCTCGGGGTTCCCAAAACTTGTAGAGGAATGATTTCATTTGCTGGAGATGATATTCCTGCGGGGGATGGGTTTTTCCATTTATCCCTTCCCCTTTCTGTGTTTCTCAACTTGCCGGGGGTTATTTTGTCGAAGATGAGATTTCCTTCCTTCCTTTACCACTCTGTGTTGTCCGACCACCTCGGAACTTGCTGAAGATAACACTGCCAGTGGATTTTCATTTCCTCAAAATTGGTGTTTCACTCTTCTTGAAGGCTGTTGAGGATGACACTGGTTCGAAGATCATTTCCCTTAAGACTTTCCTTCTTCCCCAGTGGGTATTGACTTCCAGAAAATTTTCAAACTGAAAAGAAAATTTTCTGCCCCAGTTTAATAATCTTCTTCGCACCCTACTTCTCTGCCGTCAATGGCATTTCCTTGCTTTGCATAATAATTGGAAAGTTAGTGGCAAGTTTTGAAGTCATTTCTCACTTGTTCTGACTAGACAGACTTTGATGGGGAATTCTTGATAAAAATGAGAAAGATAAAAAGAAACAAAATAGAAGACAAAGGAAAAAGAAAATGACTCTCTAGCAAGAAATATCTATAAAAACTTATCAAACGCGAATACCAACTCTACTGGTCATGAGATGCACATATGGCCTATCCTCCGTCGTTAATTTCCTTTCACGATTTCTGTCTCGTGATTTCCATCCGATTATCACCTTTATTCGACTTGTAGTGCCCGAAGGGTTTTCACTTTCAAGCCTCTCTCATTTTGATTTTCTCTCAGCTTTCGTCGCCTTATGGTGCCTGTGAAGGTTTTCACCAGCAAGACTCTCTCAAATGTATCACTTTTGGCTGGGGATCGGGGTGCTACCGCTAAGACTCTCTCATATTTCTTCTGTTGCGGATCAGAGTCTTTTCTGACGGGAATCAGAGTGTTATGTCCCGATGAAACCTCTCTCATTTGCCTAACTCAGCCTCTTTTGAAAATTGGTCAGAAGGTCTTTCTTTGGACCGTAATGTGGGTTTGGACAGGGCTAGAAAGAAAAGGGTATTAAAAGCTCAAAAATAAAACAAACTGGGTTCAAAATTACAACCTTCGGAATCTTATAAACACGTATTTTTTCTTTTTTTCTTTACTGCCCCTGTTTCTTGCTTGGGGATTTTTATTTCTTTATTTACACTATGACCGAGCTGTGAAGCGCCTACGTATCCTCTTTAAGGAATCAGGTCAAACGTAGTTCCCAATTCCTCTTTTCCAAATTTCTTTTTTTCATTTTCTTTTCTTTATCTCTTTTTGTTGTTTTCTTTTTCTTTACTTTTTCTTTATCCCTTTCTTCTTTTGCCTTTCAAACTTGTGTTTCTAGTCTTTGCAACTAATTCCGAAGGAGGGATATGAAAGAATTTAAATTCAGGCTCAAAGGTTTGACGATGGATAAAGTGTTTGGATAGCAGAACAAAATGCCTTCGTCATTCCAATCTTCAAAACATGCCAAGCGTAAACGACACAATTAATATTCATCATATATTTAAAGCACTACTGGGCAACACTCTCATTATGAACGACCCCATGTCAATTTTGGCCAGCTTGCCTTTGACTGTTTCTTTTTTACTTGCCCCGGTTTCAAATGACTCAGGATCCAAATAGTCTCAAGTTGTTTTTGTTTCCTTTAGATGACCTGATCATCTTCCAATTGCTTAATGATTAACTTTTAGAATTAAGCCATAATTATGCGTGCGCATGTCGTGTCACTAGATTCGGCGTTTGAGCACAAGACAAATCTAAAGGGTAAAAGAACTAAACAAATAAAATGACCTGAAGTAACAAAAGGCCGAAAGCTTCATTAAACTAATGACGAAATGGTTCAATGACAAAACAAGCAAAACAAACTAGAGTACAGACCTGAAACAAAACTGGGCAAGACCAAAGCAAACTGCTAGGACAAAAGGGTTTGACCACAAGAAAACCCTGAAAATAACTCGGACAACAAAAATGACGACAAAACGAACCACCAAAGCTCCATCTAGCTGACCAAAAGATGGAGTATCTTCCCAATTACCAAGCACAACATTTTAGCCACTAACTTCTGCATCAATATTGCCAAGGCTGCCATCTGCTTCAACATTTTTAGCTCCAATCAATACACCCCCCAGAGGATTTGTGTGCCCCATGTCATCATCATTGACCACAATCAACCACCCTTTTTGAATCATTCTTTCTATTTCCTTTTTCAAGGTACGGCAACTCTCAATATCGTGCCCTCTGACATTGGAATGGTATGCACATCGTGCAGTAGGATCGAAGCTTCTTGCACGTGGATCGGGAGTGTATCCGGGGAGCGGTGTAATCAGGCCGACAGGTTTTAATTTTTCAAACAGACTTGCATAGGATTCTCCGATAGGGGTGAGCGCCTTTTCTCGCTTCAGCAACCTCTCCTCCCTAAACGCCTTATTTGGCTTGAAACCTGACCCGGGGGGTTTCCGGTATGTTCGTGGGGGTTGGTAGGCTTTTTGTGGAGCTGGGTACCCGGAAGGTGAAGTACGATTTTGGGTGTCCCTTGGAGAGTAGTGGTGTTGGGGACGGGAGTAGCGTTGTGAAAACATAGCTGGGGGACGAGTAATTGAGCTACTCGAGTGGCTGGAAAAGCTGTGATAGGTGGGTACATATGGAGAGTGTGAGGGATCATCCGGCATCGGGTTCAGTGGACGGGTAAGGACAGAATCCAGGAAGCTAGGTGGTGGCGGGGGTGGTGCTTTCCCATCCATCCACGCCCGATACATATCAGCCACATGTTGTCTCAATATCTTGACTTCTTCTACTAACCCGTGGTTCCGTTCAACCAGCTGTTGTCGGGTATCGGTATCAACCCACTCAGTCTTGAGATTATCTGCCATTGTCCTCCGACTTTGTCTTATAGGGAAGAGTTATTTTAGAACCACAACCAACCACCTTTCTGAAATGGACACAACAAAACGAAGCCAGCATGTCAGCATTAAGGTATCCCGCTTATTGATCATTCTTCTTTTTTTTTTCTATCTTTCTTTTCTTTTTCCCTTTTTGTGGTTTTTTCATTTTTCCTCTTTTTTTTCTTTTGTAGTTTTTTTTTCATTTTTTTTTGGTTATGGAAATGGTCGAATCCTATGTGGATTGCCTACGTATCATGACCCCGCATGAATCAGGACCGAGCGTAGTTCTTGCAAATTAATGCAAGAAATAAAGAGATGTTTATTTGATTATTTTTTTTTTGAATAAAAATTGTACAAGCCGACTCCAACTACAAACTTGTGTAGGAGATTTCTACAAGAATAAGAATATTTTTGGTGTCACTTATGACTATTTCTACAAAATTGGCCACATAATGGCTTTTTTTGACAAAATGACTATTTTTGCAAAATTTATTTAAGAAAGATAAACTTGAAAATTTTTCCATCCTGTGGCTCATGGGGCATCGTTCGGCATCGCCATAACCAACACAAGACTGAGAAGTTTCTAATGTCAATTGACTATTTTTACAAAATTGGCCATGTAATGGCTTATTTGACAAAGCGGCTATTTTTGCAAAATTTTATTTAAGAGGCTACAAATTCGAAACTTTTCATCTTAAGGCTCATGGGGCATCGTTTAGCACCGACACAGGCCAACACAAGACTGAGAAAGTTTAAATGCCAAATGTGGCCATTTCAGCAAAACCATATGTCGTTTATTTTTTTTAAATCCTGTGGCTCATGGGGCATCGTTCAGCATCGCCATAAACCAACACAAAACTATTTTTTCATAAATTGGCCATATAATGGCTTATTTAGACAAAGTGGCTCTTTTTGCAAAATTTTATTTAAGAAGATGCCAATTCAAAATTTTATCCTGGGGCCTATGGGGCATCGTTCAGCACCGACACAGGCCAACACAAGACTGAGGAAGTTAAAAATGCAAAAATATGGCTATTTCAGCAAAATTCCGGCCATGTAATGGCTTATTTGATAAAATGGATATTTTTTGAAAAGTTGAGTGATGACTCAAACCTAATTTTTGCGGATACAGCCTTTCAACATTTCTGCGAGGGAATATTTCAAGGCTGTGTCCAAAATTATTTACGATGACTCAAAGTGGCTATTCTTGCAAAAACGGCCTTCCGGTGTCCTTTGAGGGACATTCGGCATATTTTGAGCAAGAATAACATCACCCGACTTATTTATAACAAAATCAAAAATTTGATACTTTTTGGTTGTTTTTGCAAAAGGGGTGTGAACCCGGACTTGATTTTGCGGCTATGGCCTTGCAACATTTCCACAAGGAATATTTCAAGGCTGTGGCTGCAAATTATTAAAAATGATTCAAAGTGGCTATTTTTGCAAAAACAGCCTTCCGGCGTCCTTTCGGAACATTCGGCTATTTTCAAAAACAACATCACTTTGATTTTATTGAAAACTAAAATTTCGACATTTTTTTTTTTTTGATTTTTTAAAAGGGGTGGTAACCCAAACTTGATTTTGCGGCTACGACCTTTCAACATTTCCGCGAGGGAATATTTCAAGGTTGTGCCCAAAAATTATTTATAAAAATTCAAAATGGCTATTTTTGCAAAAACAGCCTTCCGGCGTCCTTTCGGAACATTCGGCTATTTGCAAAAACGGCATCACTTTGATTTTATTGACAAAATTAAACACATATTTTTTTTATTTTTTAAAGGGGTGGTTGGACCCGATGAGGGTTGCCTACGTATCCCACCTAGTGGCGAGAATCAAACCTGCGTAGTTCGGTCAGATTATTTTATGACCAATTATTTCAACAAAATTGCTCTTCCCATTTTTTCAAATTTTTCTTTTCAAATTTTCGACTGCGTTTTGTCAATATTTTAGTACTTTTTTGTTCCAAATTTCTTTCTTTTTGTTTTCAGGAATTTAACCAATCAGCATAATAATACAAGACAAATAAATGTAACATATAATATACTCGGTCTTTGATTAACGGGTCACCTGTCCTAGACGGACCCAACCCCTGTGTTGAGTCCCCTAAGTCATGATGCAAATAAGCGTTCCTACTAGGGATCCGGCATGAAGTCACGTTATTCTAAGTTCAAAACCTGGGTATGTGTTCTAGACCGTGTACCCAAGCGGACAACTCGGGCTGAGGAAGGAGCTCCTTTCCGGGAACCAAAAGGCCAGCCGGCTTAGAAACTTTCCGAGCCTCTTTATTATTTCGGGTTATGACACTAACAGAATAAGGAGTCTCAACCAGTGAGCACATCCCCGGAGGTAAGAAGAGAAGGGTTTTCGGCACAATTTTATATACGATTCACGTAATATCAAAGCGGTAAATATATATAACAGTTTGTATACACAGTGCAACTAGTATCAAAGCGGTAGACATGTAGCACGTTAATTAAACATGTAGTAAAATCAGGTATAGACAAAACAACAATTTAACTGAGCTCGAATTCTTAGACCCTGAACCGAAGTTCAGAGGTCACAAATCCCCAGCAGAGTCGCCAGAGCTGTCACACCTCCTCTTTACGCGCCCGCGAGGGCGCGAGGGAGTTTTTTCCAATTAAAGGACAATCGAGACGGGATCAATTTATTAAATTCAGAGTCGCCACTTGGGAAGATAATGGTGTCCCAAGTCACCGGTTTGATCCCGAACCGAGGAAATTTATGACTTTGTAATATAGTCTACGAAACTAGAAAACTGGATAAGGAACTCTGTTAACCCGGAAGAAGGTGTTAGGCACTCCCGGATTCCGTGGTTTTAGCACGGTCGCTCAACTGCACTTTTTGCTTTTATCTGATTTCTTTATACATTTTAACTATGTATTTTTAATACTCCGCTTTTATTTTTTAGAAGAATTGCGACGCCACGAAAACACATTTCAAGCCACACCGCAACCAGTACGCCTGTGACTTCGATGTATTTCAGTTTCGCCGAGAATAAGGTTTGGGTCACATAAATGCACACCCGTGTTTAGGAAAGTAATTTATTTACAAATCGTGCCTAACGAGTCTATCGTCTTTATTAATTTTGGGAAAAGACAGTGAAATTTGCTAAACGATCTTCCCGAATCTGAGATTTTTATAACAATTAATTTGAAGGCCCCGCAATTGTATATTCCATGCGGCGAGGCTCATCTCACTTTTATTAAAGGTCATACCTAAGTAGCTAAATTTTCTATTTTATTTTGCCTCTAATGATTGATTAATTCACGAGTACAAGTTTAAATTCCGAATTCAATTTCTAGTTTGAGTGAGAAGAGCAAAAAACTATTTAACTTGGACCTTGCTATTTACTTCAAAGTCCAGTATCACATTTACCCATTAAGTTTATATATCGGAGCTTTTATTTTAAATTGTCATTATACTTGATTCTTTATCAGCATGGCCTTTTCTTTTTGGGCCTAAATTCGAATCCAATATAAAAGGAATTGTATGAAACTTAAATACACAATCTAACTCTTTATACAAGTTACTAAGGCTTTGTTTACGGTTACACTAATGTATTGCTTACCCATGATCAAGGATGCAAATGAACTAACTAAAGCTATCTATTAACTTTGCTCTTTTAACAATCTATGCCTCGAGTGATTACTCTAATTATTTGATCTAAATCGCCAATTCGGTTCTTTGCTCATAATGATGTGTTTTATGTTTTATAGCTATGCCTTGTTTAGTTCAATTGTAGGGTTCTTTAAATTGTACCTGGAACACAGGCTTATTAAGAAAAACTGTTAACATAATATATGCTTTCACTACAAACTAGTGTTAATCTAGCTAAACATGGCAGAACTAAACCAATAACAGAGATTAAAATCCTAGGCTATCAGAAGGTCGAAACTAGAATGTTCGATTAATTTGACTTCAGCTTTTCGATTAAACATACTACAACAATTTCAAATGAATACAATTATCAATCAATTCGAATTACACGGCAACAATAGAAACTCGTATAACTCTCCAAACTGCAGTTCATCATTTGATTTCAGAGCAGTGTTTACACTGTCTCTCTAGTTCAACATGGATAGGAGAAGTACCTGGATGATGACAAAGAAGAAGGAAAGGAGCAATCAGCAGTAGTAATGCAGTAGCAATATAACAACAGCAACACTCAGCAGCAGTGACACAGTAGAAACCACAGCAGCAGTAGTATACACCCAGCAATAGCACAGAACAGCAATACCAACAGTAGTAAAAGGACCCAACCAAAACCACAGCAACAAAAGCAACACTAGCAGCAAACACAGGAGCAACATCAACAAACCAACAATGCAACAGCGACACAATGTGTATGTGTGCGTGTATTTTGTTTATTCGTCTGTCTATCTTCCCTACTCTCACTGTATTTTTAGTTCAAAATTCTTTCTCCAGATATCTCTGTGTGTGTAGGAATATTTCTGTCTATGTTTTTCGAATATCCTCACTGTGTTCCCCCCTTTCTTTCTACTGTTTCAGATTAATGCTATCTTTATAGCTCAAAACAGACCCCCCCTGAATGGCTTCTTGATTCAAGTTAAATGGTTCTCCATGCTTACTTGTTTGGTTCCCCATGCTTACTTGTTTGGTTCCCCACTAACACTTGTCTTTTCCTTAATTAATTCAAAAGTTATGGGCAACATATTTAATTACTTCTTTTAACATCTTCCAAAGCCACTATGTCTTGTTCCTCACTAAGTATTAAACAATACCCTTTTTAATGTTATTAGTGCTTAGTGGATAAAATACTTTAACATAAATAATTCTTTAAGTTTTCAATTTCCATATTACCCCTAAAACTACTGAAATTACTATTCTTCCCAGCTATAACCAATTCATCTAATGAAGAGAACTTAGCTAATTCTTAACAATTGAATAATCTGATTCCTAATTCAACTGAACAGATCACCGAACTTCAATAACAAAACAAATAGATCTCCTGATAACTAGACAAACAAATCACAACAAGGAAAACCAAACATCACCTTGGTAATTTTCAATAACAACCAGAAACAGATGACTAACCATAATATGGAGGTACTAAACACAATGATAATCTGAATCTTCAACCACCTTAAACTCACATGAAGATTTCAACAAAAGTAACTCGATGCATTCAATCGACACAAAATATAAACTTGACTCGGGAGGAAATTAAACAAAACAACTATTCTGGAACTCAAATTACCCAAACAAGTTTAGATAAACGAAGAGTGATACGGAATAAAACCTGTTGAGCCCAAAATTCTCTTCAAAATCAATGAAGTAGCAATGAATACACATGCCTCGACTCCCAGAAATCAGTTGCGAAACAACAACAAAAATCGAGCAGAAATTGTGAGCAACAGATGGGAACTCGACAAACTCAGGTTCGACCGAAACAGACGTCGAACTAGCAACCAGAATCAGCAGACTCCCGTACCTCAAACAAACACCATAATTGTTGAATCCAAAACCAAATTCAAGTGAAGAAAACAGATACTTATATATGTGTATATGTATTTTTCTATGAAGAAGATGACCGGCAGTAAGTAGTCCTCGGTTTTCTGCTCAATTGCCGCTTCTCTTCGGTTTGCTGCTCAATTGCCGCTTCTCTTCGGTTTGCTGAAGACGATGAAAATCATACGAGGAGGGGGTGGTCTTCGTGGTTGCTGTCGCGCGGGAGGCTGGTTGAATGGCGTCCATTTGTTTGTCGTGAGCAGCGACGGTGGTCGCCGGAAATGGTGGAGAAGACGACGAAGTTCACGGTTTCTTGGTGGAGTTTCGGCGGCTATGAGGGGCTGGTGGTCGTCAAGCAAGAAGCTGTGACGATGAGGTGGAGGCAGTGGTCGTCCATGGCTGGACGTTAGGGTGATGGTGGTCGTTTGGGTTGGTTGAGGCGGCGGCTATGGAGGAGAAGAGAAGAGAAGAAAGGTGGGGGGGGGGGTTTTAGGATTAGGGTTTGTTTTTGTGTAATGAAAATGATGGTGTATTGAAAAGAGGGGGGTTTGATTATTTCGGACCGGGTCGGGTTGGGCTGAGGTGTTGGGCTGGCCGGGTAGGGAATTGGGTGGTGTATTGAATTACATTGGGCCTGGTTTTGCTATGGCCCAATTCCGATTTCCATACTACATTCCATGGTGTATCATATACATATGTGTGTATATATATGTATATATATATATATATATATATATATATATATATATATATACTAACTCATAACACAATTAATTTTTACTACAATCATCCCACATAATTACATATCACTTAAATGTAAACCGTATAATTTTGATATTAAACACTAAAAAAAAATGCAAAACATGATGTATATATTTTGTATTTTACTAATTTAAATAAATAAACACGCACACACAAACATGCAAATGTAAGATAAAAATAACACAAAAATCACATAAATCATGCTCAACATAAAACTATTTTATTTTTGAATTTTCTGGGAGTGATTCTCATGTAGGGCAAAAATCACGTGCTCACAAGTATTAGCACTTACATCTCTAACAAAGGCTAAGTACGCCAATTACCCCTACTAGTCTACTAGACTAGCCAAGAAAGAGTCTAGTAGACTGTATTCGCCTGTGGAGGTGAGTAGAAGAAGCCCTACTCAACCATCTGTTGAGCTTTCAAAAAAGAAATCACCTTACTAGGAATATAACCCAAAGAACCTCTACACTCCAACCTCGATAACCACGACATATCCAACATCACAGTCTTAGCATGGCATCCAAGAACAACATGGTATGGAGAGGTATACATTGAATAGTTTCGTGCATTGGCTATATGAAAATCCCTAACATGAAAATGCCTTAGGCTTTAGAACCGGTCAAGTATTCACCTAGGAGAAAGTCACTTCCCTAGTACCTCGTTATCTATTTAGAAAACCTTACAAGCATTTGTACGTACTTTAATTTCGCAGCTCATTAGTATAAAATTAGAAGTAACAAACAAACAAATATGATTGGGAGTGTAATGAATATCACTACACACTGCTAGTTCAGACAGGAATCAAAATCCCAAACATTCTAGCTCCTTGTGGATTTGATCCAGACCTTCTCCGGTAAAAGCTGCATCGATCGCTTTTGCTACGTTGTAGTGGTGTAGGGTTGGACCCGATAACCATTCATCAAGTGTACAAAATCTATTGGGGCATTGGTCAACCCAAAAGACATAACCAAGAACTCATAATGCCTATAATGGGTCCTAAAAGCCGTCTAAGGAATGTTCGAAGCCATGATCTTCAACTGAAGAGCCCTCTCTCAGCAAAATCTTTGAGAATACCCTAGAACCCTGACGCTGATAAAATAAATCATCAATATGCAGTAGTAAATACTTTTTCTATGATTTAACCTTGTTCAATTGGCTATAGCCAATGCATATTCTCATGGAACCATCTTACTTCTTCCCAAATAGAACTGGAGCACCCAAGGTGACACACTGGGATTGATGGTACCTTTATCTAGAAATTCGTGAAACTGTTCCTTCAATTCCTTCAACTCTGCAACGGCCTTACGATATGGTCGAATAGATATGGTTGAGTTTCTGGTACCAAATCAATAAATACATCAATATCCCTATCATGTTCCATGGCCGGTAAGTCTTTCGAAAAAACATCTACAAATTTCCTTACAACAGGGATTGATTTAACCATAGAAATATTAGCACTCACATATCTAACAAAGGCTAAGTATGCCAAGCACCCCTTCTTAACTATCTGTAGGGCCTGCAAAGAATATACCGCCCTACTAGGAATATGACCTAATGAACCTCTCCACTCTCATCAACCCAGGAATATCTAATATCATGGTCTTAGCATGGCAATCAAGAATAGTGTGGTATGGATATAAACATCCCATACCCAAAACCACATCAAAATCCACCATATTAAGCAACATAATATCAACCCTGGTCTCGTAGCCACCAATAATGACCAAACATAAACGACAGACACGGTTGACCATAATAGAATCCCTAATGGGTGTAGACACTGTCGTGCCCCTTTTTTTTATATTTGCAGTGAAAGTCAGGGTTTCGACATTCATTTGGGACAACTCTTTTCCTTTTGGAAAGGGGTACAGAAGTTGAAGAGTCACCACTGTCACACCTCCCTTTTTACTACCCCCGCAAGTGCGTAAGGTGTATAAATACACTTGTAGGGTATACCCCGACGCTCAATTACCCGAGACGGATAAAATAACGTAAGGGAAGGAGTTTTTCCAATTTAAGGACAATCGGTTCGGGATATATTTAGAGATTAATCAGAGTCGCCACTTGGGAATGACAATGGTGTCCCAAGTCACCCGGTTAATCCCGAATCCGAGGAATTTTGACTCTTAAAATGTCTGCGAAGCAGAGGTCCGGATAAGGAACTCCGTTAACCCGGGAGAAGGTGTTAGGCACTCCTGGATTCCGTGGTTTTAGCACGGTCGCTCCATCTGTCGTTTTTGACTTTTGTTTGACTCAGTTAACAACATAATATGCTTTTGCATTAAATATTATTTTTTAGGAATTTGCGACATCGCGGAAACACGCCTTGAGTCATACCGCAACCAGTACGCCTATGACTTTTGGAGTATTTCAGCTTTGCCGAGATTTGGATTTGAGTCGCACCAAGTGCACACTCGTTCATAGGAAGGTATATTAAAATCGTGCCCTAAAGTAACGTCTATCGGCTTTTAAATCTTTTGGGAGAAGCTATGGAATTGGCTATTAGCTTTCCGGAGTCTATTTGCGTTCATATCATTACTAAGTGGGGGCCCCGGTGTTATTCGGGCGAGGCTCGTCCCAATTTAATTTTAAAGTCCGATCCTAAGAGGTGTATACTATGTTTTTCTATTTATGTTCTTCCCTTAATCGCTTTTATTGAATATTCCAGGCCCATCGGACTTCTATTATTCAAAGGGCCTGGTCTTCTCAATGAGCACGCGTTTGGACTGCCCGGGTATTCAGGATCCAAGCCATTTTTATTACTCCTGCTCGCCAGCCTTGTTAATTTAATACAGAAGTTCAGGCCCATAATATACACTGGGTTTTAAAATAGATAGCAATTGCAGTGGTTGAAATAGAAGAACAGAGATATACAATTGGAACAAAAGGCATTTTTATTTATTTCAGTAAAAGAAATCAATACATCAATTCAAATGTCAATCATAAATCTATTACTGGTTTCCGTAAATTATAACTCATAGGCTGCTTCTTTTATTACACTAGCATTTGGGGTTAATACTGAATCTGAGAAGGTGACTTGATTATATAGGAGAACTTGAAGAATGACTATCCTAATTAACTGTGGATCTAGACTAATTAGTTAACTATACACATCATTACACTACTGGCTCAACATTTTAACACTACAAATATGGTTCTATTTAAACAGCTTCAATATCCAGTTACCTCTTTACATAGCCTGCTACAGATTTTTATTCCTGATCTTCTAATTTAGACTAACTGTATTAACAACGATTATACAGTCTGATTGTTCAATGGTTTGACTTTAAATCTCTACAGATGAATGACTCTAGGACTTGTGTATAATTATACTACTGATTCCCTTATGACTCGTTTTATTATCAGATTATTAGTCCAAAACATGAGCGAATCACTGTATGACCTAACATTTACTATTTTTGAAGGTTGTCTATGCTTAAGAGGCAACAAATACGTGATTATGATTGATTAAACTACTGTGAGTGAATGATTATTGATTCAGAAGCTATTTTTAACTAACTTATGTTTTAATGTTATTACCTAATTAACTAAGTGAGGTACTAATTCATACTATAACTATACTACCACTATTACTAGTTATTACATTGTCTCCGTTTCTGTTTTTCTTTGCTATTGTCTACAAACAAATTACAGTATTAAACTACCACTATAAAGCAACAATGAATTTAAACTTGGATCTTCATTTTATTTCATCAAAGGCGCCAATACAGCATCATTCATAAAGAAATGTACCTGGATGAAATAGAGAAATCGATGAGTTCTAGGGGAGAAGAAGTAAGCAACAGCAGATTTCAAACAAGGCAATGCAACAGTAGAGGATTTGAATATCAACGAGCCAAACAACACAGCAACAACAGGTGCGAATCAACAATGTAACAGAAGAACCCAATCCAATTTCGAGCAGAAGAACACGGCAGAAAACCAATGGAAACCAGTGAATTCTACTGAGAAGTTCCAGAAAAATCCTACTGTTCTATTGCTCTTTTATCTCTCAATGAATTTCAGCTTAAGTGTTTTCAGATTATTCTCTAATGGAACCCCAAATATTAGCTCAGATTGTTATCCGTGGAATCCCCCTCTTTCAGTTCTTTGAAGGTATATTTATAGTTAACTAAAGGCTGAAAACTTGGGTAAAGGCTGAAAACTTGGGGAGAAAGTTATGGGATTAATCCCAACTTTTCCCCTCTAAAATTTGTGAAATGCACACTTAACCCCCCAATTCTGTTACCAGAAATCCTTCCAGCATGTGCTGGAAGGTTCCAAAGATTCCTTTTAAGGGGTTTTTACTAGTATAGCCCTAAGGGATGGAGATTTTTACAGATTTCCCATTTTAAGGAGACCATTATACCCTTAAATCTCTGCAAAATTGCAGAAATCAGGGGTACAAATGACTCCCCTACCCTCTTATGTTTCACACTATTCACCATTTTACCTATTGGTTTCCAATTATGCCCTGAATGCCACTGCTGATTTACTAGACCTGCCTAGGTTAATTTTCAGCTTCTTTGGACTTATTTAACTAATAGCCAGCCCTAGCATTAGTATTTAAGGGCTGGCCAGTTTTATTTCTAAGAGCTATTTCAATTTTAGCCACTTTTAAACTAATTTCAGTCAATTAAGACCAATTTATTCTTAATTAAAGCTAATTGCAGGCATAGCTTGCTTTGTTATTATGCTTAACCTATTTAAAAGTTAGCCAGTCTCAAGTTGAGACTTAGCTTGGGCTATCAAAGCCTTATACTGAACAGCTGGGCCCAAAACCTTTACAGGTTTGGCCACTTTGCCGTTCAGGGCTCAATATAGAGCCTGGGCTAGTCTGCATTTGCAGACATAGCCCCTTTGCACAACCAGCCACTGTTTAACAGTGAACTGTGTGTTAGGGCTCACAGAATTGGTTAACCCTTTGCAAGGTTGACCATTCTTAGGCCAATTATTAACTTATAGCCTAATTATGATCATTTCAGTTTATACCTATTTAAAAACTAACCACTTATGGAACCTAGAACTACAGCTATAACCAATCCCCTTAAAGTATGAAAGGCATTTAACAGTATTCATGCTAACAATAAACCTGATGCAAATTCAGTCATTTCGACATTCAAATGCACACATAGTCATATGAAACCAAGCAATGTTTATCAATCAATTAAAACTCAGAAGGCAGGTTTGATAATGATGAATCTTAATTAATCAACTTTCATGACTCAATTTCATATACCAAAGTGTTAAATGACATCAAGCAGACCCAATGGCAACCAATTCATGCTAGATGATTCATTGAAAGGCCCAAAGCATACTCAAGATTTATGAACATATAGGTACTAAGTTCAATTCTCACAAACAGTTAAACTTAAACATAGCTTGATCAGTCATGAGAATCAATGGTCAACCTTAGAACCAGGCTAATGTAGGGAAGAGGAAATATCAAGATCATGGAAATCTTAAAAGAATAAATCCTAATTGAGAATTAAACACTTTAACCAGTACATGAACTAGACATGCTTGATAACAGTAGAAAAACTAATCCCTGAAAGCTAGAAAGAAACCCAGTTCTATGAATTATTACAGTCAAAGGCAACAAGAGTGGTCATAATAACTTAAGCCTGATTTCAAACATAAGACAAAGATCAAAGGTCATGCTTTTGCCATGAATCAACACTCAACAGTTAAAATGACACAAAAGGATGAACTTCTCAATTTTTAGAGCAAAAAGCCATGTGATCAAACCATGCATATAACAGATAGAGTTCTATCACTTAACAAGCCCAAAAGGACACAGGGACACACAGGAGATGAACAAGTTAAAGAGTCAGGGTGGCCACAGAGAAATAGATAAAGACTCACAGCATGAGAAGATAAGCAGGAGGGTCCTAGACTAACATGAGAAGCACAGGATTGAGATAACAAGAGATAAAAATCATAAAATCAACATAACCCTATGACTAACATGTTCAAAGGAACTAATCAAGAATTTAAAAAGGAAACAGGTTAACAAAAGAGGATATACAGGATCCTATACTAGTATGTGAAGCTCAAACTCGAGCTAAGAACAGAATCACCAAAAGAGAACCAAGAACAGCCTTATAACTAGCATATGAAATGCAAATCAATCAGAATCATGCAAGGCAGTAGAAGAAAGGTCAACTAGACTATGAGAGCTAAACAAATCAGGGACTGTAATGGAATCAAGTCAACTCTTTTGACTTAATCAGAAACATAACATGAGATTAACATCAAACAGAATCTTATCACTAACAGATTAAGCAACCTTATGACTAAATATCAGAGATTCGCCCAAAGAGAATCATGGGAACATAATCGACCAGAGCCAAATCAAAGACAAATCATTAATCAGAAAAGGAGATGAACATGCTAGAGGCAAGGATATTCAGGACATGAGATAAAAAGAAGAGAAACAGAATATCAACAAGAGCAGACGAAAATTAACACGCAAACACAAAAATCAACAGAAAACAAGACCAAAACATGTAAGAAATCACAAACAATCCTAATAAACTAAAGAAAATTAAAGGGTGGGGGACTTAGCTTGCGGGGCCGGTCCCCCGAGCTTCCTATCCTCTTTCCTTTTCCTTTTCATTCTCTCAGACTCTCAGGCTCTTTTTATTCCTTCTTTTCTTTTTCTTATTCTTTTCCAGATCTTTTTTCTTTGATTTTTCTCTGATTTTTCTTTTAGGCTCGAAAGGGGGAGCCTTTTTTGATTTTAACTTGAAGAGAAGTGTTTGGGTGAGGGTAAAGATGAGGTCTTGATTGAGAGTTGAACTTGGGGTCGCCGGAGTTAGGGTTCCGACGACCTTCTTCGGGATATTCGAGAAGTTTGAGGGACATTCGAGGGGAACCATTGGTATGGGTGGGTAGATCTAGTGGAGATGAAGAGAATGGCATTGGTTTCAAGTGGGTTCTCATACTTTGGTGGTCACCGGCGAAGATTCCGGTGACCGGGCCTTCGAAGAACAAGGTATTTTCTGGGGTTTTTTGGGTGTGCTATGGCATGAAGAAGAAGGAGAAGAAGATGGGAGAGGTAAGGGAGGCCGGCGACCACCGTGGAAGGTGGTGGCCGCCATGGCCGCCTAGGGTTTTCTGGGGTTGAAGACATGAAGAAGAAGATGAAGAGAAAGGCGGCGTCTCTAGGGTTTGAAGGGCGTGTAAAGTGAGCGGCCGTCTTCAGACAAAGCCTTTTTATAGGCCAAACGTCCCAGATAATCCTAGCCGCTCGTTTGATCAAGATCAACGGTCCTAGAGAGACGTTACTAAAACGACGTCGTCCTATTACTTATGAGGCCAAAGTCTTAGACCCTCGGATTAAATCACATGAACGGCTGAGATTAAATCTCAGCAATTAATTAAGACTCCAATTTAATTAAATATCCCAGCCGTTAGATCAATGAGATTGGACGGCTGGGATCAAGTCAATTCAAAGCCTGGACCGGGTTTCCTTTGGGCCTAGGGACTGGGCTGTCCATTTGGACTCACATTTGGCCCAGATTTATTACACAACCCATTTTTTTGTATTTTTCGATTTTAATTAATTTTTATGTGTTTTCTTTTTTATACTTTTTTTTTCTTTTCTTTTATGAAAAATTATAAATCCTAATTTACTACCTACTCTAATTTCCTAGTATTTTTTGGTAATTTTCTGTTATTTTTTCCTAATTTCTACTACTTAAGCTATTTTTACTAATTTTCTAATTAACTAAACTAACAAATTAATTACTACTATTTTTTGATTTTTTCTAATTTCTTACTTATTCAAATACACAAAAATATAACTAACTTCAAGCAAAACAAGTAATTGCACTCAAAAACATATTTATTTTAATTTTGGAATTATTTGCCTGGTGCAAAAATTATGTGCTCACAGCTGCCCCTCTTTGCTCGGGAACACGAAGAGTTTCAGTGCAAAGATAAGTGAGCAGTAATGAGATTTTTGCACATCGGCATATTCCGTGAAAGCATTTTTGAAAACCTTTTGACCGCACCCCGCTTTAGAGGTTGCCTACATATCCTGGGCTAAACAGGAATCAGGTCAGTGTAGTTCGGGAAGGTCTGGCAGTTTTAAAAACTACCAGACTCACTGTTGCATTGACAATGTTGAGACCTGCTGACTTACTCCTTATTACACCGGGGGGGAGAAATGTAAAATGAAGAAGCTATTCTAAGCTAAGATCCTACAATTACAATTGTTCCTAATCTAGCTTTTGTTCTTCTTCCCTTTCCGGTGATGCAGAATCTTCCTCTCTTTTGTTGATTTTCTTGTTTTCTTGATGACTCTCTTTTTTGTTGATTTTCTTGTTTTTCTTGATCCCGAGCTGAACCTGCTCAAAACAAAACAACAAACTACCTTTTTTTTCTTTTTCTGCCCCAGTGTGGGCTTTTAAATATATAAACCATGATGATGCAGAAAATATTCCCATATTAGAAGGTGGGCGCCTAACAGAATTGAAACGTGCGATGCAAATGCAAAAAATATTCCCGTATTAGAAGGTGGGCGCCTAACGGAATTGAAACGTGCAATGCGATGCGAAAAAGTATTCCCGAATTTGAAGGTGGGCGCCTATCGGAAATTAAACGTGCAATGCGATGCGAGAAAATATTCCCGTATTTGAAGGTGGGCGCCTAACGAATTGAAACGTGCAATGCGATGCAGAAAATATTCCCGAATTTGAAGGTGGGCGCCTAACGGAAATTAAACGTGCAATGCGAATGCAGAAAATATTCCCGTATTTGAAGGTGGGCGCCTAACAAAAATTAAACATGCGATGCTAAATGTATTCCCGTATTTGAAGGTGGGCGCCTAACGGAAATTAAACGTGCAATGCGATGCGAAAATATTCCCGAATTTGAAGGTGGGCGCCTAACGGAATTGAAACGTGCAATGCGAATGCGAAAATATTCCCGAATTCGAAGGTGGGCGCCTAACGGAATTGAAATGTGCAATGCGAATGCGGAAAATATTCCCGAATTTGAAGGTGGGCGCCTAACGAATTGAAATGTGCAATGCGATGCAAAAAATATTCCCGTATTAGAAGGTGGGCGCCTAACAAAATTGAAATGTGCAATGCGATGCAAAAAATATTCCCGTATTAGAAGGTGGGCGCCTAACAGAATTGAAACGTGCAATGCGAATGCAGAAAATATTCCCGAATTTGAAGGTGGGCGCCTAACAGAATTGAAACGTGCAATGCGAATGCAGAAAATATTCCCGAATTTGAAGGTGGGCGCCTAACAGAAATTAAACGTGCAATGCGAATGCAGAAAATATTCCCGAATTTGAAGGTGGGCGCCTAACAGAATTGAAACGTGCAATGCGATGCAAAAAATATTCCCGAATTTGAAGGTGGGCGCCTAACATAAATGAAACGTGCAATGCGAATGTAGAAAATATTCCCGTATTAGAAGGTGGGCGCCTAACAGAATTGAAACGTGCAATGCGATGCAAAAAATATTCCCGAATTTGAAGGTGGGCGCCTAACAGAAATTAAACGTGCAATTTTCATTTTTCTTCTTTTCATTTTTCCATCATTTCACTTTTCATTCTGGCAATTGAGAACTTATTGCATTAAAGTGATTCCGAGAGAGGGATATGAAAGAATTCATTCATTAAGGCTCAAAGGGGTTAACAATGGATAAAGTGTTTGGATAGAGAATAAAATGCCTTCGTCATTTCAATTCCAAAATCACAACAAAATACAAAACATACAATTGAAAAGGAATCATACATAGTATCTTTTGACCGCATCCGAATTGATAGCAGTCTCTACGCACTTTCCTTCAACATTAGTTAAGTATAACGCTCCATTGGACAACACCCGTGATACCACGAACGGTCCCTGCCAATTCGGTGCAAACTTACCTTTTGCCTCTGCCCAATGTGGTAAGATACGCCTCAATACCAGTTGTCCAACTTCAAACTTTCGAGGTCGTACCTTCTTATTATATGCTCTGGCCATTCTCCGCTGATACAACTGTCCATGGCAGACCGCGGCCAATCTCTTCTCATCAATCAAATTCAACTGTTCTAACCGGGCCTTTACCCATTCATCGTCATCTATCTCGGATTCGGCTATAATTCGCAATGACGGTATTTCTATTTCTGCGGGTATAACGGCCTCTGTTCCATACACCAGGGTATAAGGTGTGGTTCCGATAGAAGTACGTACCGTCGTGCGGTAACCCATGAGAGCAAAGGGTAACTTTTCATGCCATCTGCCTGGATCCCTCCACCATTTTTCGGAGAATCTTCTTGATATTCTTGTTAGCCGCTTCTACTGCTCCGTTCGCCTTTGGCCTGTAAGGTGTGGAATTACGGTGCGTGATCTTAAACCTATCACAAACTTCTGCCATGAGATGACTGTTTAAATTGGCTCCATTGTCTGTGATAATCACTTTGGGGATTCCAAATCGACATATGATATTCTCGTGCACAAAATCCACCACCGCTTTCTTCGTCACCGCCTTGAATGTCTTAGCTTCGACCCACTTGGTGAAGTAATCAATTGCAACCAGGATAAACCTGTGCTCATTAGAAGCGGCTGGATCTATCGGGCCGATGACATCCATGCCCCAAGCAACAAAGGGCCAAGGTGCTGACATTGTGTGCAACTCATAAGGCGGGGAGTGGATCAGATCCCCATGTACCTGGCATTGATGGCATTTCTTTACATACCTGATACAATCACGCTCCATCGTGAGCCAGTAATACCCTGCTCTCAAAATCTTCTTTGCTAGCACATATCCGCTCATGTGGGGTCCGCATACTCCAGCATGTACTTCAATCATAATTTCTTCTGCTTGTTGTGCGTCCACACATCTCAATAAGCCCAGATCTGGTGTTCTTTTGTATACCACTCCTCCACTGAAGAAAAATCCATTGGCTAGACGCCTGATGGCTCTCTTCTGGTCTCCAGTGGCTTGCTCCGGGTATTTGCCGGCTTTCAAGTATTCTCTAATATCATGATACCACGGCTCTCCATCCGACTCTTCTTCCATAACGAAGCAATAAGCATTCTGATCTCGGACTTGGATCTGGAGCGGATCTATGTATGTCTTGTCCGGATGATGCAACATAGAGGACAATGTGGCCAAAGCATCCGCAATCTCATTGTGCATTCTCGGGATGTGCTTGAATTCTATAGACCGGAATCTTTGAGACAACTCGTGCAAACAATACCGATATGGTATCAATTTCAAATCTCGTGTCTCCCATTCCCCTTGAATTTGGTGTACCAAGAGATCCGAGTCACCCATGACCAAAATCTCTTGAATACCCATGTCAATCGCCATCCTTAATCCCAAGATGCACGCCTCATATTCGGCCATATTGTTGGTACGGAAAAATCGAAGCTGAGCTGTTACGGGATAGTGTTGACCCGTACTTGAAATGAGTACCGCTCCGATACCAACGCCCCTACTGTTGACGGCTCCGTCAAAGTACATTTTCCATCCTGATCTCTCCTCTTGCTCTGTCTCCTCAACAAGCATTGCCTCTTCATCCGGGAAGTATGTTTTCAATGGTTCATATTCATCATCCACCGGATTCTCGGCTAAGTGGTCCGCAATAGCTTGTGCCTTCATTGCCGTACGAGTTACATAGACAATGTCAAATTCTGTGAGCAGAATCTGCCATTTGGCCAGTCTTCCCGTAGGCATGGGCTTCTGAAAGATATACTTGAGAGGATCCAATCGTGATATCAAGTACGTAGTGTACGCTGACAAATAATGCTTTAGCTTCTGAGCCACCCAAATCAATGCACAACAAGTTCTCTCCAAGTTGGGTATACTTCACCTCGTAAGATGTAAACTTTTTGCTGAGGTAGTAGATGGCTTGTTCTTTCTTGCCCGTCTCATCATGTTGACCCAGTACACAACCGAAAGAGTTATCTAGCACCGTCAAATACAAAATCAGAGGACGCCCTGGTTCTGGAGGAACTAACACCGGAGGGTTGGCCAAATATTCCTTGATCCTGTCAAAGGCTTCCTGACATTCGTCGGTCCATTTCACTGCTGCATCTTTCTTCAACAACTTGAAGATCGGCTCGCATGTTGATGTCAATTTGAGCAATGAACCGACTAATGTAATTCAACCTTCCTAATAAGCTCATGACCTCCTTCTTGTTTTTCGGCGGAGGTAGACTTTGAATAGCCTTGATCTTTGACGGATCCAGTTCAATACCTCGCCGACTCACAATAAATCCCAGTAGTTTCCCTGAAGGTACTCCAAAAGCACACTTCGCCGGATTGAGTTTTAGATTGTACCTCCGGAGTCTTTGAAAAAACTTCCTCAAATCTTTCACATGATCAGGTTGTTTTCTGGATTTTATAATGACATCGTCCACATATACCTCAATTTCTCTATGCATCATATCATGAAACATTGTGGTCATTGCCCTCATGTAAGTTGCCCCGGCATTCTTCAATCCAAACGGCATTACTCTGTAACAATACGTTCCCCAAGGTGTAATGAAGGCAGTTTTCTCAGCATCTTCTTCGTCCATCAGGATCTGGTGATAACCTGCATAACAATCCACAAACGAACCGATCTCATGCTTGGCGCAATTGTCGATCAATATGTGAATGTTTGGCAATGGGAAGTCATCCTTCGGACCGGCTTTGTTGAGGTCTCTATAGTCTACACACACTCTGGTTTTGCCATCTTTCTTCGGGACCGGCACAACATTTGCCAACCAGGTGGGGTACGTAGTAACTCGTATGACCCTCGCCTCAAACTGCTTATTCACCTCTTCTTTTATCTTCACACTAATGTCCGTTTTGAATTTTCGCAACTTTTGCTTTACTGGCCGGCATTCAGAGTAGATAGGCAACTTGTGTACCACCAAATCAGTGCTAAGTCCGGGCATGTCATCATAGGACCAAGCAAAAATGTCCTTAAACTCATGCAACAACCTTATCAATTCATCCCTAAGGGGTGCCTCCAAATGAACACTAATCTTTGTTTCTCGGACATCATCTTCGCTCCCCAAGTTTACAGATTCCGTATCACTCAGATTCGGCTTGGGTTTTTCCTCGTATTGTTTCATGTCCTTACTTATTTCCTCCAGGGCTTCCTCATCCTCACATTCTATTTCACTATCTTCCTCGATTTCTTGTATAGTAGCGTGATTGTCGGAACTGGGTCTAGAATCCTTCACGCATGACATGGCATTGGAATCAACACATGCAAAACTGTACAAAAGGAAAAATAAAGAAAAATAAGGCAAAAGTGAAGAAAAGGGAAAAACTGCATTTCATTAATAAAAGAAACGAACAATGTTCGGGATACATGGTGATTTTTGATTTTTTTTCATGAGGGGAATGGGGAAATTATAAAATAACAACTTTCGGGGAAACAATGATGAAATTTTGAGCTAACTACCAAGACTCCTTCCGGATAAGGAAAGGAGTAGCTTCCCAATTGTTCAATGTGACTCGGGGCCCCACAAATTGCACGTCCATGTTGCTCGTGCCTTCCCCTGCTTCAATCGTATTTACTTCCCAAAACAATTTCTTAAAACCAAGCATTTTTTCATCAAGTTGGGTCTCAATGCACTTTGTTGCAGCAGATGGTTGATATTTTGTACCAGGCCTGATAAAGATGTCGGATAATTTGGGTATGGGTTTGGGCAAGGTCCAGTTTCTCTTGGCTTTAGAGGCTCTTTGGATATCGGCAAAGGTGGGTTTGAACCCTAAGCCGAATGTACCTTTATTCTCCGAAAGCTGAACTGGTTGAGTGACTCCCTGCAGTGTTTTACCTAATCCCCTCCCCGGTGCAAATCCATTTTTCAGCATTTCTCTGGCCACCATCACAGCAGTTGGTGCCATCATAGGGGTTGGTAACTTTTCTCCTTCAACAACTTTGTTCACTTCTACAGCATCCGTCACTTGGTAGACCCAAGGACCCCGATCTCCATCAGTTCCGTCGAAAGGTGCTACCACATTACAAGCATTTTCCTCTCCGTGTACAACAATCTCTTGCTGCTCCCATTCAAACTTGACCATCTGGTGTAGAGAAGATGGTACCGCTTTGGCCGCATGAATCCAGGGTCGACCCAACAGCAAGTTATATGATACGACAATATCAAGCACCATGAACTCCATCGTAAAATCAACGGGACCGATGGTCACTTCCAAAATAATATCCCCCAACGTGTTCTTACCTCCGCCGTCAAACCCTCTCACATTGATACTGTTTCTCCGGATTCTATCCGGGCTAATGTTCAGCTTCCCTAGAGTTGACAGCGGGCAGATGTTCGCGCTCGATCCATTGTCAATCAATACCCTAGTCACGACTGACTCTTCACTCTTCACTGTGAGGTACAATGCTTTATTGTGTTCAGTTCCTTCCACCGGCAACTCCCTATCAGAGAAGGTGATTCTATTGGACTCGAAAATTTTGCTGGTAATCTTCTCCAAATGACACACCGAAATCTTCTCCGGAACATGAGCCTCATTTAGAATCTTCATAAGAGCCTTCCGGTGCTCCTCTGAATGTATCAACAAAGATAACAAAGAAATCTGGGCCGGGGTCTTTCTTAACTGCTCAACCACTGAGTACTCTTGCGACTTCATTTTCTTAAGAAATTCCTCTGCTTCCTCCTCCGACACTGGATTCTTCAGTTGACTTTCTCTTACCGTTTTCATCTTTCTCAGTTCCTCCAGAGCAAAACACCTTCCAGATCGAGTAAGTCCATGCGTTTCGTTAATTTCACCAGAAATCTCTTTTCCCTTGTAAACTACTGTTACCTTATTATAGTTCCAAGGCACAGTCTTTGTATTCACCACTGGCATTTGCACTACTGGTTTTATGATTACTGGCTCTGCACTTGCTCCTTTCACAGTTACGATCGTCTTTGCACCTGGAACTACCACCTTTAAACCTCCCATCACTACTGGCTTTGTTTTCTCAACAATTGCTTCCTCTTTCACAATTTCTTTCTCTAACTTGTCACTCGACTTTATCATCATGACGGCCTGAGATGGTTTTTGATTGCCATCACCCTGCACCAGTTCTATCATATTCGTTTCGTGGTGATTTGGCAATGGATTCTGGGTAATGTTTGGGGCCTCGGGAGCCTGCACTTCAATTCTCCTCTCATCGATAATATCTTGAATGGCATTTTTTAATTGCCAACACTTCTCTGTATCGTGGCCCAATGTTCCTGAACAATATTCACATCTGACAGAAGAATCAAGATTTTTCGGGGGTGGGTTCGGATTTTTTGGTGCGATTGGTCTCAACATCCCCAATTCTTTCAACCTGTGGAAAAGACTGGTATATGACTCTCCGAGAGGAGTGAATGTCTTTCTTGCTTTGTTTCTCCAATCAGCGTCCGGCCTGGGTCTATTCTGGTTTCGGTAAGGTTTAGGGGCTGGGTATGTGTTTTGGGTATGGTACACATTGTGCGGAGCTTGAGCTCTCCACACGTGGGGTGGTGGTGGTGGATAAGCTTGGGTTTGAGGGTGATGGTAATGTGGTACAGTCGGTGGGTATGGTGGTGGTGGTGGGTTATATGGGCTTGGCGCATTGTAGGGATTTGGCGGGTAAGATGGTGGTGGTGGATTATATGGGGTTGACGGGCTTGGTGGGTGTTGGCGGTAAGGTCTGGGTGGGTTATAATGTGGGTTGCGACTCCAGGGCCTGCTTTCAACGGTTGCCACTTCTTTTTTCTTCTTCTTTCCCATCACTCCTCCGCTTCCACTCTGTATAGCTTGATTTGTGGCTTTGATAGCCGAAAAACTCATAATTTTGTTTGTCTTCAAACCCTCTTCTACAAAACTTCCCATTTTCACAACTTCGTTGAAACTTTTTCCAATTGCCGACACTAGATGGCCGTAGTAGGTTGGATCCAAAGCTTGCAGAAAACAATCCACCATCTCTCCTTCTTTCATTGGCGGATCCACTCTAGCGGCCTGTTCCCTCCATCTAAAACCGTATTCTCTAAAGCTCTCTCCTGGCTTTTCTCCAGCTTGGTAAGGGATAACCTGTCGGGTATGATCTCCAAATTGTACTGAAAATGACTAGCGAAAGCTTGTGCTAAATCATCCCAAACGAACCATCTTGTATGGTCCTGTCGGGTATACCATTCCAGCGCTGATCCACTCAAACTTTGGCTAAAGTACGCCATCAACAATTCATCTCTACCTCCCGCGCCTCTCATCTTACTACAGTATCCTCTTAGATGAGCTACAGGATCCCCGTGTCCGTTGTACATGTCGAACTTGGGCAACTTAAATCCTGCAGGAAGCTGCACCTCAGGGAACAAACACAGGTCTTTGTAGGCTACACTTACTTGCCCTCCCGGCCCTTGCATATTGCGGAAAGCGTTCTCAAGACTCTTCACCTTTCGAGCCATCTCCTCCTGCCCGGCACTAGCTTCTATCATGGGAGCGTGAGACTCGTGTTGTCTGAAAGTAGGCTCCGGGGGTAGTAGTGAGAATCCTGGATATGAAACATTGGTTCGCTAGAGGATTTGTGGATAACAGCGGGCGGAGGTGCCACATATACAAGAGCAACTTGTGGAACCTGAGGTGGTGTTTGCTTGGCTGGAGGTGGTGGTATCTGGGAGGTGGAAGCATAGTAGTGAGGGTAATCGGGGTAGGTGGAGGATGAGTTCAATGTTGGTGGCTCGGGGTTAGGATTGGCTGGAGGGACATATGCAGGGTTAGCAGGGTAGGCTGGTAGTGGTTGACCTCTCGACCAAGCTTGGTACATTTCAGCCATCTGTTGTCTTAACTTGTACATTTCTTCTTTCATCCCTGCCACGTCCACGATCTCTTCTTCGTGAGCAGGGTCTACAATGGTTGCCTCGATCTCCTGGGATACAGCCTTTTTCATCTTTTTGGATCAGGTGTTGTATGAGTGGGTAGCCAGTATGCCAGTTGCCTAGAAAATCTGGACTCACAAACATCAACACTCGTTAGTTGTTAGCGCATAAATAAGATGCAACGACTTTAAAAACAAACACATTTGCCTGAATCGTTATGCATCATCCCGGCCGCTGCTCACATTCGATCATCTTTTCCTTTCTTCGTTCTTTTGTTTTCTTTCTTTCTTCTTTTTTTTCTTTTTGCTTTTTCTCTTTTCTTGCTTTTTCTCTTCTCTCTTTTTTTTCTTTTCTTGCTTTTTCTTCTTTTATTGCTTTTTCTTTTCTCTCTTTTTCCTTGCTGTTTTCATAATCACGCTCCTATTTATTTGCCTAGCGGATATGAAGGAAATGACATAAAGTAAAAGAATTGGTAACAACACTTTGTTTTCTCATTGATAAGTCAAAACCTTGATTACAAAGCGATGTTTAAGAAAAAGAAAAATAAAATAAAATAAGAGACGATGCATGACCTAAGAGTACATTAATGCACCTAGTGCCCGCGAGGCATCGTTCGGCCTTGCCGCGGGCCTATATGCTAAACCCCTTGGAAGCCTATCCAGGTCGGCCATGACTTGTTGTACAAAAAACTTCACTGCAGGATACAAAAGTCCTCCGAGTCATATCTTCACAAAGCTGAGTCTTTCGGGTGATGTATTGGGCGATGCGAACAATCTTTTCTCTGATGACCCCTTTTTCTTGCAATAGACGGCTTATTTGCTGAGTGCGAGCATCCAAGGTGTGTTGGTTGTCCTTTTGCACTTGTTGCAGCTCCAATTCTAATCTAGCCATAGTCGTGTAGCAGTGCTCTCTTTCTTCCTCAAGATCTTTGATAATCTTGTTACTTTTGACTGTGGCTGAGATCATTTTCTTTCTAAGCTGAGCTATTTCAACATCATGCTTGCCTTGTAGCTGCCGGACCAACTTGGCTCTTTCCTCGGCGTCTTTGTCCATTTGCTTCCGAGCCTTGGCTAACTCTTTTTCAGCTACGTCCAAATCAAAGCTGTAGTCATTCACTTTCCGCCGGAGAATCTCAATTAACTTTTCATCCCGGGCTGAACGGACTGGAGTCTCGGATGCAATTTTCATTTGAGCTATTTGAGCCTTCAACATATCATTTTCTTTTTTCAGCTGTTTCTTTTCCCCTTCATCGGATGCTGCTTGTAAGCCGCTTTCGAAATGAAGATTGTTGACATCCAATTTTGTCCCTCCTTCTTTTAATTAATTTTCTTGAGCTTCTTCTAATTTATTAGTACATCAAGTACTATATTTTTTTTAGTACTATTTTCCACCTACTATTATTATTATTATTATTGTTGTTATAATAATAATAATAATTATGTTATTATTACTATTGTTAGTACTATTATTTATTATTTCTATTACTACTATTACAACGACAATTTTAATATTATTGCTACTACTATTATAGTCATCATTATCGTTATTATTATTATTATATTACCAAAAGACACATTGTTTACTTATTTATATAATGAATTGATAATATTTGTTTAATTAATTGATAATATTTGTTTGATTAAACATTTTATAAATGTTTACATTGGTGATGATGTTTTAACATCTACTGTAATTTTTTGTTTTTTTTAAATACTAGCTATCAAATTATTTTAAGTAACGTTAAATAATTTAACTAGTAATATTATGTAGTATTATATAATGTGGCTAATAAAATCATTTTAAATCTAAATAGAACCCTAAAGAAATATGCAAGGAAGAAAGGAAATATTCAGCACTTAAGGCCCAAAATTTAGGCCAAATTAGCCCACTAATTAAGCCTCTAAATCAGCCCATATCGTGTCAAAATCCGCCAGGCCAACACAAACCCATTAGCTTTCCTTTGAATTAACCCAAACAATGAGCCCACCAAAACTTAAAACCCTACGCCTCTTCTCTTCTCTCTCTCATTCCACTTTTGTGGATTTTCAGTTTTTCCTCAGCCATGGCAGAAAATTGTCCACTCTATTTTCGCGCAAGGTTTCTTACTATCTCTCGCTTCTCAAAGCTAGTCTTGTTCTCTTCCCCGAAGTGATATTCTGGTATACTTTAATCTCTTTTAAGCTAGAGTGAATCTCTCCATTTCGAGTTTTTTTTAAGCAAATCACGTGAAAGCCTCATAACGTTCGGATTCGAACGACTCTTTTGACCATAAATTCAAAATCAAATCAAGAATTCCCGCTCAAGAGAAAACCCTATATTTTTTACTATAAATACTTGCATATCGGACAACCTAGGAGCGGCCTCCTGATTCTCCGAAACTCGCTAATTCAAAAATCATAGCTCGACCAATTATTTCTCTATTTGGTTTGCAATTTCAAAGCAGAGGCGTTTTCTTCTTGTGGCTCAGCCGAGGTAGCGAGTTTGAGGTCGAAGTGCGATAATTGATCGACCACGCTCCTAGTTCGCTGCCCGCAAAAAGGTCAGTGACTCTGGATCTCCTTTTTCTTAAAAGCATGAGCTATTAGTTGTTTATTTTTGTGTATAAAAGTCATAATTTGGGATTTCGTTAACTTGGTTATGTATTCTGGCCGGGTTAATTTAAATAATAATAGTATGTCTTTGACTAATTATGACATGAATCTGTCTGTTAAAGGAAGAAGAATATTGAGTAGACTTAGATAGCTTGAAACTGATTTGGTTAATGAAATATGTTAGCATCTCTGTATTATTCCAAAACTTATTTTGGCACCATGACTAAAGGACTATATGATGCCTAAATATTTCCTTCACTGTATTGAGAACCTCATATGGTTCAAATGTTAACTCGAATCCATGAGATTTGGCGTTAACTCTTTGTATGTTAGTAATGATCATGTACATTGTTGTTTATCTGTGTCGGCTAGTTTTGGATGAAAATATATGTAAATATTTTCTCTTGTGTGTGCATGAAATATCATAATTTGACTACTGTCCGTATTAGAAAGCATGTTCTAAGACTCTTTTATTACAAGATCGTAGAAACCATGTCCATAAGAATCGCGTTTTCAACCCGAGTGTTCATAAGAATGTCGATTTCTCATGATTAATGTGTTAGCTATTGGCACATGTTTCTTGATCTGGAAATTATATCCATAGGACATGCTTATCCAAGTAACAATTTTATAATCTATAAGATGCTATAATTTCTAACTGAACTTATACTTTTGAATTACTTTTGTAATCTGTTAGCCATCCAGCACTTTAATTTGTAAAGTCGAATAGAGGTATAATATATAGTGTATTTTCACTAAGGATTTTCTTTGAATGATAAAGTTTAGTAAAGACTCGAGTTTAAGGTTATAGTTTGAGAGATCATGCTCACCGGATGGTGCCTTATTCTGGTCTAATAAGTGTTTCATCAATGCATATATTTTTGTTTTACACTTACCCGCTGGATCGAGAATGTAATCCGTTTGGTTCGTTATCCGGTTCTTGAGTAAGTTTCTATATAGGCAGAAATCATGTTCATAAATGCCCATATATTTGGTTGACTCTCGAATATTTAAGGAAACATGATGTGTATTTCTTGACTCAAATGCTAGAGTAACAGATATTGTCATGCTAAGGACATATAGTTAAAGATTCTCCATCCACATTGAAGAATAGTGTAAAACCAAGTTAAAATACTGCTAGTTTCAAAAATTTAAATTGTGTAGTTGCTACTGTGCATTTGGATAAAGAATGAACGAGCTCACACATGATTCCTTGTTTTACCACAATACATATCCTACTATAATATTTCCTTTTGCTATATGTATTTAGACAACACTGACTTTTAAGAAACTCGTGATTGGCAAAATAATGCAACGACTTGGAATGTGTCTCTACTGTTATATATGGACTTACCTTTCTGTATTAGTATCATTTAGAAAATATCTTGGGGGAATTTTAGTTAACCTGTAATAATGAAGTTTAAAAGGTTCTCATGACTAGCATGAATAATGAAGTTAGTTATTAATAACGAAGATGCAACTGTTCACTAACAAAAATAGAGTAAATGCATTCTGTGTGTCTGCATGACTAATTCTTTTCTTATGCATATGATACTGTGTAATATTAATTTTAAGTATATTTTTATACCAACTCTCTAATTTCATGTTTATTTTTCCTTTTGCATATGCACTGGGAGAAAAATGGAGTCTCGCTCGAGACTCAGCACTACCCGAGCATGAAGTCAATGTATCCGATAGCAAAAAAAACAAGTGAAACGCTTGGGGGCGCTTATGGCGTCTTTCTTCTTATTTATTTATTTTTTTTCTTTCTCATTTGTTTCATTTAACTTTCTTTACGATTTTTGATTTGTTATCATGTCTGGGTTTTATCTTACATAATCTTTGGTAGCTAAATCTCATTTAATGGCATTCACTCTTGTTAACAACAAGTTGCCGATTTTATGTTACAATCTTAAGAGCTTTCTAAAATCAGTAATTTGAGTTTGAGTTCAAACCTGTCAATGGTTAGTTTATTACAATATTTGCCAACATTGATTTCAGATAGTTAACATTTTCGGCAATACTTGGCCATACAAAATTTGTTCCCATTTTCAATGCTTAAGTTCAATTCAAGTTGTCCCAAAAAATGGTCTTTGGAGAATTACTTTGGACGTATGTTGAATTAAGTTTTACTCATTTAGTAATATTTTAGTATATAAAATAGTCACATGTTATTTTCCAAATATGTATAAAAATTATTATCTTTTCTACTTATAATGAATCAATTAATCTAAGTTTGGCCGGTTAACCGTAATTAGCGGATCATATAGGGTGCCTTAATAACCTTCCCTATAGGATTAATTAGAACCCTTACTCATAATCTTAAGGTTAAGTAGATCATAAAATATAGTGAATTTTAAGCACTACTTAGCTAAAATTGGTGTCCTAATTCACAGTTAAAATAATTAGGTGGCGACTCTCTTTTATTTCATTAAACCTTCAGAATTACCAATATGTTATACTCTAGTTTGACCCGTGTTAAAATGGGGTATAACAGCATGGCGACTCTGCTGGGGATACAAGGTTCTAAACCATAACAAACTTAGGTTAATAATAAAAATTAATTTGTGTATTTTTAATTGTTTATAATGCTTATTTGAATTGCCGTTGTGTGATAAATTGCTTTATATGGATTGTTCATCTATTCTTATTACTTTATATAATTTGTTATTCCGTTTCACTTCCTCCACTTCTGGAAAATTCACACAAAGCACACACCTAGCGGTTATGCGGTTTGCAGCCGTGCACTACTCAAAACACATTTTAGGGAAAAGTTCGTGGGTAAGTCGATCAGCGGTGCAGTCGACAGTCACGGGCTTTTCACTCTCAAGTTGTCCACTTGGGAGCATACTAGTCTAGAAAACCCACTCTTAGTCAACCTAAGATAGAGCTAAACCAAAACTCTTTTAAGAGCATGCATCATTTTTAACCTTAGGTGATCTAATACCCTAGGTGTATTAAATCCATTAGTTAACCTTACCTAAATGTCCAAGTGGGTTTTCAACCCCAAGTGATACTTATCATATTTATGTGCATTATTTGAAGGTTAAATATGCCGATTATGTAGATTATTTACTCTAAATTAATTAAATCCTAGTTAAAGGAGCATGACTATCTTTTATAATATGTTTAATATTATCAAATGATATAATCTTGCGGAACAACGAGAAATTTACACATGACAAAAATATCTTTTATTGTACTTTGTTTGATTTTCTTTACGTAAAAATAAATAAATGGCTTAAGCGATTCATGTACTTCTTTTGCTTTTGAAAAAATAAAATTACTTGCTTAATTATTTGTAATAAATATATTTTATAATATTTTATTCTTTTGATGAAAATACACCCTCTTTTAAAAAAAATATATATATATATATATATATATATATGTTTAAGCAGACATATTTTACTATTTATTATGCTTTTAAGAAAAATAGAATTACTTAATTAATTTATAGAAATGAGATGATACATAATGGCATACTTATCTTTCAAATACACGGTAGGCCTACCTCTGGCACAAAGAGGCCCTCACGTATTAGGACGCGCTATTATTTGCTCTTTGGAATGTGTCACATGCTTTGCTTGCCTACTTGCTTACTTGCTTATTTGCTATGTTACTTACTTAACTTTATTATTTTTACTAATATTATCTGTTTTTTTTTAGAAAAAGGAAGTATTAACTATTCAACTTGCTTATATCTTTTATTTGTTCATATATTTTTCTGTTCCTTATTTTGTATATCATTTTCCTGAATTAATAATAATAATCATCATCATTCCGCGCTTAGCGCTCTTTAACGACTCTAGAGCATCATTTGTGCATTTACTTAAGCTCAAATTTCTTTTAGGTCTACTCCAATTCTTAGAGTCTAATTAAGATATCTTTAGTCTCTCAGTATCTTCTAATAAAGTACGACGTCTTTTCCATAAGCTCTTCAATAGGTTCGATTCGTCATGAAATTTCTTGATATTCGTGCCTTAAACTAGCATTAAGGATTCTTTTAAACAACAATGAGCATCTCACTCCCTATGGCAAGATATCATTCCTAAAAAAATGGTGCAATATTTCATAATCAGAAAATATTTTATCTATCTAATTTTGCTAATTGGTTTATTCGCGTTCTTTCTCAAAAAATATAGTTACATAAATTTTTATAAATATTGCCACTCGTGCCTTGCATAATTTTTAGTTCTTCCTTAATTTTTCAATTCTGATGTAATCTTGTATCTTTGATATTCGTCTCATAGCTTCATATCTCTTAGAACTTCAACCTTCGTGCCAACACACCTTTCCAAGTTGGTAGATGTCGAAACTTGCACAATCTACTGAGCAATAATAGGTCATTATTTGGTCAATTTACTATTTTGAATTTTTTACCTATTCAATTTAAGTATCTGCATCATCTTATTTTGGATCATCGAGATTAATCTTCACGCACCTGTTAATTCTAAGTCTTGGCATGTGAGTCGAGGTACTATCCTGTAAATCTCAAAATGGTTGATGACGTATTCCGGCCTCGACAAGTTTATGATTTGCCAACTCTAATTAAATAAAATAAAAATAATAATAATAGAGTCATTTCATGTCCAATCGACTCTTTTATCCTAATCAACTATCTTGATTCTGATCCTATCGATATTCGAACAGCCAAATATTATCTTCAACGTCAAAATTATTCGTCTGTGGCCTCTTTGAAAACAATTCTATATAAGACGCAGCCTTATTATAGCAAAATTTTTTATTTTCCTTCATGAAAGAAACTAGGGCAGATTCTTGGCATGCAGGTTGAGGCTGCTCAAAAGGGACATCATGTCATGGAGTAATAATCAAAAACTTCCTAAAGATTGAGGCAATTTTTGAAAAAAATTAGAGTTATGCAAGGAACAAAAAACTTGTGCTAGAGCTAAAGCTTTGATGTTCAACATAAATTATCCCTTTACAAAACTTAAGATTATTTCGCTTCCATGTCAACAAAACTCGAGCGTTAGAGCCCTCTAGATAACAATTCATTCTCGTCCATCCATTTTGCAACATGGACCATCATTTCTAGTTTAGGGCTCCTACTTAACCATATAATGAATTAATCAATCTAATTACACACTCTATTACTTTATGCATTTATTTGATTATGATAAATATGCTAACACTTTACTTTTATTTTGAAAAGTTTTATTTTTCCTTTAAAGGTTGCCTAGCATTGAACGCTATTTTGGCTGCGAATCTGCATAAAGGACGGGCTATAATGGCAGACCGTTTTGAAGAATTCAATACCGGTATGGGACTATTGCAAGCACAAAATGATGGAACCAAGGCAAATGTGGTGCAAAGGAACATGTTGGTTAATCTGGGAGGCACTTTTAACCTTCTTCCAAATACAACCTCCACTTCTAGCTCAAATCAAAATATTTGCTTAACCGTATCTCCTTACCAAACTCTTACTTATACAATCTCTCCACAAATGCCAATAACCTGCAATCCCAATCAAGTCACGATGATTCCTAATACTGAACTTCCTATAGTCACAACTCCATTTGAGAAGGACAAGCAAAACCAACTAGCTGTATGTTCGTATAAGGGACTTGAAAAATCATCACAACATATTTGCCGTGAAAATTTGGAAAAAGAACTCCTTGATTTGAAGAAAGCCATTGGAGAAGAATTACAATCAAGAAATTATCTCAGTCTTAGATATGAAGACTTATGCCTGCAGCCGGATGTAAAACTCCCACCAGGATACCAGGTGCCAAAGCTTAATACTTTCAATGGCAAAGGAAATCCCATTGCTCATTTAAAGGACTACTGCAGCAGATTACTTGGAATTGGGCACAATGAGGCCATTCGAATGAAGTTATTCATCCAAAGCTTATCGGGGCCTGCACTTGTTTGGTACACAAAACAAGATTTTAGTAAATGGCACACGTGGGATGATATGGCTCATGATTTTGTAAAGCAATATGAGTTCAACCTTGGAGTCGATCCAGACATGCATAGCCTGTACAAAATAGAGAAAATACCACATGAATCTTTTCAAGATTATGCAATCCGATGGAGAGTTGAAGCTTCAAAGGTGCACCCTCCGCTATCCGAGAAAGAATTGATCTCAATCTTCATTGACATTCAAAATGGCATATATTATGAAAAGCTGGCTACTGCGAACGTGCGTAATTTCTCAGACTTGATTAGAGTCGGGGACTTCCTAGAAAGAGGCATCAAAGAAGGAAGGATTAACATGCAGACCATCAATCATGCTTTACAACCAGAGATGCTAGAAAATTTGAAAGGTAAAGAGAAGGAAAATGCCTCAGTTGCCATGACTATGCATCAACCACAATGCCATCATGATCACCAGCCCTTGCAAAATCATGCAATCTATAATGCGTGCAACGTGCATCTCCAGCCTCCTCGCCAACAAAGCATTCACCATCAACATCATCAAGCACAAGTCGCTTCTCACCAATCCAAGAAAAGGAAGCCCCGTAACTTCACACCTTTGACTGAATCAATCTCTAGCATATTCGCAAGACTGAATGCCTCATGAATTATGCAACCAAGAAAAGGAAGGATATTTGACCCTTCACATCCATTATTTGATCCTTCCAAGTATTGTGCTTATCATTCAAACGCTCAAGGTCATGATACGGAAGAATGCCTAGCATTAAAACATAAGATTCAGAATTTAATCGATTCTAACAAACTGCGAGTGCACGTACCAGTTGGAACAAATACTTCAAATGCAATTAGCTGCAGCACAAGCAATATATCATGCGTGGATGGGCATCCGAAGAAGAAACGTCGTCTGAACGAAGAACAAGACTGATTTTTCCGATCTTGTTGGCATTATGATTTTGATGTTATCACTCTATAAGTTTCTATATTTTGTAACCATGCCTTATTTTTGTAATGAACTACGTTCGGACCTGATTCCCGTTTAAGAGGGGATACGTAGGCAGCCTTATGGGTTCGGTCTCATCATAATAAAAATCCTATTTTCCCGAAAAGCCAAAACCGGGGCAGCTTTCGCAAAAGAATCCTCATCATTCAGCAAAGCAAAAAATGAAATTTCAAGCTACATAGTTATTACAAGCACAACAACAAATTCTAGAATGCCATGGCAACAAGTTGCAGATTCAAAGCCAAACTTTGACGTTCAATGCAAGGCAATCACTTTATTTTATACTAATGAATTTACTTTGAGTAATGCAGGGGCATATTTTAGCTATTCTCTAACATTACATGTTGTCGCAAAGCTCAACATCAAGTCAAAAGTCGCAAAGTTCATGCAAAGCAAAGGACAAAACCAAGCAAGCGAAAATCGAACTATGAAACTTATAATTTTTCTTTGAGTGCAGGAAGTTATTAATAGAAAAGCTTTAGCATGAAGATCCAATGATTGTTAGCATTGCACCAGGAATATTCACTACTAAAAAGGCATTTCATCAAGCTCTTTGCATCGCACCATTTGCTATTACAAAATTATTGCACCGTGCTTTCTGCGTTGCACTATCAGTATATGTTACTTTGAAGTAACCATGCCAAGCTTTTCGCACCGCATTGTACAACTACAAATCAAGCATCGCACCAAGCTTCTACACCACACCAAGCTTCTGCACCGCACCAATGTCATAAATGGTAAATCAAGCACCATGCATCTAGGGTTTGTCCACCTAATAATAGGACAAAAAGGTAGTCCACCTGACAATAGGACATAAGGTAGTCCGCCTGACAATAGGACATAAGGTAGTCCGCCTGATAATAGGACATAGAGAAGTCCGCCTGATAATAGGACATAAGGTAGTCCGCCTGATAATAGGATATGAGGTTGTCCGCCTGATAATAGGACATGAGGTAGTCCGCCCGATAATAGGACATGAGGTAGTCCGCCCGATAATAGGACATGAGGTAGTCCGTCTGATAATAGGACATGAGGTAGTCCGCCTGATAATAGGACATGAGGTAGTCCGCCTAATTAATAGGATATGAGGTTGTCCGCCTGATAATAGGACATGAGGTAGTCCGCCCGATAATAGGACATGAGGTAGTCCGCCCGATAATAGGACATGAGGTAGTCCGTCTGATAATAGGACATGAGGTAGTCCGCCTAACAATAGGACATAAGGTAGTCCGCCTGATAATAGGATATGAGGTTGTCCGCCTGATAATAGGACATGAGGTAGTCCGCCTGATAATAGGACATGAGGCAGTCCGCCTGATAATAGGACATAAGGAAGTCCGCCTGATAATAGGACATGAGGTAGTCCGTCTGATAATAGGATATATGGTAGTCCGCCTAATTAATAGGACAAGAGGTCTATCCGCCCTCAAACAGGATTTATCGGGTCTATCCGCCCTCAAACAGGATTTATCGGGTCCATCCGCCCTCAAACAGGATTAATCTGGCCCATCCGCCCTCAAACAGGATTCATCGGGTCTATCCGCCCTCAAATAGGATATATCGGGTCTATCCGCCCTCAAACAGGATTTATCGGGTCCATCCGCCCTCAAACAGGATTAATCTGGCCCATCCGCCCTCAAACAGGATTCATCGGGTCTATCCGCCCTCAAATAGGATATATCGGGTCCATCCGCCCTCAAACAGGATTCATCGGGTCTATCCGCCCTCAAATAGGATATATCGGGTCCATCCACCCTCAAATAGGATATATCGGGTCAATGTGCCCTCAAATAGGATATTAACGTTAATCATTTCTCAAAAGGACATTTAATTTATTTCGACCCAAGTGGTCCCGCTTGCATAAGTATTGCCAAAACATACCTTTCGTAAATTATTGCCAAATGCATTTTTATAAACTAAATCTTTATGTGCCATTGCCAACCATTAAATATGTCATCATAAAATTATTTTTATATGTTGCACAATAAATTCGCTTTTCTTATGAATTAACGCCTAAATATTATTTTCATAAGATTATTTTATGGCACATTACAACTTATTTCCTAACGAATTATCTAGTATGCCAAGCTTTGCAGGAAATATAGCACAACGTGGAACTATATCTTAGCAGTGAACTGGGGCAGTTTGTTGGAGAGGAATACCAAACTCTCCAACAAAGGTCAAGGATCTACTTCGAACTCCGTTCGACTCGACTCTCAAAATTCGTGATTAAATCCTTATTTCAAACATCTTTCTTTCAGGCATAATACCCAGTGTCTCTATAATTCGACACTGGGGCAGCATTTTAAGATTTGCATCAATAGTTAAATCCTACTCCATAATACCATAAGTCTTGAATTACATATGGCCTGATTCTCGTGAAACCCGAGATATGTAGGCAACTCGAAACCGGAGTTCGGCCGCAATCATTCTTTTTTCGTCAACTTGGCCCCATTCAAACCCTGATGGCTGGGACAAAATTGGCTACTAAGTCAATATTCTTTGTCCGAATGCTGCTTGTAAGCCGCTTTCGAAATGAAGATTGTTGACATCCAATTTTGTCCCTCCTTCTTTTAATTAATTTTCTTGAGCTTCTTCTAATTTATTAGTACATCAAGTACTATATTTTTTTTAGTACTATTTTCCACCTACTATTATTATTATTATTATTGTTGTTATAATAATAATAATAATTATGTTATTATTACTATTGTTAGTACTATTATTTATTATTTCTATTACTACTATTACAACGACAATTTTAATATTATTGCTACTACTATTATAGTCATCATTATCGTTATTATTATTATTATATTACCAAAAGACACATTGTTTACTTATTTATATAATGAATTGATAATATTTGTTTAATTAATTGATAATATTTGTTTGATTAAACATTTTATAAATGTTTACATTGGTGATGATGTTTTAACATCTACTGTAATTTTTTGTTTTTTTTAAATACTAGCTATCAAATTATTTTAAGTAACGTTAAATAATTTAACTAGTAATATTATGTAGTATTATATAATGTGGCTAATAAAATCATTTTAAATCTAAATAGAACCCTAAAGAAATATGCAAGGAAGAAAGGAAATATTCAGCACTTAAGGCCCAAAATTTAGGCCAAATTAGCCCACTAATTAAGCCTCTAAATCAGCCCATATCGTGTCAAAATCCGCCAGGCCAACACAAACCCATTAGCTTTCCTTTGAATTAACCCAAACAATGAGCCCACCAAAACTTAAAACCCTACGCCTCTTCTCTTCTCTCTCTCATTCCACTTTTGTGGATTTTCAGTTTTTCCTCAGCCATGGCAGAAAATTGTCCACTCTATTTTCGCGCAAGGTTTCTTACTATCTCTCGCTTCTCAAAGCTAGTCTTGTTCTCTTCCCCGAAGTGATATTCTGGTATACTTTAATCTCTTTTAAGCTAGAGTGAATCTCTCCATTTCGAGTTTTTTTTAAGCAAATCACGTGAAAGCCTCATAACGTTCGGATTCGAACGACTCTTTTGACCATAAATTCAAAATCAAATCAAGAATTCCCGCTCAAGAGAAAACCCTATATTTTTTACTATAAATACTTGCATATCGGACAACCTAGGAGCGGCCTCCTGATTCTCCGAAACTCGCTAATTCAAAAATCATAGCTCGACCAATTATTTCTCTATTTGGTTTGCAATTTCAAAGCAGAGGCGTTTTCTTCTTGTGGCTCAGCCGAGGTAGCGAGTTTGAGGTCGAAGTGCGATAATTGATCGACCACGCTCCTAGTTCGCTGCCCGCAAAAAGGTCAGTGACTCTGGATCTCCTTTTTCTTAAAAGCATGAGCTATTAGTTGTTTATTTTTGTGTATAAAAGTCATAATTTGGGATTTCGTTAACTTGGTTATGTATTCTGGCCGGGTTAATTTAAATAATAATAGTATGTCTTTGACTAATTATGACATGAATCTGTCTGTTAAAGGAAGAAGAATATTGAGTAGACTTAGATAGCTTGAAACTGATTTGGTTAATGAAATATGTTAGCATCTCTGTATTATTCCAAAACTTATTTTGGCACCATGACTAAAGGACTATATGATGCCTAAATATTTCCTTCACTGTATTGAGAACCTCATATGGTTCAAATGTTAACTCGAATCCATGAGATTTGGCGTTAACTCTTTGTATGTTAGTAATGATCATGTACATTGTTGTTTATCTGTGTCGGCTAGTTTTGGATGAAAATATATGTAAATATTTTCTCTTGTGTGTGCATGAAATATCATAATTTGACTACTGTCCGTATTAGAAAGCATGTTCTAAGACTCTTTTATTACAAGATCGTAGAAACCATGTCCATAAGAATCGCGTTTTCAACCCGAGTGTTCATAAGAATGTCGATTTCTCATGATTAATGTGTTAGCTATTGGCACATGTTTCTTGATCTGGAAATTATATCCATAGGACATGCTTATCCAAGTAACAATTTTATAATCTATAAGATGCTATAATTTCTAACTGAACTTATACTTTTGAATTACTTTTGTAATCTGTTAGCCATCCAGCACTTTAATTTGTAAAGTCGAATAGAGGTATAATATATAGTGTATTTTCACTAAGGATTTTCTTTGAATGATAAAGTTTAGTAAAGACTCGAGTTTAAGGTTATAGTTTGAGAGATCATGCTCACCGGATGGTGCCTTATTCTGGTCTAATAAGTGTTTCATCAATGCATATATTTTTGTTTTACACTTACCCGCTGGATCGAGAATGTAATCCGTTTGGTTCGTTATCCGGTTCTTGAGTAAGTTTCTATATAGGCAGAAATCATGTTCATAAATGCCCATATATTTGGTTGACTCTCGAATATTTAAGGAAACATGATGTGTATTTCTTGACTCAAATGCTAGAGTAACAGATATTGTCATGCTAAGGACATATAGTTAAAGATTCTCCATCCACATTGAAGAATAGTGTAAAACCAAGTTAAAATACTGCTAGTTTCAAAAATTTAAATTGTGTAGTTGCTACTGTGCATTTGGATAAAGAATGAACGAGCTCACACATGATTCCTTGTTTTACCACAATACATATCCTACTATAATATTTCCTTTTGCTATATGTATTTAGACAACACTGACTTTTAAGAAACTCGTGATTGGCAAAATAATGCAACGACTTGGAATGTGTCTCTACTGTTATATATGGACTTACCTTTCTGTATTAGTATCATTTAGAAAATATCTTGGGGGAATTTTAGTTAACCTGTAATAATGAAGTTTAAAAGGTTCTCATGACTAGCATGAATAATGAAGTTAGTTATTAATAACGAAGATGCAACTGTTCACTAACAAAAATAGAGTAAATGCATTCTGTGTGTCTGCATGACTAATTCTTTTCTTATGCATATGATATTGTGTAATATTAATTTTAAGTATATTTTTATACCAACTCTCTAATTTCATGTTTATTTTTCCTTTTGCATATGCACTGGGAGCAAAATGGAGTCTCGCTCGAGACTCAACACTACCCGAGCATGAAGTCAATGTATCCGATTGCAAAAAAAAAACAAGTGAAACGCTTGGGGGCGCTTATGGCGTCTTTCTTCTTATTTATTTATTTTTTTTCTTTCTCATTTGTTTCATTTAACTTTCTTTACGATTTTTGATTTGTTATCATGTCTGGGTTTTATCTTACATAATCTTTGGTAGCTAAATCTCATTTAATGGCATTCACTCTTGTTAACAACAAGTTGCCGATTTTATGTTACAATCTTAAGAGCTTTCTAAAATCAGTAATTTGAGTTTGAGTTCAAACCTGTCAATGGTTAGTTTATTACAATATTTGCCAACATTGATTTCAGATAGTTAACATTTTCGGCAATACTTGGCCATACAAAATTTGTTCCCATTTTCAATGCTTAAGTTCAATTCAAGTTGTCCCAAAAAATGGTCTTTGGAGAATTACTTTGGACGTATGTTGAATTAAGTTTTACTCATTTAGTAATATTTTAGTATATAAAATAGTCACATGTTATTTTCCAAATATGTATAAAAATTATTATCTTTTCTACTTATAATGAATCAATTAATCTAAGTTTGGCCGGTTAACCGTAATTAGCGGATCATATAGGGTGCCTTAATAACCTTCCCTATAGGATTAATTAGAACCCTTACTCATAATCTTAAGGTTAAGTAGATCATAAAATATAGTGAATTTTAAGCACTACTTAGCTAAAATTGGTGTCCTAATTCACAGTTAAAATAATTAGGTGGCGACTCTCTTTAATTATTTAAACCCGCAGAATTACCGAATATGTTATACTCTAGTTTGACCCGTGTTAAAATGGGGTATAACAAAGATTTCTCAGTTTATCTTCCAACAGACTGATTTTGGCCTTGTATTCTTTTCCCTTGGCCGCCCATTTCTGATTTTCCTCGGATTGCTCTATCAAGTCTTGCAAGTGAGGTCTCTTTGAAAGACGTTCATGTTCAACCCCTCGTCGGTACCATGTGGAGTACCCAGGTGATATCTCCCCCTTTGCTCTATTCGGCACACAGGTATCAATCTTCAGATTTTGACATTCGTTCCAGATTTGCCGGATTTTTGCTTCCGGGAATTGCCCGTCTGGACCAATCTCCACGGCTTGCACACTGAGGTCTCCATCCCTCGGAATAATCTGACACCGCCCTAACTGTCGCAAAGCTCTGTATGGAGCATAAGGCTGTATACTCTTCAAACCCATGATCAAAAACGGCGATCCTTCCGTTGGCATGTATATCACCTCGTCAAGAGGTAACCAGTCATACGTCCAATCAATTTGACCGTCAGTTAGTGATCGAAGATACACAATCCAACCTTGGACTCCCTCGGGCAACTTTTCTTCTTTTGTCCTCGCATTGAACTCTTCCAAACATGTCCGATCGGCCGAACCATAGCTCGAGAATGAAGGGTGGTGGCACAGATGCTCAATTAGCCAGATTTGCAAGATCAAGTTACACCCTTCGAAGAAAGTAGCCCCCGCTTTGCACGCAGTCAGAGCTCGATAGATATCCGCAACAATCATTGGGGCCAAGGTACAGTTTTCTTGCACTATCAGTGTGGTAGCTACCCCGGCGACTTTTATATTGATATGGCCATCTTTCTTCGGGAATACAACAACTCCAAGAAATGCCACCAAAAATGCGAACCTCCGGTGTTCTTCCCATTTTGCCCGGTTGGACTTACAGCATAATTTGTTGGTTGGGTCGTTGAAACCCCCAACGTGTCCAAACTTGTTGTAGATGAAGCTTAAAGAACAAAATCCATCGGCCAGATCTTCATTATGAACATTCCGGGCGATTTTCAAAGAGTCGAGGAAACGATGTACTGTCACCATCCTCGGAGATACCGGGTATTTTCCTTTCAGCGGAACCTCGGTCTTCCCAATATAGAAGGCTATCTCTTCCAAAGTAGGGGTAAGCTCAAAATCTGGGAAATGAAATACGTTGTGTGCCGAATCCCAAAACGAGACCAACGCTCTAATTACATCACCTCGAGGAACTATTTCGAGTAACCCCGTAAGGCCCTTCAAGTACTTTTTGACCCAGTCTTGACCATTGGATCCCATGTCCTGCCACCATAACCTCAGCTCCAAAGGGATTTTATTTAGGGAAAATTGTTCATTCATCATCGTGCTCGTCCTGCACATTTATTAAGGTGATTTTATTTAGAAAAGGAAAAATCTTTTTCAATGCAAATTTTCAATTTTGAATGAAAGAAAAGGAAAATAATTTTCGAAGTGGCCATTTTCGCAAAAACAGTCCTTCCGTCGTCCTTTCGGAACATTCGGCCATTTCCAAAAATAGCAATCACCTCGATTATTTGAAAAGAAAATCTTTTTGGTCTTTTTTCTAAAAGTGTGGTTGGACCCGTTTAAGGGTTGCCTACGTATCCCACCTAATGGCGAGAATCAAACCCGCGTAGTTCGGTCAGATTATTTGACCAATTATTTCAAAAATGTTCCACCTATTTTTTTTTCAAATTTTCCATGTACCTATTTTCTATAAATCATTATTTTCCTCTCTCTTTTTTTTTTTCAACAATTTTTCCAATCTCGGGATTTTCGCCGGTCCGCATAACGATCAAGGACAATAAAATGCAACACATAGCATGCTCGGTCTTTTCAATACCGGGTCACCTGTCCTAGACGGACCCAACCCCCGTGTTGAGTCCCCTAAGTCAAATATGATGCAAATAATCGTCCTAGACCTATGTTCAAAATCTTACGGTTTCGTAGATTGCTAGACCGTGTACCCGAGCGGACAACTCGAATCGAGGAGGGGGCTACGTACCGGTGACCCGCGGAGTCAATCGGCTTTGTAACTTATTCGGCCTCTGTTTTCTTAATTTAAGGTGACATTTAACAGAAAGGGGAGTCTCAACCAGTAAGCACATCCCCGGGGAGAAGAGAGAAGGGTTTTCGGCACAATTTTATATACAGTCCACATAATATCAAAGCGATAAAGCACATAGCATGTTGTTCAAATCACATAACGAAGTCAAATAAAAACGCAAACGGCAGTTCTAAGGAGCTCGAGTTCCCAAGCAGAGTCGCCAGAGCTGTCACACCTCCCTTTTTACTACCCCCGCAAGTGCGTAAGGTGTATAAATACACTTGTAGGATATACCCCGACGCTCAATTACCCGAGACGGATAAAATAACGTAAGGGAAGGAGTTTTTCCAATTTAAGGACAATCGGTTCGGGATATATTTAGAGATTAATCAGAGTCGCCACTTGGGAATGACAATGGTGTCCCAAGTCACCGGTTAATCCCGAATCCGAGGAATTTTGACTCTTTGAAATGTCTGCGAAGCAGAGGTCCGGATAAGGAACTCTGTTAACCCGGGAGAAGGTGTTAGGCACTCCCGGATTCCGTGGTTTTAGCACGGTCGCTCCACTGTCGTTTTTGACTTTTGTTTGACTCAGTTAACAACATAATATGCTTTTGCGTTAAATATTATTTTTTAGGAATTTGCGACATCGCGGAAACACGCCTTGAGTCATACCGCAACCAGTACGCCTATGACTTTTGGAGTATTTCGAGCTTTGCCGAGATTTGGATTTGAGTCGCACCAAGTGCACACTCGTTCATAGGAAGTTATATTAAAATCGTGCCCTAAAGTAACGTCTATCGGCTTTTAAATCTTTTGGGAGAAGCTATGGAATTGGCTATTAGCTTTCCCGGGTCTATTTTGTATTATATCATTACTAAATGGGGGCCCCGGTGTTATTCGGGCGAGGCTCGTCCCAATTTAATTTTAAAGTCCGATCCTAAGAGGTGTATACTATGTTTTTCTATTTATGTTCTTCCCTTAATCGCTTTTATCGAATATTCCAGGCCCATCGGACTTCTATTATTCAAAGGGCCTGGTCTTCTCAATGAGCACGCGTTTGGACTGCCCGGGTATTCAGGATCCAAGCCATTTTTATTACTCCTGCTCGCCAGCCTTGTTAATTTAATACAAAAGTTCAGGCCCATAATATACGCTGGGTTTTAAAATAGATAGCAATTGCAGTGGTTGAAATAGAAGAACAGAGATATACAATTGGAACAAAAGGCATTTTTATTTATTTCAGTAAAAGAAATCAATACATCAATTCAAATGTCAATCATAAATCTATTACTGGTTTCCGTAAATTATAACTCATAGGCTGCTTCTTTTATTACACTAGCATTTGGGGTTAATACTGAATCTGAGAAGGTGACTTGATTATATAGGAGAACTTGAAGAATGACTATCCTAATTAACTGTGGATCTAGACTAATTAGTTAACTATACACATCATTACACTACTGGCTCAACATTTTAACACTACAAATATGGTTCTATTTAAACAGATTCAATATCCAGTTACCTCTTTCCATAGCCTGCTACAGATTTTTATTCCTGATCTTCTAATTTAGACTAACTGTATTAACAACGATTATACAGTCTGATTGTTCAATGGTTTGACTTTAAATCTCTACAGATGAATGACTCTAGGACTTGTGTATAATTATACTACTGATTCCCTTATGACTCGTTTTATTATCAGATTATTAGTCCAAAACATGAGCGAATCACTGTATGACCTAACATTTACTATTTTTGAAGGTTGTCTATGCTTAAGAGGCAACAAATACGTGATTATGATTGATTAAACTACTGTGAGTGAATGATTATTGATTCAGAAGCTATTTTTAACTAACTTATGTTTTAATGTTATTACCTAATTAACTAAGTGAGGTACTAATTCATACTATAACTATACTACCACTATTACTAGTTATTACATTGTCTCCGTTTCTGTTTTTCTTTGCTATTGTCTACAAACAAATTACAGTATTAAACTACCACTATAAAGCAACAATGAATTTAAACTTGGATCTTCATTTTATTTCATCAAAGGCGCCAATACAGCATCATTCATAAAGAAATGTACCTGGATGAAACAGAGAAATCGATGAGTTCTAGGGGAGAAGAAGTAAGCAACAGCAGATTTCAAACAAGGCAATGCAACAGTAGAGGATTTGAATATCAGCGAGCCAAACAACACAGCAACAACAGGTGCGAATCAACAATGTAACAGAAGAACCCAATCCAATTTCGAGCAGAAGAACACGGCAGAAAACCAATGGAAACCAGTGAATTCTACTGAGAAGTTCCAGAAAAATCCTACTGTTCTATTGCTCTTTTATCTCTCAATGAATTTCAGCTTAAGTGTTTTCAGATTATTCTCTAATGGAACCCCAAATATTAGCTCAGATTGTTATCCGTGGAATCCCCCTCTTTCAGTTCTTTGAAGGTATATTTATAGTTAACTAAAGGCTGAAAACTTGGGGAGAAAGTTATGGGATTAATCCCAACTTTCCCCCTCTAAAATTTATGAAATATACACTTAAACCCCTAATTCTGTTACCAGAAACCCTTCCAGCATGTGTTGGAAGGTTCCAAAGATTCCTTTTAAGGGGTTTTTACTAGTATAGCCCTAAGGGATGAAGATTTTTACAGATTTCCCATTTTAGGGAGACCATTATACCCTTAAATCTCTGCAAAATTGCAGAAATCAGGGGTACAAATGACTCCCCTACCCTCTTATGTTTCACACTATTCACCATTTTACCTATTGGTTTCCAATTATGCCCTGAATGCCACTGCTGATTTACTAGACCTGCCTAGGTTAATTTTCAGCTTCTTTGGACTTATTTAACTAATAGCCAGCCCTAGCATTAGTATTTAAGGGCTGACCAGTTTTATTTCTAAGAGCTATTTCAATTTTAGCCACTTTTAAACTAATTTCAGTCAATTAAGACCAATTTATTCTTAATTAAAGCTAATTGCAGGCATAGCCTACTTTGTTATTATGTTTAAACTATTTAAAAGTTAGCCAGTCTCAAGTTGAGACTTAGCTTGGGCTATCAAAGCCTTATACTGAACAGCTGGGCCCAAAACCTTTACAGGTTTGGCCACTTTGCCGTTCAGGGCTCAATATAGAGCCTGGGCTAGTCTGCATTTGCAGACATAGCCCCTTTGCACAACCAGCCACTGTTTAACAGTGAACTGTGTGTTAGGGCTCACAGAATTGGTTAACCCTTTGCAAGGTTGACCATTCTTAGGCCAATTATTAACTTATAGCCTAATTATGATCATTTCAGTTTATACCTATTTAAAAACTAACCACTTATGGAACCTAGAACTACAGCTATAACCAATCCCCTTAAAGTATGAAAGGCATTTAACAATATTCATGCTAACAATAAACCTGATGCAAATTCAGTCATTTCGACATTCAAAGTGCACACATAGTCATATGAAACCAAGCAATGTTTATCAATCAATTAAAACTCAGAAGGCAGGTTTGATAATGATGAATCTTAATTAATCAACTTTCATGACTCAATTTCATATACCAAAGTGTTAAATGACATCAAGCAGACCCAATGGCAACCAATTCATGCTAGATGATTCATTGAAAGGCCCAAAGCATACTCAAGATTTATGAACATATAGGTACTAAGTTCAATTCTCACAAACAGTTAAACTTAAACATAGCTTGATCAGTCATGAGAATCAATGGTCAACCTTAGAACCAGGCTAATGTAGGGAAGAGGAAATATCAAGATCATGGAAATCTTAAAAGAATAAATCCTAATTGAGAATTAAACACTTTAACCAGTACATGAACTAGACATGCTTGATAACAGTAGAAAAACTAATCCCTGAAAGCTAGAAAGAAACCCAGTTCTATGAATTATTACAGTCAAAGGCAACAAGAGTGGTCATAATAACTTAAGCCTGATTTCAAACATAAGACAAAGATCAAAGGTCATGCTTTTGCCATGAATCAACACTCAACAGTTAAAATGACACAAAAGGATGAACTTCTCAATTTTTAGAGCAAAAAGCCATGTGATCAAACCATGCATATAACAGATAGAGTTCTATCACTTAACAAGCCCAAAAGGACACAGGGACACACAGGAGATGAACAAGTTAAAGAGTCAGGGTGGCCACAGAGAAATAGATAAAGACTCACAGCATGAGAAGATAAGCAGGAGGGTCCTAGACTAACATGAGAAGCACAGGATTGAGATAACAAGAGATGAAAATCATAAAATCAACATAACCCTATGACTAACATGTTCAAAGGAACTAATCAAGAATTTAAAAAGGAAACAGATTAACAAAAGAGGATATACAGGATCCTATACTAGTATGTGAAGCTCAAACTCGAGCTAAGAACAGAATCACCAAAAGAGAACCAAGAACAGCCTTATAACTAGCATATGAAATGCAAATCAATCAGAATCATGCAAGGCAGTAGAAGAAAGGTCAACTAGAGTATGAGAGCTAAACAAATCAGGGACTGTAATGGAATCAAGTCAACTCTTTTGACTTAATCAGAAACATAACATGAGATTAACATCAAACAGAATCTTATCACTAACAGATTAAGCAACCTTATGACTAAATATCAGAGATTCGCCCAAAGAGAATCATGGGAACATAATCGACCAGAGCCAAATCAAAGACAAATCATTAATCAGAAAAGGAGATGAACATGCTAGAGGCAAGGATATTCAGGACATGAGATAAAAAGAAGAGAAACAGAATATCAACAAGAGCAGACGAAAATTAACACGCAAACACAAAAATCAACAGAAAACAAGACCAAAACATGTAAGAAATCACAAACAATCCTAATAAACTAAAGAAAATTAAAGGGTGGGGGACTTAGCTTGCGGGGCCGGTCCCCCGAGCTTCCTATCCTCTTTCCTTTTCCTTTTCATTCTCTCAGACTCTCAGGCTCTTTTTATTCCTTCTTTTCTTTTTCTTATTCTTTTCCAGATCTTTTTTCTTTGATTTTTCTCTGATTTTTCTTTTAGGCTCGAAAGGGGGAGCCTTTTTTGATTTTAACTTGAAGAGAAGTGTTTGGGTGAGGGTAAAGATGAGGTCTTGATTGAGAGTTGAACTTGGGGTCGCCGGAGTTAGGGTTCCGACGACCTTCTTCGGGATATTCGAGAAGTTTGAGGGACATTCGAGGGGAACCATTGGTATGGGTGGGTAGATCTAGTGGAGATGAAGAGAATGGCATTGGTTTCAAGTGGGTTCTCATACTTTGGTGGTCACCGGCGAAGATTCCGGTGACCGGGCCTTCGAAGAACAAGGTATTTTCTGGGGTTTTTTGGGTGTGCTATGAGTGAAGAGAAAGGAGAAGAAGATGGGAGAGGTAAGGGAGGCCGGCGACCACCGTGGAAGGTGGTGGCCGCCATGGCCGCCTAGGGTTTTCTGGGGTTGAAGACATGAAGAAGAAGATGAAGAGAAAGGCGGCGTCTCTAGGGTTTGAAGGGCGTGTAAAGTGAGCGGCCGTCTTCAGACAAAGCCTTTTTATAGGCCAAACGTCCCAGATAATCCTAGCCGCTCGTTTGATCAAGATCAACGGTCCTAGAGAGACGTTACTAAAACGACGTCGTCCTATTACTTATGAGGCCAAAGTCTTAGACCCTCGGATTAAATCACATGAACGGCTGAGATTAAATCTCAGCAATTAATTAAGACTCCAATTTAATTAAATATCCCAGCCGTTAGATCAATGAGATTGGACGGCTGGGATCAAGTCAATTCAAAGCCTGGACCGGGTTTCCTTTGGGCCTAGGGACTGGGCTGTCCATTTGGACTCACATTTGGCCCAGATTTATTACACAACCCATTTTTTTGTATTTTTCGATTTTAATCAATTTTTATGTGTTTTCTTTTTTATACTTTTTTTTTCTTTTCTTTTATGAAAAATTATAAATCCTAATTTACTACCTACTCTAATTTCCTAGTATTTTTTGGTAATTTTCTGTTATTTTTTCCTAATTTCTACTACTTAAGCTATTTTTACTAATTTTCTAATTAACTAAACTAACAAATTAATTACTACTATTTTTTGATTTTTTCTAATTTCTTACTTATTCAAATACACAAAAATATAACTAACTTCAAGCAAAACAAGTAATTGCACTCAAAAACATATTTATTTTAATTTTGGAATTATTTGCCTGGTGCAAAAATCATGTGCTCACAACCACCTAACAGATTTAAGGTGCGCTAGGGCACCTATTGAAATGAACTCATAAAATCGGTTTGTGTTACCATAGATAGGATGAGGGCTTGAAATTACCTTGAGGAGAAGGTGTTAGGCTCCCCTCGAGGTCTATAACTGTGGATCCCAACCAAACGCATTTTGTGAATTTGTCATTTAACAGATAGGCAATCTAAGCACGCATATAAGATAAAGGAAATTTAACAGATAAGCAGTTTAAGCACATATATGTAAATAAGATGAGGGAAGTTCTAGGTTTGTTAGCCTATAGGATCACATCTATACAATACCCAGTTATCCTTCCTCAACTAGAGGGGCTACACGTGGTATTAGTGCACAGGTCATCATATCCTTTTACTACCCAATTACCCTCCCCTTAGCGGTTATACAAGCGGTTTTAATTAGGCGAACTCTATGTGTGCATTACTCGTCCCTTCCTTATGGTCCCGGAGGTGTTTAGGACCTCTAATTTTAGGCAGTTCTAGACTCTCCTAAGGTGTTTAAAAGGGAAAATCTAAGCGACAACAAAGAACAAACAAGACTGTCAAGTAAGAAACAATTAAGGGAGCTCATGTTGACCTCTACAAATAAAAAAACAATTATCACATCTCAAATAACAAATTTCAAATATTTCAGAAAGGTCCTAGAACAGGATATCTAGGTGAGCATGGCAAGCAGAGAAAATGCAACATTGTATTAAGGGAGAGCGATAGAGACCTAATCAGTTTACCTACTGATTTTAGAACATATTGAATCTAGGCAGTCACAACTAAGAAAAGCATAGTTTCGCAGTTTTTATTGGACCTTGATTACCTATAGGCTTGCCTAGCCGTGGATATGTAATACCCTATATACATGTTGTCTAAATGCAATCAGAATTCTGGAAATCAGTTTAAAATATATTGAATTTATTAAGTCCTATAGGGATGCTGGTCTAGGTGCTGAATATTACATTACAAAACTTGTTTATACACACTTATCTCTATGACATCTAAGTGTTGAGATTATTTTTAAACATTTTTGTTGGCAAGATAGTTACTGATTTAGGCGATGTAGACATGGTTTAAGTGAATACAAATATAGTCCTAAGGCAGGATCTCTAATGCTCAGAAAGAATGGACATTTTTATTAGGCGAAATTATAGCAATAACTTAATAACATGATTTCTAGATGATCATGATTATGCAGAAACAAAATTCGTAGCAAATGAGGTAGTGTGCCTATAACATGTCGTCCAGTATGCCAAGTGATCCCTAAAGCATAATTTCTAATGCAGGTAAACATAGTATAAACCTAAAGCATGATTTCTAATGCAAGTAAATATAATATAGACCTAAAGGCTTGATTTCTACCTGGTTCCCCAAAAAAATCATATAAGAATTACCCCTCGCCCTGACTAATTTTTCCAATATCTGTTTACAAAAATCATCATTACAAACCATAAGTGAATAAATTACATAATAAATATAAGCTATGTTATAGGGAGCCTGAAATAGGCCCAAAGGGAACCTAGAAGTACCAGTCCTTCAAAATAGTCCAACATGCCATAGTCCATAGTATCAAATAAGGTATCCTGGTGCGTCAAAGTCCCAAAGGCCTCAAGTACCCTGGGTTGTGCTCACACCAAGATTCTTTTAAATAGAGAAGTAGTAGTTATGTGCAGTATGGAAGGTCCAACCCCAGTGTGCTAGAGTTCGGAGGAAACTCATGGATTCCTAGGCAGTACAAACACTAGAGGGGAAGAACTTAAGAAATCTAAGAGTAGAAGTGGGAGTGCCTGACATAGTTGGAAGAACTTAGTAAAATAGTGTCACGCCCCAAATCGAGGGACATGACTGGCGCCTGACCGGGTTGCCCCAGTCAAGCGGACCTGGGTGCCTTTCATTCCCACGAGTTAACCCTATGTTGATTGTTTCTCATTAACCAAATATTTTACCAATAATGACTGATTTCATAATGCATAAACATAACCATGTGATTGATTCACTAACAATTTCATAATTTATATTTACAACGCCCCATACATATACATAGGCCACAATCCCACAGTTTACATGTCTATGGAGCCTCTAGGATACAAAAAGGGAAATACAATATTTGCCGGTAACAAGGCTCCGGCTATACCTTACAAAACCAAAATGAAATCTAAACCGAGTGGCATGAACCACACAAAGCCCCGAGGAAGAAAGGGGCTCACCAAAACGGGCAGTGGAAGGAGAAGGATACTACTGCCGATGAGCTGAAGTGCCTGCTACTGATCCACCTACAATCATGACACGAATGTAGCGCCCCCGGCAAAAGGGACGTCGGTACACTTGAATTGTACTGGTATGTATGGACAAACTTTGTCCCAAGTAAACTCAAGCCATTAAATTACATCAACAATTAATTAAGCCAGCCAGCCAACCATGTTTCCACATTTTCCTCATTTCAAATAATTCTCACACAAAGCACTTTCTACGATCAACCAATTTAACAATAACCAATCAATCACGTAAAGCACAAGTAGCCAAACAAAGGGGCAATCAGTGCCCCACAGGTTGCAAACTCTCCTGCTGTCTCCTTTCACAATTTCACATTATTGATTTTTTTGTATCAATTTTCAATAGCGATTTCGATCGCTTTCCATCCTTATTGCCCATGACCACCCTTATTACCTCGGCCACCCTTATCACCCCAACCCACACCTTATTTCCCCACGTTGCGGCGCGCAACACGACCCCGCCTTACAGTTGAAAACACAACAATTTCAAACAACAGATAAGGTACTACACACAATTTCAACAAGTTCAAATAAGCAACTTACACATTGGTTCATGTTCTCAATTTCTTCTCAAGCCAATATCAAAACCAAGTTACAAGTATTCCAAAATCGAAAGTGCCCACATAATCATGTTCAACAATTTACCACAATTAAGGTGTTTCAAATTCCTTCCACAATAAGCCAAATATGCCATCATAATGGTTGTTCCCAATTCTTTACCAATCTCGATTACCTTTTTATCTTTCAATTCATATTTCATACCACACCACACGTAGTTCAACATCAATCAAATGCTCAACAAGGAAATCAAAGAATTACGTAAAATTTCTCAATTTGACACATGCCAAAACAATTCGCACACATTTGGGTGATTTTACAAGAATCAAAATTAGCCATACATACCCTGGTGATGAGTTTTCTTCCGTTAACTTCCTACTTTATGCTTACCCACGCTATTTTACTCTTGCCAACCTTGTTCTTGAAGACTCTTACTTCTACTCACTTCTTTTTACTAAAAATCAAGTTCAATAATCATGCATGAGTGTAAAAATTCTATTTTTAAAAGCTTTTATATGCAAACCTCTCTTTACCCAATTAAAACTGAAAATCAAAGAAAATAGTTAGGGTTTTTACCTTGAAAAGATTGGGGAAGTTGAATCCTTGCCCTAAGATCCCTTGGAATTAAGTGGTTGGAACAATCTTTGAAGATGAAAGATTTCTCTCTCTAAAAACCCTCTCTTCTCTCTCTAATTTTGGTGAGATGATATGATAAAATGAAGAAGAAAGGTGTTATATTAAAGAAGAGATCGGGTCAAAATGTTACAAAAATCGGGGCCGGGGTCAATTATGCGGTGCACTATGCGACCGCAGAATCAACATGCGGTCCGCATAGTGACCGCAGAATTGCCCCAAATTTTACACAGGTTCTGTTAAGGAATGCGGCCAGAATGCGGTCCGCATGCTTGATCTGCGGTCGCAAAGTGCACCGCAGATTTGACATGTGATCGCATATCGACCGCACTTTTGACACGATTTTTGGGAAACTCTCTGGAACGTTTTGCGGCAAGAATGCGGTCCGCATGTCAGGTTTGCGATCGCATTCTTGACCGCATATTGGACACTTTTCGGAAAAATTAATTCTCTACATTTTTTAAACTTAAATCACTACCAAGGGTCCGAACCGCGGCGAGCTTATTCTACGCATTCCTAACACATTATTCGGACCATGACACCACAACTACTAGGTTTTATGCACAAAAGTTTTTTTTACGGGGCCTTACGAATAGTATAGAGATAAAAAAAATTAGGAGTGAAAAGGTATTTCACGAATGGAAACAGTTTTTAGAAAAAAATAATGTTAAGAGTGAAAACAATTTTGGAAGCAGTTCTAAGAAGAAAAAAGATTCAACAAACAACCATCCAACTACAAACAACTTAGAGTGCCCATATTCAAAGCCATTTATTACTTAATTCAAAGTTAAGACAAACAAGTTTACAAACAGGGATCAGGGGGTTGGGAACATAGAGAGCTTAAATCAAAAAACACATGCACATGGATAAGAGGGGAAACATATTGATCAACATGTACACAGAACAAGCAGGGATTGATTGACAACTAGTTACCAAATTCATAGCATTAGAATACTAACTACTGGTTCAGAGTATTAACAAGGAAACCATAATTAAAGCTAAAATGATAATAGACATTAGAGCATAGAGACAGAATGCACGAATATCCATCTTGAGGAAAAGGGTCTACCACGCAGAACTAGTCATACCAATTATGGTTAATAAGACAAATTAGGAGCCTGAACAACTTAAAATGAGCATGCTAGTTGAATGAAACAGAAAAGAGCTCAAGTAAACAAGCTGGCTAAAATAGAAAAAAAGAAGATTGAAACCTAGACATGCTGATTAAAACACTAAAAAAGAGGGGGTAAAACTTAAGCATACTGATAAAAGTAGTAAATAAGAAGCACAACTAAGTACATAATCAGTTAAACTAGCACGGAAATAGGCATGAATTTAACAATTATGGAGCACACAGATTTGAATTTCAGAATGATATTGAAATAAGAACATATTAGTTAAGGAAGCAAAGTGCAGAAAGTAAAGCTGGTAGAGTTCCACAGTCTAGCCTTGGCTTTCAGCCCGCTAGACGAGCAATGAGCACAAGTAGCAGAAAGAGAGATGAGAGAAGTTTTGAGTGTGTGTGTGTGTGTGTGTATTTTTTAACTAGTGTCTGTGTTCTTGGGAGGTAGAACAAGAGTTCGTATATAGCACTTGGGGAGTAGAGAAAATAAAGTAAAGATAATTAGAAGTCAGTCAATTAGGGGGTAATCAAATAATCACAGGATCCGTTCATATAAGGGAGTCCGGAATAGACCCTTTAATTAGGGGTATTCACTTAACGATCACAACAAAAAGAGGATTAATTAGGGTAAAGAGTCCAAATCATACCAAATAGGAAATTAGTAAGAATCCCAAAACCATACGGATAACTTATTAAGGTAATTGTGATCTAGTAAAGTCACAAATAAGGGAACAAATAAGATCTGTGCACACAGACTTTAGCATGGCCAAATAATAGGAAAAAATAATTAAAATCTTCACTACTGATTTTTGGGAAAGAATTACTCAGATTCCATAAATAGAAATTAAATAAGCAAAGCTTCATAGAAATACAAAATTTACCAAGAAAAAATGTATGAACCATAAATAAAGATTAATTTGGGAAAAATCCCAAAGAAATACTGGATTTTACAAGGAAAATATTTAAACAAAAAAAGTAAACTAATACGATTGGTATCACATAAATAACAAAGTATCGAAACAAAATCGAAGAAACAAGTATATCGCATAGAATCAACTAGGGTTTGAACATTCATGCGAAAATCAGTTAAGATGATGAATAAACAATTAACTAAACATTGAGAACTTTGAAAAATCATTGAAGAAAAGTTTGAGATGAACCCTAGTTTAGAAAGAGTGATTAAAAATCAAAATAATCAATTGAAACAAGAGATTTTTTTGAAGGAAAAGACTTAATAATATTTGAATCACCTTAGATCTATAAAGATCTAAGAAGAATCGACAGTATCGAACTAGGGTTTTGAGAAAAATAGTAGAGGTGAAGAGAATAGGTCAAGAACTCATAGATTCGTAAGAAAACAATGGCCTTACTTACGAACGAAAAATGGCCTAAGACTGGCCGGTAAACAAAGTTTCAAACCAGAACCAATTGGAGTTCTTGGACTCATGAAGTCGAAGAGCCATGGAGTGTAGGAGGCCGGGGGTGGTCAGAGAAGATATAGAAGCACCATAGAAGGGAGGTTTATGCCGATGATGGCGATTGAGGTTAGGGTTGGGTTAATAGAGAGTTAAGATACGAGGGGAGATGATGAAGGGTTTTGAGAGAATGAAAAGGGTTTGGGTTAGGTTAGGGGTTAATTAATGTACATGTGAATGTGGACCGTTGATCTAAAAGATGAATGGCCACGATTAAAGAGGGTTATTGGGTTGGGTAGGCAAATTAGGCCTAAGGGGTTTGGGCTGACTTTTGGGTTAGTATTAAAGGAGGTTTTGGGCTAGTAAAAATGGTTATGTCTAAAATAAAAAGGGTTATTTGTTGAATACCCAAATAATTAATAATATTTTTTTTATAAAATAACTGATCATAAAATTTCATGCATGGAAATGCTTTAAAATAATTACTAAATATTTTAAAAATACAATGAGCTATTTTCTGGTAAAATAATGCATGTATATGTGGCTATTTGCGAATAATTTGAGCTCAATATGAATATAAATAGAAAAATTAAATTGCAAAATTATTATAAAGTCTTTTGTGATGTAATTTGTAATTATTTATATAAATAAATACTAGATAAATTAATTTAAAAACATAAAAATTATGAAAAATTATCAATTGATGCTAACGCATAGTTTTGAAGGTATATATGCATTTGAAAAAATATTGTAGGAAAAAATTGTGTATCAACAAACACATAAATAGGAGTATCCAAAGAATCCTGAGACATATATAAATATAAAAAAAGTTGGATGACACATATGAATAGGTAGAACCCGGATCAAATGAAATTGATGCATCTCTATGATAGACCATAATGTAACCTGTAATGACGAATCTCATGCTTCTACCTTTGTCATACCCAAGAAATAATACCAACGGGTCTAGCTTCCTCCAAGATGTCCTCTACTCGTCTGTCCTCCGCCTTTAGCTAGCTGTGTAGGTAGAGTATCACCTAGAGTGAGAACCATAGCCTAAGTACCCTACTGAAGTCTCCCATCCTATGTCTAGGATAGTTTCTCACCATATGCCTAGTATCACCACACTCAAAACGACCTCTCTACAAGAGTGTTTGTTAGTGTTGAGTCTGCCCTGGATGATAAGAATGACTGTTATAGGTACCCCGTGCAGAAGGTCCAGTAAAAGATGGTTTTTCGATATGAGTGCTCTAATATCCATAGCTAGTTGGAGCACAATGAGAAACCTTAAAAGCTTACTGAACTGGTCGATTGACAAAGCCTCTACCATGATGGGTATAAATCGTAGAGTATAATCCACTAAATCTTCCAGAACCATGAGGCTTCTTAGCCTCCATATCTTTCCCTTCCTAACTACGGATATGCTCTAACCTCCAAGCAGTCTCCACGACCTAATGAAATGCAGACTCAGGCTCTAGCGGACTCTCTCTCTATCAGTGAAAACCAAGGAAAGTGCATGACGAGATAACTTTATAAGCCTCATAGTATTTTCTAACACGATCATACTCCATTTGCGTAACTACTCAAACTCGTCGTGAAACTCCTCCCTGTATGTCAGTGGAATAAACACCCTTAAGAGAAGATGGAAGAACTGGGTCAACATAAGTGGTGTTGCGCTAGTTGGCCTAGTTGCCTTATAAGTCTACCACCATCTATATGTTGACCCTGTCAACTCAAAATTAGTAAGCTTTACCATACTAAACTCCTCTAAACCTATGGTTGGCAGAATACATAAAACTAATAAAAGAAACCACGTGCATCCTCAGAAGCCCCTCCAGTGAACTAGGGAGGATGAAACTTCTAAAACCTATCCAAACTCCTTTATCCCTCACCTGACAAAAATGGCCTTACCTCGGGCTGAGCTACTAGATGCACTAGTACAACAACCAATGTTTGGTAAGCACGAGTCGGCTTCTTTAGTGTATGAGTTGCGGGAGTCTAAGCTCCTCTCTTAGCCTATGAAGTAGCTGGTTTAACCGAAATCAACCATGTCTTGGCTAAAGTCCTAATATGCTCATCAAGTGTGCTAAGGTCTACTGGACCCCTGGTGTAGAAATAGGTTGCTCAATTTTCTGCTCAAAATGCTCGGGCTACTAATCATGCATTATTGTTGCTCTAGCTGTAGTACGCGCCCCTCCTCAGCCTCTACCCCAGGCCCAGCCTCTCATGACTACAACATGGGGCATTATTGGCATAACAAAGAATGAAAATAAGGGATGTGTCCTAACCGTTCAATAGCCTCTCGAATATAAGTATTGACGTCTCCATACAGATTTGCAAGACTCTGCCAAATTCGCTCATGACTTGTATAATCTATAAACCTTGAGCTCTGATACCAAGTTGTCACTATCCAAATCCTACCATAGGGATCTCGATGACACCTAGTCTCTAAAACTAGGTAAGCCGATCACTTAACAACATTTAAATAGGCAAAACATGATAATAAGGCTTAATTTAATAATAAATTTGAAATAGAGTTAACACAAACCAAAATGGAAATACTCAAAATCCCCCCAGAACTAGGTAGTACAGGGTCATGAGCTCTGACTGGATATATAAGGATGTCTCAAAATACAATATTGTTCGAATATGAAAATAATAGTATAAATGTAGGGATGGGACTCCAAGGGAATGCAATGGTCATGTAGTTATACCTTGAGTCATCACGATCAATGTAATTTCCCACTGCCTAGGTTCGCTGCCTCAAAGACCCGAAACTCCACAAAATGTTCAGACATGTCCTATGAGTACTCCACAATTGGTACCCACTAAGTATCATGACGAATAACAATAAACATCTGTTATGCTCTTTCCCGATACAATAATAATATACATCTGTATCGCTTCGCTCTGACACCATAACAGTATCCACCTGTATCGCTCCATCTTTGCCAACTTTGCAATATAAATGTCGGTGCTCGCAATTGTGATAACTGCAGCATCAGCACGCCATTAACATGAAGCAAGTCCAAACCAATCCGAAGCACGTCAGAAACTCACCCGAGCTCCCGGGGCTCCACACCAAATATCAAGAGAAGTTTAATAATATCATAGAAACTCGCTCGCACGATCAAAATAACAAAATAACATCTAAAACCACAAATTAGATACCAAAATACATGGAATTCTCACTGAAACTCAAAAATTGTCAAAATCACAACCAAGTGTTTCATTCCTATCAAACCAACACGTAATGCCACCAAACTTTTCAAATAAGTTTCAAATGACAAAATGGATATATTTTAAGTCCAAAAATCAAAATTCAAACCCGGTAGCCATAAAGTCAACCAATGGTCAAGCTTAGTAATTTCTAAACCTTTGAATTGCTAACTTTTGGCAAAATAAGCCAAATCAACCTAGGAACCTCCGAATTCAATTTTGGACATATGCCTAAGTCCGAAATCAGTACTATCAGAATATCAAGGTCTTTTTCACAAAAGTCAAACCTCGGTTAGTATTTCCTACTTAAGCTTCTAAATTAAGAACCAATTGAACCAATTGATCCAATTCCATCCAAAACTTTTCTCAAATGAAGTCAACCATCCCCGCAAGTCATAAAATCATAAATACACATCATTGAAGCTTCAATAGGAGAAATGAACTCAAATACACAAAATGGACGGTCAGGTCATTACATTGTTTTTTTACAAATAAAAGCTACCAATGTACGGTACTCCAATGTGACCGGCAACTTTACAATATAGTGTGAGAACAACTATGGTGCATCAAGTTATTCTCCACCATAATCTCGCTGCCCCAATATAATGCAACCCTAATGCTTCGTTCATCAGAATTCGTAGAAAGGTTCAAAGAGAACTTTGTATAGACTGATGAAGATGAAGGAAAATATAAAGGATGTTGAAAAAGAAAAGCAAATTCGTTCAATCACTTAGGAAGGTAATCAACTATGAGTGCCTATGGCACCTGAAAATGTGGATACAAATAAGTGCTTTGCCATACAACTATCAGAGTTGTCACTCAAAAAGTCGAGATAAATGAGCATATAGCATATGTAATAAATGCGCTATGCGTATAACGCATATATTACATACGTTAATAATAGTGAATTATCATGGTAGTGATTAGATACAAAAATAAAGTAACCTAATACATGCACTAAATATAAAATAATGCTTTTTATGCACTATTTTGGGGCAAAATACATATACAACCCATCCAACTTGACACTATTTTTCATTTTGGCATAATTGAAGTTAAAGCAGATAACTCAAAACAACAGAAATATTCTCAATAGGCCTCAACTGAATAAGCACATAGCCTAAATGTATTTTTCTAACATAAATAATAGCTCAATTACCCTAACAAGTATGAATTTTACGAATAGAACAATACTTGATAACAACACAGTCCAAAAGAATCAACCGAATCATGAATACCACTGTGAAGCCCACACGCCCATCACCTATCATATGTGTCACCTCAACACAAATTATATAACACATTTTCTAAGGATTTGTACTCCTAGTTGCAAAGTTTAGAAGCGTGACTTACCTCAAAGTGCACAACTCCATGCTTCAACAAACCCTTGCCTGGCCTGGCGAATCCGCCTCCAAACGACTCGAATCTAGTTAGAAATATTTTAATATAATCAATACAAGCTATAAGAATTGATTCTATACGATTAAACTACTTTCTTTAACCAAATTCAAAATGTTAAACCAAAAACTCAACCCCGGGTTTACACCTTGGAACCTGACAAAATTTTGAAAATTTGAACACCCGTTCAATTATGAGTCCAACCATACCAAATTCATTCAATTCCAACCACAAATCAAATTTTAATTCTCCAAATCTTACTCTCCAATACATAAACAATAAATCCCCCAAAGTTCACCTCAAACACATATTATTGTGGAAAAATCAATGGGTATTGAATATTAATGGACAAAAATGATCCAAAGTTGCTTCTCCTGAATTATAGTGAAATCTCTCTCAAAAATCTCCACTATCCGAGCTTCTAAATTCCAAAAATGAAGAAAATGGATAAACCCCTCGACTACATCATTCTGTCCAGCAAAATAGCTTCTGCATTCACGATCGCCGCTTCTGTGGTTAACCATCCGCATCTGTAAAAATTCACTTAAATGTCGACCCACTGCATCTGCGGTCCATAGCCCAGACATGTGGAAAATACCCGCGTCTGTGACTCTTGCTCCCTAGTCCCCTTCCACTTCTGCGGACTAAGACCGCACCTGTGGATGCGCTTCTACATACAATTATTGTCACGACCCAAATCCGATCGTGATGGCGCCCAACAATCAAGCTAGGCCAGCCAAACCAACAATTTAATTATAACACAATACCAGTCCCCAAATGGACAACCCAAGAAGAATATATGAGTTTAAGAACTCCAATAATAATAATATTGAACAAAAGTACTGACACTCCCAAAGATCCGGAGTCACAAGTCTAGAGCCTCTAACAAAACCCAATAGGAAATAGAGAGTACGATATAGAAGTACTCAAGTCCGAATACAAAATATACAATAACAACTGGAATGAGAGGAGAAGCTAGGCTCTGCGAACGTAGGCAGCTACCTCAGCAACTCGATGTGACAATGTAAACGCTGGAGATGTCCGTCTACTGCTCCTGTGTACCTGAGTCTGCACACAAAAGGTGCAGGGAGTAGGGGTGAGTACTAAGTACTCAGTGAGTAACAAATATATATATGTAGCTGACAGTAAGAAATCCACAAAATACCACAATACGAAGCTACACTACAGTCCGAATCTCCTACGAACTAGCAACAATAATACAATACAGCTACCACAGAGTAATTCAACAAATACGGATGCAATGCAATGCACATAACCGCTACGGCGTGTAGCCCGATCCAATTTAACGTCGACGGCGCTCACTGGGGGTGTGTACAGACTCCGGAGGGGCTCCTACAGCCCCAGCGCAATACTGCTGCGGCGTGCAGCCCGATCCTCACATCAACCACTGCGGCGTGCAGCCCGATCCCACACTCAGTCCACAATAAGCAATTAAGTCACAAAACAGTTCATTTTTCTTAATTCCAGTTTCCAATTCATAAATTTATGAAAAATACTTAAACTATGTTAAATTTGTAAAAGCCGGTGACTTAGCATTTCAAAAGTGTGTTTTCAATATTCCAGGACTGAGATCAGCGATTTAAGCAATTATAGCTATCACATAAATATTGTCCTCTAAGGACGCTACAGATCGGCACAAGGCCTCAAACAAGGCTTATAGCCCACAAATATATCAAGTACAATGTATTTACAACACTAACAACATATTATTCACTTCCGGGATGGACCAAGTCTCAATCCCCAATCACAATCAATCCCGCACCTGCCACGGTGTGCGAGCCACGCCCTATTAGCGTCATAATGTGCTAAGCCGGGGTTTCGAACCCTCAGGCTACAATATACACAAACTACTCACCTCTAGCCGGTCGTAGACTCGTCCGCGATGCCTTTCCCTTTGAATTTCGCTCCCTCGTGCGTAGAATCTAGTCAAACCACAATAATTATATCAATTACGGGTCAAAGAATCATAACCCACTTCAATTTATATGAAATTCGCAAAATTACACTAAGTTGGTAAAACCCGACTTTCGGTACGATTCTCGAAAAATTACGAAAGTCTCATATTCGGAACCCTCATCTCAATACGAGTCTAAGCATATCAATTTTACCAAATTCGGACTCCATTTGCTCATTCAAAACCTTGATTTTCTAAAGTTCAAGCCTAGGGTTAAATCTTCCATGAATCACCCCAAATTCTTCCATTTTCATGATATAATTGCATAATAATACCAATACTAATCATAGTTTAAGTCCATAGTTGCTTACCCGATGATTTCCCTTGAGTTTCTCTTCAAAATCGCCTAAATCGCCTCTAAAGCCGAGACCCAAATGTGTGAAATATTCTGAAATTTTTCTCACTTCTGATACACTTAACTTACAGCGATTTTCGCTTCTGCGATACACGGACCGCCTCTGCGCGTCCGCTTCTGCGGAGATTCTCTCGCTCCTGCGGGTTCTCCCGCTCTTGCGACTAGGCGTCCGCCTCTGCGGACTCGCCTAAGCGGCTACTCTTCCGCTTCTGCGGTCCTTCACCTCATGGCCCTGGGCCGCTTCTGCGGCTCACCTTCCGCACCAATGGTGCCGCCCCTGCGGACCCAGATCCGCTTCCGCGATCAACAGTGCTTCTGCGCTCCAGTATTCGCTTCTGCGGACAGAGGCAGTGCACAAATTTTCTGCAATTTTCCATATTTCTCCCGATTAACCATCCGAAAACACCCCGAGGCCCCCGGACCTCATTCAAACACACCAACACATCCTAATTCCTTATTCGAACTTGTTCCAATCATAAAAACACCATCCTAAACATCAAAATCATCAATTAACCACGGATTCAAGCCTAAGTTTATTCAAAACTTTCAAAACTAACATTCAATCCAAAACCCGATCAAACGATGTCCGAATGACCTGAAAATTTGCGGACATATCCAAAATCACATAACGAAGCTACAGAAATTGTCGGAATTCCATTCCGACTCCCGGATCAAAATATCACCTACCATCCAGTTTTCGCCAAAAATCAACCTTCGCCAATTCAAGCTTAAAACTACACCGGACCTCCGAATTCAATTCCGATTGTTCTCCTAAGTCATAATTGATCCCCCGGAACTAGTCGAATCATCATAATCCGGTTCCGAGCACTCTAACTCAATAGTCAACTCTTGGTTGACTTTTCATATTCAAGCTTTCTTCAAACATGCTATTTGTTTCATTTTCAATCCAAATCACTTCTAACTCACCCGATATACTCTAATACTGTTTTAAAAGCATAATATATGTAAATGCAAGGTAACGGGGTGGTAATTCCCGTAACGACGGGCCGGGTCATTACATTCTCCCCAACTTAAACAAACGCTCTTCCGCGAGCGGGTTAAGAAACATACCTGGAGTATCAAACAAGTGTGGATATCTGCTCCGCATCTCCTCTTCGGTCTCCCAAGTTGCTTCCTCCACGGGACGATCTCTCCACTGCACTTTCACTGAAGGTATATCCTTGGATCTAAGCTTACGAACCTGTCGACCCAAAATGGCTACTGGTTCTACATCATAAGTCAAGTCTTCATCTAGCTGTATCGTGCTGAAGTCCAACACATGAGACGGGTCTCCGACATACTTCCGGAGCATAGATACATGGAACACCGGGTGAACTCCCGACAAACCGGGTGGCAAAGCAAGCATATAAGCCACCTCCCCAACTTTCCTAAGCACCTCAAAAGGTCCAATAAACCTTGGGCTCAACTTCCTTTCTTTCCAAACCTCATAACACCTTTCATAGGCGAAACTTTCAGCAACACCTTCTCACCTACTGAATAAGACACATCTCGGACCTTCCGGTCTGCATAACTCTTCTGACGCGACTGAGCTGTGCGAAGTCTCTCCCGAATCACCTTCACCTTATCTAAGGCATCTTGGACTAACTCTGTCCCTAACAACCTAGCCTCGCCGGGCTCGAACCAACCAACTGGAGACCTACACCGCCTCCCATATAAAGCTTCATACGGTGCCATCTGAATGCTGGACCGATAGCTATTATTGTAAGCAAACTCCGCCAAAGGCAAATAATCAGCCCATGAACCACCAAAATCAATGACACAAGCACGCAACATGTCCTCCAATATCTGAATAGTACGCTCAGATTGCCCATCCGTCTGTGGATGAAATGCTGTGCTCAGCTCCACCTGTGAACCCAACTCTCGCTGAAATGTCCTCCAGAACTGAGATGTGAACTGGGTACCTCTGTCCGATATAATGGAAATAGGAACTCCATGCAATCTCACTATCTCACGGATGAATATCTCTGCCAACCGCTCTGAGGTATAGGTAGTACACACTGGGATGAAGTGAGCTGACTTGGTCAACCTATCCACCACCACCCAAACTGAATCAAACTTCCTCGCCGTCCGAGGGAGTCCACTAACAAAGTCCATAGTTATTCTTTCCCACTTCCACTCAGGAATATCGATACGCTGGAATACACCACCAGGTCTCTGATGCTCATACTTGACCTGCTGACAGCTTAGACACCGAGCCACATGGCTCACAATATCTTTCTTCATCTTTCTCCACCAGTAATGCTGCTTCAAATCCCGATACATCTTCGCGGCTCCTGGATGAATAGAATACCGCGAGCTATGGGCCTCTTCCAATATCAACTCACGAAGGCCATCAACATTGGGCACACATATCCGGCCCTGCATCCGCAATACACCCTCACTATCAATAGTGACATCTCTAGCATCATCATGCTGAACTCTGTCCTTAAGGACAAGTAAGTGTGGATCATCATACTGGCGCTCTCGAATACGATCATATAAAGAAGAACGAGCTACTACACAAGCCATCACCCGACCGGGCTCAGAAATATCCAGCCTTACCATCTGATTAGCTAACGCCTGAACATCAACTGCTAGGGGTCTCTCCCCAACTGGAATATACGCCAAACTGCCCATACTAATAGCCTTCCGGCTCAATGCATCAGCCACTACATTGGCTTTTCTGGGATGGTACAAGATAGTAATATCATATTCTTTAAGCAATTCAAGCCATCTCCACTGCCTCAAATTTAGATCTTTCTGCTTAAACAAATGCTGAAGGTTGCGGTGGTCTGCATATACATCACAAGATACACCATATAAGTAATGCCTCCAAATCTTCAAGGTATGAACAATAGCAGCTAACTCCAAATCATGAACAGGGTAGTTCTTCTCGTGGGGTTTTAGCTGACGAGAAGCATATGCAATAACTCTACCCTCCTGCATCAACACACAACCGAGTCCAACTCTGGAAGCATCACAAAACACCGTATATGACCCTGAGGCTGATGGTAACACAAGTACCGGAGTCGTGGTCGAAGCCTCCTTGAGCTTCTGAAAGCTTTCTTCACACTCATCAGACCACACAAATGGAGCATTCTTCTGTGTCAGCTTAGTCAATGGTGAAGCAATAGATGAGCAATCCTGAACAAACCGACGATAATAGCCTGCCAAGCCGAGAAAACTCCGAATCTCTGTAGCTGAGGAAGGTCTGGGCCAATTCTGCACTGCCTCAACCTTCTGAGGATCAACCCGAATGCCATCACTAGACACTATATGTCCCAGAAAACCCACAGTATCAAGCCAGAACTCACACTTAGAGAATTTTGCATAAAGCTTCTCTTCTCTCAACCTCTGCAATGCCACTCTCAAATGCTGTGCATGCTCCTCCTGGCTGCGTGAGTATACCAAGATATCATCAATAAACACAATCACAAAAGAATCAAGGTACGGCCGAAATACACTATTCATCAAGTGCATGAATGCTGCTGGAGCATTAGTCAACCCGAAAGACATCACCAGGAACTCGTAGTGCCCATATCGCGTCCTGAACGCTGTCTTCATAATATCTGAGTCCCTGATCTTCAACTGATGATAGCCCGATCGAAGATCAATCTTAGAAAATACACTAGCTCCCTGTAGCTGATCAAATAGGTCCTCAATACGAGGTAATGGGTACTTATTCTTCACTGTTACCTTGTTCAGCTGCCTATAATCAATGCACATTCTCATTGTGCCATCTTTCTTCTTTACGAACAACACCGCTGCACCCCAAGGTGACACACTTGGACGAATGAAACCCTTATCTAAGAGTTCCTGAAGCCGTTCCTTCAATTCTTTTAACTCCGCTGGTGCCATGCGATAGGGAGGAATAGAAATGGGCCGAGTGCCCCGCACCAAGTCAATACCAAAGTCAATATCTCTGTCAGGCGGCATGCCTGGCAGGTCTGCTGGAAATACATCCGGAAACTCCCTCACAATGGGGACCGAATCAAGACTGGGTGTCTCGACCTCAACATTTCTAATGAAGGCCAAATAAGACAAACAACCCTTGCCAATCATTCGCTGGGCCTTTATATAAGAAATCACCTTGTCGGACACATAATCAGTCAAGCCACGCCACTCGATCCTCGGATTACCCGAAATAGCTAGTGTGACTGTCTTGGCATGACAGTCCAGAATCGCATGGTAAGGAGATAGCCAATCCATGCCTAGAATTACATAGAAATCTACCATGCCCAGTAGTAATAGATCAACTCGGGTCTCCAGACCCCCAATAGTAATAATACAGGATCTATATACCTGATCCACAACAACAGTATCCCCCACTGGGGTAGACACATGTACGGGCAAAGCAAGAATACCACGGGTCATACCCAAACGATGTGCAAAATAAGTAGAGACATAAGAATAGGTGGATCCGGGATCAAATAAGACAGAAGCATCCCTGTGGCAGACTGAGATAATACCTGTGATGACAGATCCGAGGCAATAGCATCTGACCGGCCCCGAAGAGCATAAAAACGAGCCTGATCACCTGATAGACCTCCCCCTCAAGGGCGATCCAAGATGAATGACCCTCACCCCTAGTTGGTGAGGCGGGTGCTGAAGAAGACGGACCAGAAGATGAGGGCTGACCCCTCTACTAAGACTGACTGTTGCAGCGCCGAAGACACTGCCTCCACATGTGCCCAACCACCCCGCACTCATAACAACTCCCTAGTACTGGGGAATGGGACTAAAGGGAACCCCGTGTATCAGAATGACTAGCTGACGCACTCGATCTGGAGGGACCCTGAACAGATGGGGCATGAAATGAATTTTGTGCTGGAAGTGCACGATAACCCCGCTGGCCTTGACGACCACGATCAGATGAAACCCCACTGGACTCTGTACGTCCAGACTGATGAGACCTGAAAGAGCGACCTCTGCTATGCTGAAATTGGCCCCTAGACGGAGCACCACTGTAACTGCCAGTACCACGAGGCCTCTTAGCCTCTCTCTCCTCTCGCTCTCTGCGGCGATCTGTCTCAATGTGACGGGAAGCATCAACCACCTCCTCAAAGGTAACTGTCGAAACTCTCTCCCTGGTCATCAATATGCGGATGGGATAAATAAGACCATCAATAAATCTCCGGATCCTCTCCCTGTCTGTAGGAACCATCCACATGGCATGACGGGCCAGCTGTGTGAATCTCATCTCGTACTGATTAACTGTCATCTCTCCCTGCTTCAACCACTCGAACTGACGTCGCAACTCCTCTCTCTGAGATCGAGGCACGTACTTCTCCAAAAATACCGTGGAGAACTGCTGCCAAGTGAGGGGCACTGCCCCAGCGGGCCTACGCCTCTCAAAATCCTCCCACCACTGGAAAGCTGCACCTGTGAACTGAAAAGTGGTGAATGAAACACCGCTGGACTCTAGAATACCCGCGGTGCGAAGCATGCGCCGACATCTGTCAAGAAAACCCTGGGCATCCTCGCCCTCAGCTCCACTGAATGTCGGAGGCCGTAACCTCTCAAATCTCTCCAAACGACGCCGCTCATCGTCGGCATAATCGGAACCACATATGCAGTGAGCCGGTGCAACCGGTGCAATCGGCTCGAACCGGCTCGGCGTGCGAGCCACGGGGTCCGATTTCCTCCCCCGCTCGTGAAGAAGACATCGCAGCAGCAGCGCAACGAACTACCGTGCCAAGCCCGTGCACACCGATAATATCCGAGCCAAGGTCTCCCGAGGACCCGGTATCACAATAGGCACCGCCGGTGCCTTGAACCTGAGCCGCCGGAGCGTTCGCCGCCGGAATCCGGTCCCGATTCCGATCGGCCGCGGGTCGGCCAGTGCGCCGGCGCCGCCGCTCTACCTCTACCACGACCACCGCCTCCTCTGGGTGCCAACGGTGGTCGTCCGCCACGTCCGTTAGCTCGTGTTCTCGCCATCCGCGAGAGAATAGAATATGGAAAGATTTAATTTCACGATAACACAAATCGCACGATATGAATTCAAGAAAATGAGGTTTTTCCTAAAGTTTCCGTAGCCCTTCGAAGATAGATACGGACGTCTACGTACCGATCTGCGAAAGCCTACTAAACCGGCTCACGACTCGCGAGTCCTAATAACCTAGAGCTCTGATACCAACTTGTCACGACCCAAATCCAGTCGTGATGGCGCCCAACAATCAAGCTAGGCCAGCCAGACCAACAATTTAATTATAACACAATACCAGTCCCCAAATGGACAACCCAAGAAGAATATATGAGTTTAAGAACTCCAATAATAATAATACTGAACAAAAGTACTGACACTCCCAAAGATCCGGAGTCACAAGTCTAGAGCCTCTAACAAAACCCAATAGGAAATAGAGAGTACGATATAGAAGTACTCAAGTCCTGAATACAAAATATACAATAACAACTGGAATGAGAGGAGAAGCTAGGTTCTGCGAACGTAGGCAGCTACCTCAGCAACTCGGTGTGACAATGTAAATGCCGGAGATGTCCGTCTACTGCTCCTGTGTACCTGAGTCTGCACACAAAAGGTGCAGGGAGTAGGGTGAGTACTAAGTACTCAGTGAGTAACAAATATATATATGTAGCTGACAGTAAGAAATCCACAAAATACCACAATATGAAGCTACACTACAGTCCGAATCTCCTACGAACTAGCAACAATGATACAATACAACTACCACAGAGTAATTCAACAAATACAGATGCAATGCAATGCACATAACCGCTACGGCGTGTAGCCCGATCCAATTTAACGTCGACGGCGCTCACCGGGGGTGTGTACAGACTCCGGAGGGGCTCCTACAGCCCAAGCGCAATACTGCTGCGGCGTGCAGCCCGATCCTCATATCAACCACTGCGGCGTGCAGCCCGATCCCATACTCAGTCCACAATAAGCAATTAAGTCACAAAACAATTCATTTTCCTTATTTCCAGTTCTCAATTCATAATTTATGAAAAATACTTTAACTTTATTAAGTTTGTAAAAGCCGGTGACTTAGCATTTCAAAAGTGTGATTTCAATTTCCAGGACTGAGATCACTGATTTAAGCAATTACAGCTATCACATAAATATTGTCCTCTAAGGACGCTACAGATCGGCACAAGGCCCCAAACAAGGCTTACAGCCCACAAATATAGCAAATACAGTGTATTTCCAACACTAACATCATATTATTCATTCTCGGGATGGACCAAGTCTCAATCCCCAATCACAATCAATCCCGCACCTGCCACGGTGTGCGAGCCACGCCCTATTAGCGTCACAATGTGCTAAGCCGGGGTTTCGAACCCTCAGGCTACAATATACACAAACTACTCACCTCTAGCCGGTCGTAGACTCGTCCGCGATGCCTTTCCCTTTGAATTTCGCTCCCTCGTGCGTAGAATCTAGTCAAACCACAATAATTATATCAATTACGGGTCAAAGAATCATAACCCACTTCAATTTATATGAAATTCGCAAAATTACACTAAGTTGGTAAAACCCGACTTTCGGTACGATTCTCGAAAAATTACGAAAGTCTCATATTCGGAACCCTCATCTCAATACGAGTCTAAGCATATCAATTTTACCAAATTCGGACTCCATTTGCTCATTCAAAACCTTGATTTTCTAAAGTTCAAGCCTAGGGTTAAATCTTCCATGAATCACCCCAAATTCTTCCATTTTCATGATATAATTGCATAATAATACCAATACTAATCATAGTTTAAGTCCATAGTTGCTTACCCGATGATTTCCCTTGAGTTTCTCTTAAAAATCGCCCAAATCGCCTCTAAAGCCGAGACCCAAATGTGTGAAATGTTCTGAAATTTTTCTCACTTCTGATACACTTAACTTACAGCGATTTTCGCTTCTGCGGAGGAATTTCCGCTCCTACGCGTCCGCTTCTGCGGAGATACGATCGCTCCTGCGGATATTTTCGCTTCTGCGACTAGGCGTCCGCCTCTGCGGACTCGCCTAAGCGGCTTCCCTTCCGCTTCTGCGATGGCCGCTTCTGCGGCTCCCTTTACGCTCCGCGCTTCCGCTTCAGCGGCTCCCCTTCCGCTTCTGCGGTCGCCGCTTCTGCGGCTCCTTTCCGCTTCAGCGCACCCGCTCCTGCGCCCATAATTCCGCAGGAGCGGAAACAACAGAGGCAGAGCACAAATTTTCTGCAATTTTCCATATTTCTCCCGATTAACCATCCGAAAACACCCCGAGGCCCCCGGACCTCATTCAAACACACCAACACATCCTAATTCCTTATTCGAACTTGTTCCAATCATAAAAACACCATCCTAAACATCAAAATCACCAATTATCCACGGATTCAAGCCTAAGTTTTCTTCAAAACTTTCAAAACTAACATTCAATCCAAAACCCGATCAAACGATGTCCGAATGACCTGAAAATTTGCAGACATATCCAAAATCACATAACGAAGCTACAGAAATTGTCGGAATTCGATTCCGACCCCCGGATCAAAATATCACCTACCATCCGGTTTTCGCCAAAATTCAACATTCGCCAATTCAAGCTTAAAACTACACCGACCTCCGAATTCAATTCCGATTGTTCTCCTAAGTCATAAATGATCCCCCGGAACTAGTCGAATCATCGTAATCCGGTTCCGAGCACTCTAACTCAATAGTCAACTCTTGGTTGACTTTTCATATTCAAGCTTACTTCAAACATGTTATTTCTTTCATTTTCAATCCAAATCACTTCTAACTCACCCGATATACTCTAATACCGTTTTAAAAGCATAATATATGTAAATGCAAGGTAACGGGGTGGTAAATTCCCGTAACGACGGGCCGGGTCGTTACAATTATCCTCTTCTGTGGACTTCCAATCCAGCCCCTCCTCCAATTCTGCAGAAATAAACATGCATTTGCGGGTTTGCAGATGCGGAAATAACCTCACACCTGCGGACACTGCTCAGCTCACCTAAAACTACTTATGCGACCCCTTGGCCGCTTCTGTGGCTCTACACCTACGGCCAATTCCTTGCATGTGCGATTACACATAACTGAACCGAACAAATTTTTTATAAGTTCAAAAATTTTATCCGATTTCAATCTGAATCATACTCAAGTGCCTCGGGACACCATCCGAATATACCAACACATTCTAAAATATGATACGAACTTAGTCGAAGCCTCAAATTACATCAAACAATATAAAGAATATGAATTGTACCCCAATTCAAGCCTAACAAAACTGATGAATTTTCAACTTTTAAAATCGATACCGAAACTTATCAAACCAACTCCGATTGACCTAAAATTTTGTACAAAAATCATATATGACATAACAAATTTACTCCAACTACTGAAACTAAAATTCGAGCCCGATATCAACAAAGCTAACTCTCGGTCAAACTTCTCAACCTTATAAACCTTCAACTTTCTAACTTTCGCCAATTCAAATCAAAATGATCTACGGGCCTCCAAATTAATATTCGGACATACTGCTAAGTCCAAAATAACCACACGGATCTATCAGAACTATCAAATATCCATCCCAGGGTCATTTACGCATAAGTCAATATCTGGCCAACTCTTTGAACTTAAACTTCCAACCTTGGGACTAAGTGTTCCAATTAATTTTAAAATATCTCTGAAACCAAACCAACCATCCCAAAAAGTCACATAACTACAACCGAACATAGAATAAGTAATAGATGGAGAAACGAGACTACAATACTCAAAATGACCGGTCAGATCAATATATTTTTTCCCTCTTAAACAAACGTTCACCCTTGCTCGATCTCCCAAGTAGCCTCCTCGACTGGCTGGGTACTCCACTGAACTTTCACTGAAGCAATATGTTTTGTTCTCAACTTTCGAATATGCAGCAAAAAAATAAATGATTGAGAAGAAATAATTTCTACTTTAACTGAACTAATTAGTTTCAATTGAAATTGGGTTTTGCCATTATGTATGATTGTTACTATTTTACTATTCTATTTGTCCTATTTCATTTTCCTACGAAGTACCAACAATACCTTTACAGGGTTCAAGAGAAAAATGTAATAAGTTGGAAAAATATGATAAGCTTCACGACGGCGAAGCACAATACATCAGACATTAGAAACAGTTAGCCCTACAAGTTTGAAATGATCTGAAACTCACCCAAGCTCATCAGGCTGCAAACTAAACATGCATACGAGTATAATAATATTATACGAACTCGCTCATACAATCAAACAACCAAAATAACATCAAGAACCACGAATCAGACATAAAAACTTATGAAATTCAAAAGAAAACTCAAGAACCTCTAAAATCATAACCAAATGTCCGAATCCTATCAAACTAACTTCATATTGCACCAAAATTTGCAGACAAGTTTCAAATAGCAAATGAACCTATACTAAGTCCCAAAACTAAAATCGGAACCCGATAACCATAAAATCAACCTATGTTCAAACCTAGGAAATTTTCAAACATTCAAATTGCTAACTTTCGGCAAAATAAATGAAATCAACCTATGGATCGTTGAGTTCAATTTCGGGCATATGCCCAAGTCCAAAATCACAGTACGAACTTATCGGAGTCTTCAAAATACCCATCCGGGATCGTTTACCTAAAATATTGAACATAGTCAAGTCAAGTTGTTTCTTAAGCTGTTTAAGCAACTCAGTCAGTTGTTTAGTTCAGTTACTTTTTGGCCTTATTTGTATGTGATTTTTATGTTTTTTTTTTTTTTTGAAATAGCTCATACTCCCTCCGTTTCAATTTATATGAACCTATTTCCTTTTTAGTCCGTACAAAAAAGAATGACATCTTTCCCTATTTGAAAATAATTTACCTTTATGCAATGATTTATAATGATTTATAGCCACACAAAATATATGTGCTTCATTTTACATCACAAGTTAAAAAGTTCTCACTTTTCTTAAACTCCGTGCCCAATCAAATGGGTTCACATAAATTGAAACGGAGGGAGTATAATTGATTCGCACTAATCACTTATTTTAAAAGGTAATAACCAGTTAGAAGGAATCTCCTATGTGGGAATGTATATAATTGTAAAAAAAAAGATACATTTATATAGGATAAATGGTTTGTAATATAGTACATATCACAAACGTTTGTAATAGTTTCCAGGGTAAAAAAATCCCTAAAAATAATTTTAAAAAACTTGTTTTGCACTTGGTAGCTTTCTGCTAATTTGTCCCATTTTCTGACCTTTGTAACTGCAAAATTCATCCTAGCTGCTTCTGTCAAACAAGACCAATATGAGGAGAACCATGCCCTACGTAATACCTGACTTTTAGTGATGCAATCGTTTTCTGTTTAATGGAATCAAAACATACATAACCATCCAACGCGTAAATGACAAACTTTAACCACTTAACACGCAAGAATTAACGTCTTCAAATAGGAATTGGAAAAATATTAACGTCTCAGTACATAAGAAATTTCCTAGTTACCCTTTGTTTACATCCTCTTTTCCCTGTCAACGTATTAATCATTCGTACCATTTAAAATTGAAAATGCCACTGCATATATTAGTCAAAATATTCTTATACGAAAAGTAGCAAATATTACTATTTTCTCATCTTTCTGCCATGGCTACTTTGATATTCTTGATGCTTTCAATGCTATTTGCAGCTGTTGAAGTTGGAGCACAGAAACAACCTTCCAACATAACCTTAGGTTCTATTCTTTATCCAAACCGAAATCCGAGTTTTTGGCTATCTTCTTCAGGCCATTTTGCATTTGGTTTCTATTCAAAAGGGGATGGATTTCAAGTTGGCATATGGTTAGCTTCCACGAGTGAAAAAACTGTCGTTTGGACTGCTGGTAGAGCAAACTTATTCTATGATCCTCCAGTTCATTCGGATGGATACCTCGAGTTTACAAAAGAAGGCAAACTTATTCTATGGTCCAAGCAGAACAAGAAAGTCATTGCAGAATCTCCAGAGCCAGTAACTTCAGCTTCCATGCTTGATTCTGGTAACTTTGTTCTCTATAATAAAATAGATATCATTTGGGAAAGTTTTGATTATCCAACCGACACCCTCCTCGTTGGCCAGCGCCTAATATCAGACCACAGCCTTGTCTCTAGTGTCAGTGAAATTGATCATTCAGTAGGGAGATTTTATTTGAGTATGCAGGCTGATGGGAACCTTGTTGCATATCCAACCAATTACATAAATAGACCTGAGGCTTCCTATTGGGCTTTTATGTTACAAAGTAGAGGCGAATTCGGTGATGTTGATTCAGTTTTTGTGAGTCTTACTCCAAGAGGCCAACTGTTCAGAAATGCTTCTAATGGTTTTGGTTTTCAAGTGAATGAAATAGCAAATAGCTCAACTCGAGCACCAAATAAGACAGTGATTTATCGCGCTACTTTTGATCCTGATGGTATTTTTAGGCTTTATACACACAGTTTTGAAGGCAGAGATGAATCGAGCTTGGAAATCAATTGGTCATCGCTACAAAATCAATGCCAAGCCAGCGGATTCTGTGGGGTAAACAGTTATTGTACTGCAAGAAATGGAAGCAGCACAGGTGCTTGTTCTTGCTTACCGGGATTTTTATATGTCAACAATGAAAAGAAATTCCAAGGGTGCTATCGGGGATTTGTTTATGAAGAGTCTTGTGGAAGCAGCGACTCTACATTATTGGCCTACAATCTCACCATGATTCAACACTTAAAACTTGGAGGATATCCATTTTCTCAGGTTTCAATTGTTGAGCAGGATTGCAGAAAATCTTGCTTGGAGGATTGTACTTGTTGGGCTGCTCAATATGTGAATGGAGTTTGCAGCAAATTCAAGCTTCCATTAATTTATTCGACACTTGATCCAACTGATCAGTCTGTCAAGGCTTTTGTCAAGCAGAGCTACGATATTTCTCAAAGTGCTGGTCACACTGTTCCTTATCCTGGAAAAGCTGGGAATAGAAATAAAAGCCGGAAAGAGTTAATCTTGATTCTATCCCTGGCTCTTGGCTCCATAGCATTTCTGCTTACGATTGTTGCAATTTGCAGTTATCTTTTCTACAGAAGCGGTGATCGCCAATATCAAAAACTGTTGGAAAATCCATATTTGGGGCCAAACGAGGAGTTCACTCTTCGATCATTTTGTTACAGCGAGCTTGAAAAAGCCACTGAACATTTCAAGGAAGAGATAAGGCATGGTTCGTTTGGAAACCTCTATAAAGGAATTTTATCGGAATGTAACAGAACGATTGCTGTAAAACGACTGGAGAAGTTGGGGGATGAAGGAGAAAGGGAGTTTAATGCAGAAATGACAGCAATCGGGCAAGCTCGTCACAAAAACTTGGTTCATTTGCTTGGTTTTTGCTTGGAGGGGTCTGAAAAGATTCTTGTATATGAGTACACGAGCAATGGATCACTTGCAGATATCCTGTTTAATTCTGAAACAAGTCCTTCTTGGGAGCAAAGGATGAAGCTTGCACTTGACATATCAAGGGGAATACTTTATTTGCATGAAGAATGTGAGACTTGCATAATTCACTGCAACATAAAGGCACACAATATCCTTGTAGATGATTTGTGGACGGCTAAAATCACTGATTTTGGGCAAGCAAAGTTTTTGGTTCCTAATCAAGTAGGGAACCAACTTCAGCTCAAAACAAGAGGGTATTTGGCACCAGAGTTGCAGAATAGCACGTTGATCTCTGACAAGGTAGATGTTTATAGCTATGGAGTGATGCTGTTGGAGATCATATGCTGTAGAAGTAATATGGATGTCAATGTCTCCACTGAGGATGAGATCTTTCTTCCTACTTGGGTACACAAATGCTTTGTCGAAAATGATCTCAAAAAGCTAGTGGGAGATGAGGAAGTGGATGTGAAGTCCTTAGAGACGATGGTGAAGGTTGGTTTGTTATGCATTCATGATAATCCTGATCTTCGCCCTTCTATGAGGAATGTGGTTCTCATGTTAGAAGGAATTATGGACATACCGTTTTTAGCATACACAAACATTGTTTAGGTTTCTTATGTCTTCTGTATATTGTAACATAGGTGTATAATGAAGCATAAATTTTACTTTGTAATAGAATGTCAAGCATTTTATTTATGTGAACCAAAACCAGTTTGAATGTCAAGCAAGCATAACTTTGGCTCTTTGTTGCCAAATATGTTCTTACTTCTAATCTGTTTGATCTTGGTCTTCATATCAGACCTTTGTACTTTGATTGTAAAACATGGAAAGAAAAACAAAAGAATGAGAAATGGAGAATTTAGAAACAATATTTTCTACTAATATGGACCAAAGGGAGTAGTTAAAGTTTCTTTCTTTGTAGTCCTTTTCAGCCTTTGTTTTCAAAGTTAGAATTCTTACGCATGGAAGGTTTAAAGATAGAATTAATTTTCCTTTTCTCTGGTCGTTTATAGTTTTCTATTGATGCTAACCCATTAAGAGAAGACCTAATGGTTGACTTGACCAAGTAATATTCCCAGTTTCTTCTTGGATATTTCTTGAGACTAGATTTTCTGTTTCTCTTTGTTGTTTCTCTAGTTTTCTTTTCCTTTTTCTTATTTTCACAAGGATTTTAAAAGTTAAAACTTGTGCTGCTTTCTCTCACTCCAATATCATGTCTCTATATTTCTTCCTTGTATTGTATTTGGTCTTTGGATCAGCTAGACCTCAACAATGCCACCAAATACAATAGAATTAGGATCTTCTCTTCATCCCACTACTCAGCCTACACCATGGTACTCAGATTCTGGTCATTTCGCCTTTGGTTTTTATCCATAAGGAAGTGATTACTGTTGCGGAAACTAAATGTATATAGTGTGAATGAGTCACAATTATTATACCAAAAATTATGACAGCCACCAAATAATAAATAAGACAATAAAACAACAATAAAAGGAACACCATAATTTACGAGGTTCGGCTAATTTTGTCTACTCCTCGGACACAACCAATATTTTATTTCACTCCAAAATACAAGTGAAATAATACTAAAGAGAGAAGATACAAATGCCTTAAGAAGATGAGAAGGAAAATGAGAGGTGTGTCTAAATCCTAAACATTAAGTCTTCTTTTTATAGAAAAAATTCCCACATGCTTTTGCTTCCCAACCGATGTGGGGCTACTGCCAATTTTGGCAATCAACAAATCTCCACCTTAGGAAAATTTCACATCTTCAATTTTCTCTCTATCACAAATTTTGGTTGTGTCTTCATCTTCAATATTCAGTGTTCAACAATGTTGATCAAATCCAAACAATGTTGAACCTTGATCACAGTCACCATTTTTGTCAACATATCAGCAGGATTCTCTGTAGTATGAATTTTCTTCACTGTGACTCCACCTTCTTCTATGATTTCTCGTACGAAATGATAGTAAACATCAATGTGCTTCGTCCTTGCATGATAAACTTGGTTCTTCGCTAATTGAATAGCACTTTGACTATCACAAAAAATTGTGATACTTTTTTGTTCAACACCCAAGCTCCTTTAGCAATTCTTGAAGCCAAATTGCCTCCTTCACAACCTCTGTAATAACCATATACTGTGCCTCTATTGTAGACAAAGCAACTGTTGACTGCAAAGTAGACTTCCAACTAACCGGTGCCTTTGCAAAAGTAAACACATAACTGGTAGTTGATATTCGTTTGTCCAGATCACCCACAAAATCTGAGTCACAATATCAAACTACAGACTAATTATCTTCCTGCTCAAAAACTAACCCAACATCTACAGTATTATGAATATACCGTAGAATCCACTTCACAGCTTGCCAATTCTCCTTTCCTGGATTATGCATATATGTGCTAATAACCCCAACAGCTTGTGAAATGTCAGGTCTCGTACAGACCATACATCAAGCTACCAACAACATTTGCGTATGGTACCTTTGACATATACTCTCGTTCAGCTTCATCCTTTGGCGACACAGTAGTACTTAGCATAAAATGGGGAGCAAGTAGAGTACTAACTGGCTTAGTCTTATCATCTATACCAAAACATTGTATTACTTTCTTCAAATGTTCTTTCTGAGATAAACAGAGTTTCTTTGAACATCTGTCTCTTATTATCTCCATGCCAAGAATTTTCTTTGCCTCTCCCAAATCCTTCATCTCGAACTCCTTCTTCAGTTGAATCTTCAACTTAATCAACTTCTTTCGAATTCTTGGAAGCTATTAACATATCATCAACATATAGGAGAAGATATATAAAGGAGACATCTTTAAGCTTGTGCAAATACACACAATGATCGTATTTGCTTCTTTTGTACCCCTGCTGCAACATAAACTTGTCAAATCACTTGTACTATTGTTTAGAAGATTATTTCAATCCGTACAAGGATTTTTCAAGTTTGCACACCATATTTTCTTTTCCAGCAACTTTGAATTCTTCTGGCTGAGACGTGTAGATTTCCTCCTCCAAGTTTCAATGTAAAAATGTAGTTTTTACATCCATCTGAATTAGTTCCAAATCCAATTATGCTACCAAAGCCAACATAATTCTAATGGATAAATGTTTTACAACTGGAGAAAATACTTCATTGTAATCAATTCCCTCATTTTGAGCATATCCTTTGGCCACCAATCTTGCCTTGTAGAGAACATCTTCTTGGTTAGGAAATTTTTTTTCTTTGCAAATACCCATTTGCACCCAACTGCTTTCTTTCCCTTCGGGAGATTGGCCAATCTTCATGTATGATTCTGATGAAGGGACTGTAGTTCATCATTCATGGCAATCCTCCACTTATCTTCTTCTGAACTTTGGACTGCATCTTTATAAGTGGTAGGAACATCATCAACTGCAATTACGGTTGCACAAGAAACAATCTCTATGAGACGAACATGTTTCGTTATAGTCCCTTTTGGCCTGCTGGTTGCTATTGATCAAGTTGTTGTTGAGGTTCTTGAGTTGGAATCTCCTCTACTGGCTCTCCTTCTAGAGAATAATCTTCATTTGTTTCATCCCCTTCTTCTTGTGTAGGAAAAATAAATTTTCCCTCAAACTCCACCTGCTTAGAATCATCATCATCTTGTTTGGTATCTTCATTTATTACCTTGTTTACCATAACAGATTCATCGAAGGTAACATCCTTGCTGAATATTACTTTCTTTGTCATAGGACACCATAAGCGGTATCATTTGACTCCAGAAGTAATCCCCATAAAAACAGTCTTCTTTGCCCTAGGATCTAATTTTGACTCTGTCACATGATAATATATAGTTGAGCCAAATACATGCAAATAGTCATAATCTTCAGCATGCTTTCCATACCATTTTTCAAATGGTTTCTTGCCATCAATAGCAGTAGATGGTAAGCGATTAATGAGGTGGCATGCATATGCAATTGCCTCAGCCCAAAATTCTTTGCCCAAGCTAGCATTAGACAACATACATCGTACCTTCTCCAACAAGGTTCGATTCATATGTTCTCCCACTCCATTCTGTTATGGTGTATGTCTGACAGTGAAGTATCGGACGATGCCATCATTTATTAAAATGATCATTTTTGTATTCACCTCTATTATCTGTGCAAATATACTTGATCCTCGTGCCTGTTTGATTCTCCGCCATTGTCTTCCATTTGAGAAAAATTCACAACACTTCATCTTTTCTCTTCATTGTATAAACTCATACTTTTCGAAAAAAATCATCAACAAAGGTCACAAAATAGTGCTTCCCGCCCAATGAAGGTTTTTTGGAAGAACCCCAAACATCAGAGTATACATAATCCAAAATGCCTTTAGTATTATGGATCGATGTACCAAATTTAGCCCTTGTCTGTTTTCTTTTGACACAATGCTCGCAAAACTCCAAATTACAAGCCTTTACCCCTTTCAATAATCCTTGATCAGATAGAATTTTCAAGGATTTTCCTCGAGCGTGTCCCAAGCGCATGTGCCAAAGCCTGATTGCTCCTACATATTTTTTGTCACTAGACGTTAGTGTCGCTGTTCCAATAACTGTACCACCACGATAGCGGTATATGTTATTATTTTTCCGATTAGCCTTCATTACCACTAGTTCACCAGAGCATACTCTCATCGCTCCATTTTCTGCAATAATTTTGAACCCTTTTGATTCTAGGGCTCCCACAGAGATGAGATTCTTCTTCAAACTCGGTATATATCGAACATCTATTAATGTTCTGATCATTCCATCATGGTTTCTTAATCGTATTGAACCAATTCCATATGAGGTAAGAAGGTTGTTATCCAATGTGTGGATGACTCCATATTCTCATTTTTGAAATTCCACGAATTAGTCCCTGTTGGGACACATATGATAGCTACAAGTCGAGTCTATCAACCATATGGCTGTTGATGTTGATGACTCTGTTGTAACTAATGTGAAGTCTGAATCATCACAATCAGCTACATTTGAATCCATAATGGCCTTTCCATTGTTATGTTTGGCCTTATTCTTCAACTTTGGACAATCTTTCTTCCAGTGCCCCTTTTCTCGACAAAAGGAACGTTCATCTTTGTTGGGTTTAGATCTTGACTTAGATCTTCCTTTCTTTTTCCTCGTTTGATTTTGAGGACGACCCCTCATAAATAGTACTTCTCCGTCCCCGCCCTTCTATTTTTCTCGCTTTCTTTGTTTATTGTTGTACAAAGCCGAACAAACTTCTATGAAAGAAACTTCGTCATTTTCATGGAGTAGAGTAGTTTCAAGGTGCTCATACTCATCAGGAAGTGACGCTAACAACATCAAGGCCAAGTTACCATCATCATAAGTTGTATCCATATTTTGTAAATTCGTGACCAACTTATTAAAACTGGTGATATGTTCATTCATCCTGGTACCAGAATCGTAGGTAAAGTGAAACCGCCTCTTCTTCATCTACAATTTATTTTGACTATTTTTCTTCAAAAATTTATCCTCCAGTGCTTTCCATAATCTACTTGCAGAAGTTTCCTTTGTGTATGGATATTTCTGCTCTCTAGCAAGGTAAGATCGAATGATACCGCAAGCAACACGGTTAAGAATCTTCCAATCTTCTTCTCCACTAACATCTGGTTTCTTTTCTTCAATGGCCAGATCTAGCCCTTGTTGAAAAAGGACATCTAGAACCTCGCCTTGCCACATCCCAAAATATCCGGACCTGTCAAAAATTTCTACCGCAAATTTTGCATTTGACATAATTCTTGTCATAAGCGAAGATGCCAATAATGATGTATTGTTGACATTTGAATTAGATTCTTCTTGCTTATTGTCTCCCATCTTTGACACAAATATTATTTAATAGTTGACGACACAAATCAAGATTATTTCCTTTCTGATCTGGAAGATCAGACTAACATGCAACCGCAGAGCATACTCAGACAGAACCTTGACTCAGTTACCAAGATAAATCTTTTCTGATGTGGAAGATCAGACTGTGCTGCAACCACAGAGCATACTTAGACAGTACCTTGGCTCTGATACCAATTGTTGCGGAAGCCAAATGTATATAGTGTGAATGAGTCACAACTACTATACCAAAAATTATAGCAGCCACCAAATAATAAATAAGACAATAAAACAAGAATAAAAAGAATACCATAATTTGCGAGGTTCGGCTAATTTTTCCTACTCCTCGGGTATAACTAATATTTTATTCCATTCTAAAATACAAGTGAAATAATACTAAAGAGAGAAGATACAAATGCGTTAAGAAGATAAGAAGACAAATAAAAGGTGTGTCTAAATCCTAAACATTAAGCTTCTTTTATAGAAAAAATTTCCACCTACTTTTGGTGGCCAATTTTGACAATCAACTTACAAGGTAGGAATTTGGCTAGTGGGAGGCTCCAATAACAATGATACAATTGTCTGGATCGCGTTTTGTGATGACCCAAAAATATCTGCAGATTCAACCTTGGCCTTTGTCAAATTCATGAGAATAGAGTCGAAAATTGATTTCTAGTTTCTCCTCCAGAAATCATTCCTCGGGGAGATTTCGCCTCGTGATGCAGGGCGACGGGAACCTTGTTGCATACCCCAAAAATTTGAATGAGGCAGTGGATGCCTATTGGGCTTCACAGGTCTATTGCTCTGGTTGCAGAAATCATCTGCTTCTTAGCAGTACGGGCATCTTATTGCTGATCAATGACACTGATTCTTCAGTAATTCGACGATTATATAGCCCACTTATGCAGAAGAAAACAGGTATTTATCGGGCTACACTAGATTATGATGGAAATTTTGGACTCTATTCTCATGAATTTGACTCCAATGGTAATTCCAAAATACGATTGGAGTGGGAGGCGATCGATGATCTCTGTCTTGTGAAGGGATTCTGCGGCCTTAACAACTTTTGTGTTACAAGTCACAATGTACACTCTTGCATGTGTCTACCAGGATCATACTTGAAAGAGACTGATCCTTCACTAGAGGAAAGTGCATTCATGGCAAAGAAGATTCAAGTGTCTACAAGATTACTACTACGACCAATCTTACTTGGGAGGATCCTCCTTACTTTGTTACATCATTTTTAGGAAAAGAAGATTGTGGCAAATCTTGTTTTGAGGACTATGATTGTGATGCTGCCCCCTTTTCGACGAAATTGGCCAATGCATGAAACATCAAAGGTGCTCCTGAAGGATCTCACACTGGTTTTTTCAAAGTCAGCAATATAGTCGAGCAAAATCAACAATAGATTCAGTGAAGCCATCATGGGTAGTGATCTTGGTTTTATCGATAAGTTTTGTTCTGTATTCAGGTACTGCTCTTGTAATTTCAGGATTTTATGTCTTCAAATTCAGGAAAGGGTGCCTTCGGTGTAGTTTATAAATGGAGCTTCGACAAAGGGAAAACCTTGTGGCGGTGAAGAGGCTAGAGAAGGTAGTCGATGAAGGTGAAAGGGAATTCAGAGCAGAAATGAGGTCCATTGGGAGACCTCAACACAGGAATTTGGTTCGATTGCTTGGATATTGTGCTGAATGCTCAAAAAGAGCTCTAGTTTATGAATATATGAGCAATGGTTGCCTAGCAAATCTCTTGTTCCGAGAAGCTACTCGCCCTGATTGGAACTTAAGAGTAAATATTGCACTAGATGTTGCAAGGGGAATCCTTTACCTACACGAAGAATGTGAAGCTCCAATCATCCACTGTGATATAAAATCACAAAACATCTTACTCGACGAGTTCTTGACATCTAAAATATCAGATTTTGGGTTGGCCAACTACTAATGCCTGATCAAACAAGAACATTCACGGGTGTAAGAGGGACTAGAAGGTATTTGGCACCAGAATGGCAAACAAATACCCCTATCTCTGTCAAAGTAGATGTCTACAGTTATTGGTATTGTATTGCTAGAAATCATTAGCTGCAGAAGAAACATTGAAGTGTATGTGACGAAAATAGAAGAAATTCAGCTTTCGAAATGGGCATATAGTTGCCTTGTAGAAGGTGAAATAGACAAGCTTGTTGGAAGTGAAGAAGTAGACAAGAATACACTGGAGAGAATGATCTCAGTGGCAATCTGGTGCATTCAGGACGAACCAGCTCTTCGTTCTCCCATGAAACAAGTATTACAGATGTTACAGGGAATTACTGATATTCCATTTCATCCATGTCCAAGTAGCAGCAGTTAATTTCAGGTAAAATCACTAGTTTTAACTTGTAAGCATGATTGTTTGGTTTACTTTTGTTTTCTTCAATAATATTTTTTGATATTAAAGGGAAATTTCTGCAATAATCGCAAATGAGAATAGTAAATTCTACCTTAGTTCACATTGTGCTTGAATGAGTGAACAAAGAACATTATAAAGATTTCCTACTACAACTTTGAATTTGTTTTCCAACATGAACTTCTTTTCAGTATATGTATGAATTAGTTTTCGGCATGGTTTCTTCTCTCTCCTCACTTCTTGAATTAAAAAAACTTCTTTTTAGTATACGCACGATCAATAACGCAAAACAACTAATTACCATGCATATATACAACTTATTCTAACATTAATCGATCCAACGTGACATCGTTTGACTTTTAATTACTTAATAAATACAACTCATTCTAGCATTATTAGAAGATCATATGGTATCCCCTTCAAATACAAGACGTGGATAATAAGTGGGAGGGCAAAACACAAACTTGATAGTACCTCACTATATATATCAAATTATATTCAATAGTTGCATAATTGGGTGCGACGACACAAGAGAAAACAAGCCAGACAATTAAAGTTAGCCATGGAAAAAAATGTTGAGGCAGTTTCCATCCACATTTGGAACATAGATCCGGCCTTGAAGCCTCAATACCCCATAATCTCTGATTGTAACCTCCTTAGCATTACTTTGAAGCATCATGTTTGATCACACCTAAATATGTCTTATAAAAAGGATAATGCGGTCGCTACAAATATAATTCAGTTTACAAGTCCAGAGTCGAATACCACAGAGAACTAAGGCTTAGCTACAGTTGTTCACTATCACCAAGAAGATAAGATTGAACAGTTCCTAACTTATAGATATTAAGATTCTTGTGTTTAACTAATTAATTAACAAATTAAAATAATAAATTAACAACTAAAGATACTAAGAGTTAGAGACAAGATTAATGAGATCAAGAGTTATGATTTCCTCAATTGTCGGAATCCTTTCCGCTATGTCTTCTATAATTTCGCCTAAGTATTCTCTACCGATCATGAGCACTCTTATTACCGTAAATCTCTCCCGAGTAATTACAAAAATTTACTAGACGCACTCTCTCGAGCTATGCTAGCTGGCTTTTAATACATCTCACTTCAGATCTCACCCAAGGCTTCGTTATCCCTAATCCCGCCTTTAAACCCTCGGTTATTGATCCCTCATATACTTTGGGAGTGGTGTTGTTCAACAATTACCTAAATATGCACTCTCTCCCAAGTTATGCATACTAAATAGGCAAAGCTAATTGAGAGCTCTTCAATCAACCAAAATATAGACGTAGTTGAACAAATAGAGAAAAGCTATGGCTCAATTATATAAAAACATAACAAGAATTTATCCTATAAAAGGTTCTATCAAAACTCTAGCTAATAAATTAGCTATTCATAATAGTATATAAAACTACAATACTAAAAGTCCTAACCAACAATGAAAAATAGGAAGAGGAAAGAAAAACTCTTAGAAGAATTCTTCGCCTTTCTTCCAATGTGTTCTTGCCTCCAAGGGTGTTGTCTAACCCTAAAGTAGTGTCTTGCCTCCTTAGGTCTAATTTTTTCGCCCAAAATATGTCCCTTTTTCTTGTTCTTGGCCAACCTCCTTTGTTTAATATAGGGTTTAGGACTTAAAATCCTACGTTTTTCACTTTAGTCCCGGAGATTTTCGCTTTCTACTGCGGTTTTGCCGCGGTCGCGGTGGAACCGCGGCCAAACATGCCCTCTCATTCTTCAGTTGTCCGCAACCATCTTCAACCGCGATTATGTCACGGTCGCGATGAGACTACGATTTTTCACCATGTTCCTTTTGGAATTTGGAAAAATGTAAAACATGAAAGTTGTAGCCCTTTGAGTTAGCTTTACATCCATATATTGTGGAGCCCAAACAGAGTTCTGAGTAAGATGTTATGTCCAATGTACTAGACAGTGCGTAATATGCCTTATCGAGTCTTTGTTTGTTCTCAACTATCAAATTTGACCCCCGAACATGATCCCGGCTTAATTCCTTGAGCTTTTACTCAGACTTCAAAGCTTCAAATCACTTAAATTCATTCCATAACATCTATATAGCTCGGAATCACACCTACAAGGCATAAAACACACAATTAGTGCAAAACACTAGCAATTAAAGCTCAAACTCAATTAAAGTGCAGTAAACTCAAGTGTAATAAGCGACTAAAATATGTACTTATAGAGTATCATCAATGTCCCTTGTACAAGCAAGTGGGTATCGTCATACTGACGCGCCTTGATGCGCTCAAACAAGGACGACAATGATACATCACAAGCAAAAACTCTGCTCGACTCCTAAATATCCAACCTCACTAACTGAATGGCCAAAGCTTGAACAACCAATGCTAACGGTCTCTCCCCAACTGTAATATAAGCAAGACTCCATATTCTCTCAGCCTTCCTACTCAAAGCACTAACCACCATATTGGCCTTCCCCGGATGATAAAGAATGGTCATATCATAGTCCTTTAGTAGCTCCAACTACCTCTGTTGCTTTAAGTTTAAATCCTTTAGCTTGAATAAGTGTTGGAGACTCTTGTTAATGTGAACAGATCATAAGACATGCCATAAAGATAATGCCTCCAAATCTTAAGTACGTGAACAATTGATACCAACTCCAAATCATGTACAGTGTAGTTCTTTTCATGGGGCTTCAACTGACGTTGAAACATTAGCAATAACTCTACCCTCACTACTAGAAATCTGGAAAAAAAGCGACCACAAAAAGCGACCAAAGTTGGTTGCTTACAGGTCCCTTTACCTTAGGGACCAAATTTGATGCTAATTAGCGACTAACTTTGGTCTCTAAGGTAAAAGGACCAAATATTCCGGGTAAATAATATACCGACCAACTTTGGTCGCTTTAATATTTTTTTAATATAAATTTAGCGATCAAAATTGGTCGCTATTCTTAAATTACGTATTTATTTATTTATTATTAATCAAAATATAGCGACCAACTTTGGTCTGTAAACAAAATATTATATTTTAAAATCTAAAAAATAGAGACCAAAGTTGGTCGCTATTTTTTTAAACATAAGCGACCAACATTGGTCGCTAATTTCAAGAATTTAATTATTTTTTAAACATAAGCGATCAAAATTGGTCACTATTTTCAAGAAAATACATTTTTTTAGTAGACTAGCGACCAAAATTTGTCGTTTTTTGACAAATTTGGGTTAGTTAGCGACCAACCTTGGCCACTATTGCCCAGAAAATTAATTCTTTAAATAGAAAAACGACCAACAAGCAACCAAAAAAGGTCGTTTTTCTGAGTATAATTGGTAGAAACTGCCTGTTCTGGCAGCTACTCTACCTGCCAGCGTACCAAATCCCTATTACAAGCAACAACAACAACAATAGAGACAACAAAACCAAAGCCAACACAACAATAACACAACAACAAAAATACAACAACATCATTAACAACAACATTATAACCAATAAAGTATAATGTTCAATAGAACTAACACATTAAGCTAACCAAACTAATTTAACTGTTATTACAAGTCCAATTCAAAAACCAATTCTATTTGTCTATTTCAAAGTGTATAAAAGTCAAGGATTATTTTGTACATCATTATCATTACCTTCTCATGAACTTTAATCACCAAGACGGTATCTAGAAGGGTGTACTTGTCGAGGACGGGAAGAACAATCACATGGAGGATGGAAGAAACGAGCACTTGGAGGATGGGAGGCACGGGAAGGCGAGCCTTTGGCATGACTCCCGAGACCGAAAAATCAGAAAAGTTCCAGAAGCTAGGAGATATTTGATCTGCTCTTGCATGCCAATGTACTGAGCATCTCTAAGCTTTTCTCTTTCTTGGCCGCTTCTAGCTCGGATGTGAGCTTTGTCACAGTCTTCCGCATAGCAGAGAGACTATCCCTATCAAGTAGCTCAGCGTATGAATTTCTTCAGTTCAGCTCTGAAACGACCCTATAAGAAATAATGTATGAAAGAATGCAACACATATAACGGTACACTCTAGTACACGCTGCGGCGTGCAATCCGCTCCACTTATTTAACGTCGACGATACACACTAGGGGTATGTACAGACTCCGAAGGGGCTCCTACAGCCCAAGTGCAATATCTGCCATGTCGTAGCATCAAACAGGCTCACGGGCTTACTGTCAATATATCATCGTTGCGGCGTGCAACCCGATCCATAACAAGGAAATCATCCTCACAGTCGGGTCCTCGACCCATCTCAGTCAAATAAATGCATAGCCAATCGGGCATTACTTACTATCGAGATCTCAACCCTCTTATCCTTTTTCATAAATATTCATGATTTAAAAAATAGTTCTTTTATTATTTTAATAGTAGAAAACATGAATGAAAGTATATGATATGCACACGAGTGAGGTAAAACATATAAGATCCCTTAAGGATTCTACAGGTCGGCACAATGCCCCAAACACAGCAATAAGCCTAATTCACAGTGACAAGATATGCGTCTCAATCGTCTATCTAGTAGAAATTACACTCAGGATGTACCAAGTCTTAATCCCCAACAGTAAACGACCCCGCACTCACCGTGGAATGCGTGTCACGCCTCAATATAGCATCACGATGTGAAAGTCTGGGGTTTCAAACCCTCAGAGCAACAGTTACATCAATTACTCACCTCAAACCAGCTACCGAACTAGTCCGCCAAGCCTTTTCCTCCAGAATTAACCTTCTCGCACGCTAAATCTGGCCAAAACAATAAGGCATACGTTATATCAAGCTAATGGAATATAACCCAATTGAAAGAACTCGAAAAATACCCAAAACACGAAGTTGGCAAAACCCGAGCCCCGGGCCCACCTCTTAAAATATTACAAAATTTACATCGCCAAAATTCTCGTCTCGCCACGAGTACGTACATACCAAATACACAAGAATCGGAGTCCATTTGACCCCGCAAATCATCAATTCATACTCTCTTAAGTTTCAAGCCCTAACCTCCATTTTTAACCTTTAACTCCTTGAATTCAGTGATTAATCCATGTTTTTACACCATAATAACATAATCCGAGTCCAATGATTCATACCTGATGAAACCCCTTCGAATTCTCTTCAAAATCGCCTAAGTCGAAGTCCAAAATATTTTCTTCTCTTTCAAAAATCGTGAAACACTATTCACAAAAACCCCTACCAGGTTTCGCTTATGCGGTTTTTTTACCGCACGTGCGGCCACCGTATTTGCGCCCAAATGACCGCTCATACGGTCTGACTTAAACCTCCAGGGACCGCTTCTGCGGTCTTAAACCGCACATGCGGTTGCCGCTTCTGCGCCAATATGATGGCTTATGTTGTCTTCACTTGAATCCTCAAGACCGCTTATGCAGTCGAAAATTGCTCATGTGGTGTCCGCTTTTGCGGAAAGCCTTCCGCTTATGCGGAATATGCCAGGACCTCAAAGGACCGCTTCTATGACCACCTTGCCGCATCTGCGGAACCGCTTCTGCGGCTCCTTTTCCGCAGATGCGGAATACCATAAGCCATAAAAAAAACCACACCTGCAACATGCTTCAAATTTCCCATTTAACCCCCCGAATCACACCGAGGCCCCCGGGACCTCAACCAAAGGTACCAACACATTCCTAAAACCTTATTCAAACTTTCTCCAATCCTCAAAAAATGTCAAACAACGCTAACATCATTAAATCACATCGAATTCAAGCCTAAGTTTCTTCAAAACTTCCGCAATACGCATTCGATCAAAACCCGACCAAACAATGTCCGAATGACCTGAAAATTTGCAGACATATCCAAAATCACCTAACGAAGTTACTGCAACTCTCGAAATATCATTCCGACCTTCGGATCAAAATCCCACCTATCAACCGGAATTCACCAAAATTCAAACTTCGCCAATTCAAGCATAATTCTACATCAGATCTCCAAATTCAATTTTGATTGCACTCCTAAGTCACAAACCATCCCCCAAAGCTAACCAAACAACCAGAATTCACATACAAGCCCTCTAACTAAATAGTCAACTTTTGATTGACTTTTCCAAGGCAAGCTTCATTCTAAGAGGCTAAGTGCCTCATTTCCAACTAAAACCAACTCAATTCTACCCGATCACTCAAATATTGATATTGAAATATAAAGCAACACAATATGGGGAAAACATGACGGTAACTTACATGACGACGGGTCGGATCGTCATACACACACACATATATATATTACAAAACATTATAAGAAATTATATTTGGAAATATATATACATAACATACTATATAGTATTCTATACTAGTATACTATATATATATATATATATATATATATATACTACAAAATAAGATTTTTCAAAATGGCCCCGCCCCCAATGACCACCAACAGTCATATTGCAAAAATAGCCATTTTTTTGTTTTTTTAATTTTCAAAACTAACCTTCTCTAACACTATAAATACCCCCACTCCCTCTTCTTAATTTCAATACTCAATACTCATTTCTCAATCTAAATTTCTCTCGATTTCTCAATCTCCAATTTTCAAGACTTCAAGTCTCAATTTCAATTTTCAAGTTAAATTATGCCTCGTTCGGAAAGAGTGCGCTTATTTGTTTCGCAATACTATGAAGTGCTTGAAGAAAATGAACAAGGCCAAATATTAAAGTGCAAGAGTTGTGGTAAAGTCTTAAATTTTCGTTTAGGATCTCGCACAAACACTTTAAGGAGGTATATAAAGTATTGTCTTGAGCGTCATCCGGTAATTCGTATTTAAGATTTTTTAATAATTTGTGTTATTTTAAAATTATTAGACGTATTTAGGCTTCATGTTGTACTTTGTTATTAATTTATATGCATGCCAATTTAGTTTTACTATTATTTTATTATTTTACTTTTTCGGCACGCACTTTAATAGATTTTTATATTATATATACTACATATATTTATATAGCCATGTATAAGAGCAATATATATATATATATATATATATATATATATATATAAGCTCGGATATAAAAAAGCCCGTTAGGCCCGCTAAGCCCACGAGCCCAACCCATTTAGCCCAGGACCATATGGGTTTAGGACCGTCACGGGCCGATTTCACCCATTGAGCCCACGAAGCCCGGGACCGTGAAACTCGAGACCGCTAGAGCCCGGGACCGCTAAGCCCATGCCCTTAAGCCCGACTCGTTTAGCCTGTTTAGGCCCAGGCCCGGACTACCATACAACCTTAGTCTGCGGTACAACGTAGGAACGTGATTTATAGGCGAGCATGCTACGAGTTAGGACTTCCTTCTCTTACAGTGTTATTGCTGAGCTCCGCTTTTGTTCGTGGAGTATTTCTTAGCGTCATCTTATTTAGTTATTTCTTTGTTACTTACAGAACTGGTCAGGAAATCTCGTGTCTTGAGCAGTGCGTCAGTTTATCAGTAGAGGCTTCATAAACATAGTCGTTGGGTTATGATTAAGATGTTTTTGATAATAACTTAGCAGTATTTCATTGGTTACTATGAATAAACTTTTGGAGTTGATTTATTTAAATGTTTAAATTAATCAAAAGTATTTGGTTAGAGTATTGCCTTGTTGCATATGAAGTTTGGAATTATAATAGATGTGATAAGTAGAGATGGTTCGCTCGGTCATGTTTAGTGATCGAGTGCCGGTTCTGACTTATTCAGAAAATGGATCGTGACACATAGTATTCTGAACACAAGCTATATTAACCTTCTTCTTAGGGAGAATCTTCGCCAACTCTATAGACTTACCTGTCAATGTTCCTATGTGTTTGGCTCAAAAGTTGTTTAGCACATTTTAAGCAAATCAATCATCATAAAGATGAAGGGGTAAATCCTAGTTAAAGATAATTAACTCTAGATCCGAGATTAGTAGGGAAAGTAGAAAAGCATAGTCACATATAAATGTTGATGGCGATTATGTTCAGATTTAATAACATAAATAAAGATGCATTAAATAATTAAAATATGAGTAAAGGGTAAGATTCACCCTGTCTTCAATGAGACGGATCTTCTTTCTTTTCATAAAGATGAGTAATAGATGTGTACAAGAACTTCATGACACTTTTTGGATCTGATGAAAGTATTGAATCACATATTCTCTCCTTTTTTTGGAGAGGTATGTTTACACATTTTCTAGAGAGAGGAGAAGGGAACCTCTGCCTTTCCTGGCAATGTTAGGATCTCCTTAATATTACAAGAGACCTTCATCGAAAGAATCAAAAGGTACAATTTATAGGGAATATTTGATAGAATATTCCTTTTGAGTTTTTCAAGGCAAACCAGGTGCTTCATGGTCCGTACGCCTACGATCGCTGATGACAGTCCGACCTGGGTCCGTACGCCTACGACCGTTGCTGACGGTCCAACCTGGGTTTGTACGCCCATGACCGTTGATGACGGTCCGACCTTGGTCCGTACGCCCACGACCGTTGATGACGGTCCAACCTTGGTCTGTACGCCCACGACCGTTGATGACGGTCCGACCTTTGTCCGTACACCCACGACCATTGATGACGGTCCGACTTTGGTCCGTACGCCCACAATCTTTGATGACGGTCCGACATTGGTCTGTACGCCCACGACCGTTATTAAGGGTCCGACCTTGGTCTATATGCCCACGACCGTTACTGAGGGTCCGACCTTGGTCTGTACGCCCACGACTTTTGCTGACGATCCGACCTTGTTCTGTACGCCTACGACCGTTGATGATGGTCCGACCTTAAAACGTACGCCCATGACCGTTGCTGATGGTTCGACCTTGGTCTGTATGCCTACGACCATTGATGACGGCCCGACCTCGGTCCGTACGCCCACGACCATTGATGACGGTCTGACCTTGGTCCGTACGCCCACGATCGTTGCTGACGGTCCGACCTTGGTCTGTACGCCTACGACCGTTGATGACGGTCCGACCATGGTTTGTACGCCTATGACCGTTGATGAGGGTCCGCCCTTGGTCTGTACGCCCATGACCGTTGCTGATGGTCCGACCTTGGTCTATATGCCTACAACCGTTGATGACGGTCCGACCTTGGTCCGTACGCCCACGATCGTTGATGACGGTCCGACCTTGGTCCGTATGCCCACGATCGTTGATGACGGTCCGACCTTGGTCCGTACGCTCACGACCGTTATTGATAGAATATTCCTTTTGAGTTTTCCAAGGCAAACCAGGTGCTTTATGGTCCATATGCCCACGATCGTTGATGATGGTCCGACCTTGGTCCGTACGCCCACGACCGTTGATGATGGTCCGACCTCGGTCCGTACGCCCATGACCATTATTGAGGATTTGACCTTGGTCTGTACGCCCACAATCGTTGCTAACGGTCCGACCTTGGTCTGTGCGCCTACGATCGTTGATGACGGTCCGACCTTGGTCCGTATGCCCATGACCGTTGTTGATGGTCCAACCTTGATCTGTATGTCTACGACCGTTGATGATAGTTCGACCTTGGTCTGTACGTCCACGACTGTTGCTGACCGTCCGACCTTGGTCCGTACGCCCATGACCGTTGATATCTGTACACCTACGACCGTTGATGACAGTCCGACCTTGGTCCGTACGCCCATGACCCTTTTGAGTTTTCCAAGGCAAACCAGGTGCTTCATGGTCCGTACACCCACAATCGTTGATGATTGTCCGACCTTGGTCCGTTCGCCCACGACCGTTGATGACGGTCCGACCTCGGTCCGTACGCCCACGACCGTTGCTGAGGGTCCGACCTTGGTCTGTACGCCCATGACTGTTGCTAACGGTCCGACCTTGGTTTGTACGCCTACGATCATTTATGACGGCCCGACCTTGTTCTGTACGCCCACGACTGTTGCTGACGGTCCGACCTTGGTTTGTATGCCTACGACCGTTGATGACGGTTCGACCTTGGTCTGTACGCCTACGACCGTTGCTTACGGTCCGACCTTGGTTTGTACGCCTACGATCATTGATGACGGTCCGACCTTGGTCTGTATGCTCACGACCGTTGCTGAGGGTCCGACCTTGGTTTGTACGCCCACGACCGTTGCTGACGGTCCGACCTTGGTCTGTACGCCCACGACCATTGCTAAAGGTACGACCTTGGTCTGTACGCCTACGATCGTTGTTGAGGGTCCGACCTTCGTCTGTATGCCCACGACCATTGACGAACCCGTGTCCGAGTAACTTAGCTTTTAAGCTTTCCAAAGCAAGCTAGATATTTGATGACGGTTCGACCTTGGCTTGTCCGACCACGACCATTGATGGCGGTCCGACCTTGGCATGTCCGACCACGACCATCGATGACGGTCCGACCTTGGCCTGTCCGACCACAACCATTGATAACGGTCTAACCTTGGCCTATCCAGCCACGATCACGATCACGACCTCGTGAAGAATTTCTCTGATCTAATTTTGACCCATACACCCTCAGCTATGGGTGGGCATAGTTTGGGCAAACCCGAAAATCCAAATTTTTTGGATTTTCGAATTACGGATTGGATTTTGGATTTAATTTTTAAAACCTTCCTCGAAAGAATAAAAAAGGTACAATTTACAGGGAATATTTGATAGAATATTCCTTTTGAGTTTTCCAAGTCAAACCAGGTGCTTCGTGGTCCGTACGCCCACGATCGTTGACGACGGTCCGACCTTGGTCCGTACGCCCATGACCGTTGATAACTGTCCGACCTTGATCTGTACGCCCATGACCGTTGATGACGGTCCGACCTTGGTCTGTACGCCTACGACCGTTGACCGTTGATGACAGTCCGATCTTGGTCCGTACGCCCACGACCGTTGATGATGGTCCGACCTCGGTCCGTACGCCCATGACCATTATTGAGGATTTGACCTTGGTCTGTACGCCCACAATCGTTGATGAACTTCATGACCCTTTTTTGGATCTGATGAAAGTATTGAATCACATATTCTCTTCTTTTTTTTGAGAGATATGTTTACACATTTTCCAGAGAGAGGGGAGGGAAACTCTGCCTTTTCTGGCAATGTTAGGGCCTCCTTTATATTACAGGAGACCTTCATCAAAAGAATAAAAAAGGTACAATTTACAAGGAATATTTGATAGAATATTCCTTTTGAGTTTTCCAAGGCAAACCAGGTGCTTTATGGTCCATATGCCCACGATCGTTGATGATGGTCCGACCTTGGTCCGTACGCCCACGACCGTTGATGATGGTCCGACCTCGGTCCGTACGCCCATGACCATTATTGAGGATTTGACCTTGGTCTGTACGCCCACAATCGTTGCTAACGGTCCGACCTTGGTCTGTGCGCCTACGATCGTTGATGACGGTCCGACCTTGGTCCGTATGCCCATGACCGTTGTTGATGGTCCAACCTTGATCTGTATGTCTACGACCGTTGCTGAGGGTCTGACCTTGGTCTGTACGTCCACGACCGTTTCTGACGGTCCGACCTTAGTTTGTACGCCTACGACCGTTGATGACGGTTCGACCTTGGTCTATACGCCTACGACCGTTGATGACGGTCCGACCTTGGTCCGTACGCCCATGACCGTTGCTGATGGTCCGACCTTTGTCTATACGCCTACGACCATTGATGACGGTCCGACCTTATTCCGTATGCCCACGACCGTTGACAACGTTCCGACCTTGGTCCGTACGCCCACGATCGTTGATGACGGTCTGACCTTGGTCCGTACACCCACGACCGTTGCTGAGGGTCTGACCTTGGTCTGTACGCCCACGACCGTTGATGACGGTCCGATCGTGGTCCGTACGCCCACGACCGTTGCTGACGGTCCGACGCCCATGACCGTTGATGACGGTCCGGCCTTGGTCTGTACGCCCACGACCATTGCTGACGGTCCGACCTTGGTCTGTATGCCCACGACCATTGATGACGATCCAACCTTGGTCTGTACGCCTACGACCATTGATGACGGTCTGACCTTGGTCTGTATGCCTATGACCAGTTATGATGGTCCGACCTTGGTTCGTACGCTCATGACCGTTGCTGATGGTCCGACCTTTATCTGTACGCCTACGACCGTTGATGATGGTCCTACCTTGGTCCATACGCCCACGACCATTGATGACAGTCCCACCTAGGTCCGTACGCCAATGATCGTTGATGACGGTCCGACTTTGGTCCGTACGCCCACGACCGTTGCTGACGGTCCGACCTTGCTCTGTACGCCCACGACCGTTGCTGAAGGTACAACCTTGTCTGTACGCCCACGATCGTTATTGAGTGTTCGACCTTCGTCCGTACGCCCATGACCATTGATTATGGTCTGACATTGGTATGTACACCTACGACCGGTTATGATGGTCCGACCTTGGTCCGTACACCCACGATCGTTGATGACGGTCCGACCTTGGTCCGTACGCCCACGACCGTTGATGACGGTCCGACCTTGGTCCTTGCGCCCACGATCGTTGATGCCGATCCGACATTGGTCCGTATGCCCACGACTATTACTGAGGGTCCGACCTTGGTCTTGCCCACAACCGTTGTTGAGGGTCCGACCTTGGTCTGTACGCCCACGACTGTTACTGACGGTCCGACCTTGGTCTGTACGCCTACGACCGTTGATGATGGTCCGACCTTGGGCCGTATGCCCATGACCGTTGCTGATGGTCCGACCTTAGTCTGTACGCATATGACCGTTGACGGTCCGACCTTGGTCCGTACGCCTACGACAGTTGATGACGGTCCAACCTTGGTCCGTATGCCCATGACCGTTGCTGAAGGTCCGACCTTGGTCTGTACGCCCACGACCGTTGCTGAGGGTCTGACCTTGGTCTGTACGTCCACGACCGTTTCTGACGGTCCGACCTTAGTTTGTACGCCTACGATCGTTGATGACGGTCCGACCTTGGTCCGTACGCCCACGATCGTTGACGACGGTCCGACCTTGGTCCGTACGCCCATGACCGTTGATAACTGTCCGACCTTGATCTGTACGCCCATGACCGTTGATGACGGTCCGACCTTGGTCTGTACGCCTACGACCGTTGACCGTTGATGACAGTCCGATCTTGGTCCATACGCCCACGATCAGGATTTTATTGAGATTAATCAGAGTCGCCACTTGGGAATGATAGTGGTGTCCCAAGTCACCGGTTAATCCCGAATCCGAGGAATTTGACTCTTCAAAATGTCCGCGAAGCAGAGATTCGGATAAGGAACTCTGTTAACCCGGAAGAAGGTGTTAGGCATTCCCGGGTTCCGTGGTTTTAGCACGGTCGCTCAAATTGTCGTTCTTGACTTTTGTTTGACTCAATTACAGATTTTAACAACATACTGTGCTTTTTACTTAAATATTATTTTAAAGAATTGGCGGCACCGTGAAAACACGCCTCGAGTCGTACCGCAACCAGTACGCCTATGACTTCCGGTGTATTTCGGCTTTGCCGAGATTTGGATTTGAGTCGCACCAAGTGCACACTCATTCAATGAAAAGTATATTAAAATCGTGCCCTAAAGTAACGTCTATCGGCTTTCAAATCTTTTGGGAGAAGCTATGGAATTTGCTATTAGCTTTCCCGGGTCTATTTGTGTTATATCATTACTAAATGGGGGCCCCGCTTATTTGACATCGGGCGAGGCTCGTCCCAATTTTCATTAAAGGATTCAATACTAGTATTTAACTATGTTTTCTATATTTGTTTTTTCCTTAATCGTATCTTAACAATAAGAATTCCAGGCCCGTGTAGTTTGTTGTTATTGGGCCTGGATCTTTTTCATCTACTTATACAGATTCCAGATCCGTCCAGACCCTTAAGGTCCGAGCTGTCTTAAGGCTTTTGCATACTAACTTCGCACTATTGTTCAGGCCCTCGTTGCATTGGGCCCAAACTAAACAGAAGTAATTAATAAAGGGAAAGCAGAGGAGTACACATTTGGGATCAATAAGAAAACGAATTGTATTCATATTAATTATCAGAAGAAAGATCATGGTACACAATGTCACTAACAGCTCTGAATAATCTATATACCATGCATGAAAATTAACAGTCTGTCTTGACTTCTAACAATAAGTTTACACCAATGAACAAATTATCTCTCAAGCTTTGTATTCAATAAAAACCAGCTTAAGTGTATTTCAGAATTGCTAATTTCGAACCCCTTTTCAGCCCTTTTTAGGGTGTATTTATAGCTAAAGCCAAGGGCTGAAACTTGGGGAGAAAGTATGGGATTAAATCCCACTTCTTCCCCTCCTAAAATTTTTAAGTATACACTTAAACCCCTAATTCTGTTACCAGAAACCCTTCCAGCATGTGCTGGAAGGTTCCAAAGATTCTTTTTATGGGGTTTTTACTAATGTAGCCCTAAGGGTTATAGATTTCCTATTTTAGGGAGACCATTATACCCTTAAATCTCTGCAAAATTGCAGAAATCAGGGGTACAAATGACTCCCTTGACTCCCTTACCCTCTTAGGTTCCAAACTATTCACTAATTTACCAGTTTGGTTCCCAATTGTGCCCCTAAGGGCACTGCTGATTTACTAGACCTGCCTAGGTCAAGTTTCATCTTCTTGGGGACTTATTTAACTAATAGCCAGCCCTTGCATTGGTATTTAAGGGCTGGCCAGATCTATTGTTGAGAACTATTTCAATTTTAACCTATTTAGCTAGTTCTAGTCAATTAAGACTAGATTATTTCAATTTAAAACTAATTGCAGGACTAGCCTACTTTATTAATGAAAATAAACTATTTAAAAGTTAGCCAGTCTCAAGTTGAGACTTGGCTTGGGTATTAAACCCAATTACTGAACAGTTGGGCCCCAAAACCTTTACAGGTTTGGCCATTTTGATGTTCAGGGCTCTAAAGAGAGCCTGGGCCAGTCTGCATTTGCAGACTTAGCCATTTTGCACAACCATCCCCTTTTAAAGGTGGGCTGTGTGTTAGGGCCTTATAGAATTGGTCAACCTTTTGCAAAGTTAACCATTCTTAGGCCAATTATTTCTTAATATCCTATTTTTGTGATTTTCAGTTTTAGTCCTATTTCAAAACTAGCCACTCTAAGGATCCTAGTACTAGCAGCTATAACCAATTCACCTAAGCATAATAAGCATTAACAGTGTTCATACTTAACATAAGACTATTGCAAACTTAGCCATTTCAACATACAATTGCACACATAACCACATGAAGCCAAATATTGTTCATTAACCAATCAAAATTCAGAAGAGGGGTTTGATAATGTTGAATCTCAACTAATCAATTCACATAACTTAAATTCATGTAGCAACATGACAATTAACATCAATCAGGCTTAGTCACAATCATTTCATGCTAGCTGACATACTGAAAAACTCTAAAACACTTAGCATTCATGGACATAGATACATAGACACTAAATTCTCACAAAACAATCAACAGGAAATGAAACATGACTTATTTTAATAAGGAGAGCAATGGACCTTGGCAGAACAATATAAGAATGATAGTCAGAGTCCACTTTCAAGTACTAAACCTAGAATCATGCTAAGCAAATAGGACATGGAAAGCATAGGACAAACAGCTAATCCTAACCTTGAAACTAAACATGAGATTAAACAGAGAAGAAAAATCATTCTGACTAAAGAAGTTATCTAATATCAATCAAGAAGAAGAGGCCTAATACTAACATAGGACAGAGACAGAGACACTTATAGATAAAAAGTGAAGAATGCACAGAAGTGATTCAATGTGAAGATGAGAAGATATCAGAGTATGCATGACAATAGAATAGAATTTATGCTATGAGAGTCAAAACAGATCAGACTATATGACTTAAAAATGAAGAGAAGAAGGGAATCAAAGCCACTTTAACCTATTAGAAGTAAAACACAACCTTGATCACACAGACAAAGGAATAAACACATAAGAGACGAGAGATAAAACAAAGATCAACAATCATTCTTTGAAATGAATCAGAGACCAATAAGTCAAGATGACAAAGTAAAGGCAAGATCTTTGAATTCAGAAGAATGGGTCATGATTGATAGAATAGAGGAAACAAGTCAAAAACCAGAACAACAAAGAGAAACCCTAGCACTAACAGGCTTTTCGAATCACAGCAGTGAGTAACCCAGAGATTGATATGGAAGATGAACAGGTTAAGAAAATGAGGTGGTCACAAAGAAACAGACAAGAATATACAAGATGTGAAACAAGTGAAGATGAATCAGAAAAAGAAAAGAAACAAAAGATAAGCAGAAAGATTCTAAAACTAACATATGAAGACTAATAAGAAATACAAAAGATATATCAAAAGCCAATAGAGACAAGTGACACAAAAGATGAACTACAGAAACATGAGATTAGGTCATAACAAACAAAACCACATCATGAACGGGTTAAAACATACTAAATCAGAGACAACAAGCAAAAAGGCGTGAAACAGAAAACAAAGAAGAAGCCAAGATAAAAATCTATGTCTAACATGTGAAGCATGCGATCAGAGGAAACATGTAGAAACATGCAAAACATAGATCAAGCAAACAAATAAAAGCAAAATAACAAAAACAGGAAGGGGGCACTTAGCTTAGCGGGGCCTGTCCCCCGAGCTTCCTATTTCTCTCTTTTTCACTCTCTTTTCACTCTCTTTTTCCGACTTCCAGACCTTTTCCTTTGATTCTTTTCTTTATTCCCTTTGTTTCATTTTTCTTTTCTGGTCTTTCTTTTAGGCTCAAAGATGAAGCCTTTTGGATTCTGAGTTGCAGGGGGGTGTTCAGGGGATGGTGAAGGATGGATCTTGAAGAGGTTTGGGTTTGGGGGTCGCCGGAGTTAGGTTTCCGGCGACCTTCTTTTGGATATTCGAGACGCTACAGGAAGATTCGAAGGGTGAGGGTGGTATGGTTGGATAGATCAGAGAAAGGGGGTTCTTTTGGCATTGGTTTTGAGCGGTTTCTCATTATTTGGGTGGTCACCGGTGTAACTCCGGTGACCGGGACTTGAAGAACAAGGGTCTGTTTTCTGGGTTCTTTGGTGTTTTGAGATGAAGAAGAAGGAGAAGAAGAAGAAAAGAAGAGAGGAGGGGTTGAAAGGGAGCCGGCGACCACCGTGGAGGGTGGTGGCCGCCATGGCCATCTATGTGATGAAGATGATGAAGAAGAAGATAGGCGAGGGAAAGAGGCGGCTAGGGTTTGCCAATTGAAGAAATGGTTTGGTCTCTTCAGACTAAAGCCTCTTATACTCGGATGATCTAGGAGATCTGAGCCGTCCAATGGAGGAAGATCAACGGCCAGGAACATGCGTTACTAAAATGCCGTCGTTTGGTGGCGTATGAGGCCTTAAGTCATCACCCGTTAGATTAATCCAAACGGACGGTCCAGATTCGATCTCTCAAATTAATTAAAAGCCTAAAAACAACTTAATATCCCTGCCGTTAGATTTATGAGATTGAACGGCTGAGATTGAGTCTTCCATATGGATCAGACGGGCCAAACTTTGGGCCAATTTATCTGGGCCTCTCAATTCAATTCAATTGGCCCAGTCTTATTATACACAAGCTATTTTTTTGTATTTTCTGATTTTAATGATTTTTATGTATTTTCTTTTATATTTTTTTTTCTTTTCTTTTATGAAAAATTATAAAACCTAATTTCCTACTTACTCTAATTATTTAGTATTTTTTGGCAATTCTCTACTATTTTTCCTTAATTTCCGCTACTTAACCCTATTTTTGCTAATTTTCTTAAAACCTAACTAATTAAACAAAGTAATTACCTAGCCTAATTTTTTTTGATTTTTTTTTCTAATTTCTAATTATTCAAACACACAAAGTGTGGCTAATTTCAAACAAGGCAAGTAATTGCACTCAAAAACACATTTATTTTAATTTTGGAATTATTTGCCTGGTGCAAATCACGTGCTCACAGCTGCCCCTCTTTGCTCGGGAACACGGAGAGTTTCAGTGCAAAGACAAATGAGCAGTAATGAGAGATTTTTGCATATCGGCACATTCCGTGAAAGCATTTTTGAAAACCTTTTGACCGCACCCTGCTTTAGAGGTTGCCTACATATCCTGGGCTAAACAGGAATCAGGTCAGTGTAGTTCGGGAAGGTTCTGGCAGTTTAAAAACTACCAGACTCACTGTTGCATTGACACTGTTGAGACCTGCTGACTTACTCCTTATTACACCGGGGGGAGAATGTAAAATGAAGAAGCTATTCTAAGCTATGATCCTACAATTACAATTGTTCCTAATCTAGCTTTTGCTTCTTCCCTTTCCGGTGATGCAGACTCTCTTTCTTTTTGTTGATTTTCTTTGATGCTGACTCTCTTTTTTGTTGATTTTCTTTGATGCTGACTCTCTTTTTTGTTGATTTTCTTTTCTTGTTTTCTCTTCTTTTTTTTTTGATTTTCACTGGTATTTCTTGATCTCGAACTCAACCTGCTCAAAACAAAACAACAAACTACTTTTTTTTTCTTTTTCTGCCCCAGTGTGGGCTTTTAGCTGTATAAACCATGATGTGCAGAAATGTATTCCAGTATTTGAAGGTGGGCGCCTAACAGAATTTAAACGTGCAATGCGATGCAGAAAATATTCCCGTATTCGAAGGTGGGCACCTAACAGAATTTAAACGTGCAATGCGATGCAGAAAAGTATTCTAGTATTTGAAGGTGGGCACCTAATGCGATGCAGAAAAGTATTCCCGTATTCGAAGGTGGGCACCTAACAGAATTTAAACGTGCAATGCAATGCAGAAAATATTCCCGTATTTGAAGGTGGGCACCTAACAGAATTTAAACGTGCAATGCGATGCAGAAACATATTCCCGTATTTGAAGGTGGGCACCTAACAAAATTTAAACGTGTAATGCGATGCAGAAAATATTACCGTATTCGAAGGTGGGCACCTAACAGAAATTAAACGTGCAATGCGATGTAGAAAATATTCCCGTATTCGAAGGTGGGCGCCTAACAGAAATTAAACGTGCAATGCGATGCAGAAAAGTATTCCGTATTTGAAGGTGGGCGCCTAACAGAATTTAAACGTGCAATGCGATGCAGAAAATATTCCCGTATTTGAAGGTGGGCACCTAACGGAATTTAAACGTGCAATGCGATGCAGAAAAGTATTCCCGTATTTGAAGGTGGGCACCTAACAGAATTTAAACGTGCAATGCGATGCAGTAAAATATTCCCGTATTCGAAGGTGGGCACCTAACATAAATTAAACGTGCAATGCGATGCGGAAAATATTCCCGTATTTGAAGGTGGGCACTAACAGAATTTAAACGTGCAATGCGATGCGTAAAATATTCCCGTATTTGAAGCGTGGGCACCTAACGTAAATTAGACGTGCAATGCGATGCGTAAAATATTCCCGTATTCGAAGGTGGGCGCCTAACGTAAATTAAACGTGCAATGTGATGCGAGAAAATATTCCCGTATTTGAAGGTGGGCACCTAACGTAAATTAAACGTGCAATGCGATGCGGAAAATATTCCCGTATTCGAAGTGGGCACCTAACGGAATTTAAACATGCAATGCGATGCGAGAAAATATTCCTCGTATTTGAAGGTGGGCACCTAACGGAAATTAAACGTGCAATGCGATGCGTAAAATATTCCCGTATTCGAAGGTGGGCGCCTAACTGAAATTAAACGTGCAATGCGATGCAGAAAAGTATTCCCGTATTCGAAGGTGGGCACCTAACAGAAATTAAACGTGCAATGCGATACAGAAAATATTCCCGTATTTGAAGGTGGGCACCTAACATAATTTAAACGTGCAATGCGATGCAGAAAATATTCCCGTATTTGAAGGTGGGCACCTAACAGAAATTAAACGTGCAATGCGATGCAGAAAATATTCCCGTATTCCAAGGTGGGCGCCTAACAGAAATTAAACGTGCAATGCGATGCAGAAAATATTCCCGTATTTGAAGGTGGGCACCCAAAAGAATTTAAACGTGCAATGCGATGCAGAAAAGTATTCCCGTATTCGAAGGTGGGCACCTAACAGAAATTAAACGTGCAATGCGATGCAGAAAAGTATTCCCGTATTTGAAAGTGGGCACCTAACAGAAATTAAACGTGCAATGCGATGCAGAAAATATTCCCGTATTTGAAGGTGGGCACCTAACAGAATTTAAACGTGCAATGCGATGCGGAAAATATTCCCGTATTCGAAGGTGGGCGTCTAACAGAAATTAAACGTGCAATGCGATGTAGAAAATATTCCCGTATTCGAAGGTGGGCACCTAACAAAAATTAAACGTGCAAATGCAAATGCAGAAATGTATTCCTGCAGCCTGAAGACTAGGGAGTGGATTTTAAAAGATGTTACCTTTCTCTTTTTGGTATTTTGTTTTACCAATTATCTCTTGCCCGTGAATTTCTTCACTTATTGGCGAACTTCTCTTTTTGGTGTTTTCTATTTTCTACATTGGTCATATTCACTTTAAAGTGATTAGTGATAATTTGTTCCTGCATGAAACAAATTTTATTAGATATAAACTGCTGGCAACTGGCATCTGCCGTCCCCGCTTCTTATTGCTTCCGTCTTTCCGCTTTTCTCATGCTGCATAACTTTCAACTGCTTGTCCCTTGCAAACTCTTTTTGTATTTTCTCATTTTTTCCATTTTTGTTTTGTTTTCTTTTCTTTTGGCCATATCTGCCAAGTTCCTTTATTTTTTTGCCAACTCTTCCTTTTTCCGACCCAGTGTTGTTTCAGCTTTCGTTATCAGGAGCTGGTAGTTAGCTCTCAAAGGTAAACAATGAAATGCAGAAAAATGAAAGAAGGGTAAAGGCGTTTTGGAGAGACGATAGAACTTATCTGGGTATTTGCTGGCTGATTCCGCTGACCATGCCATGTATTTAAACTCTGACCCAGTTCGTTCCAATCATTATTCTGTCTCTGAATTGTTTCTCACCCAAACCGATACTATTTTTGTTGCTTTTCTCTTTTTTGGTAGTACTCACGATCGCCCTACGGTGCCTCGAAAGGTTTTCACCAATAAGACTCTCTCATTTATTCTCTCAACCTCACAGTCATCTCACAGTGCCGGTTAAGGTTTTCACTGACGAGACTCTCTCATTTTATTTCTCTCAAACTCACAATCGCCTCACAGTGCCGGTTAAGGTTTTCACCGATGAGACTCTCTCATTTTTCATTTTTCTCATTTTCTTTTTGTATTTTGTTTTCTTACCACAGGTGTTACCCGACGTTTCGCTCCTCCTTCATTGCATTCATTATCATTTCGGAATTGATCAGAAGGTCTTTCTTTGGACTTTAACGTGGCTTTTGGATGGGTTGCGAAAGAAAGGTATAAAGGCTCAAAATCTCACGAGGGTTCAAAAATAATTACAACTCTCGGAATTATTAAACATAACTTCTGCCCCAGTTTCAATATGTGGGGAATTTTTGGATTTTTTCTTTATTGTGACTGAACCTCAGAGAGGCTGCCTACGTACCCTTTCGGGATCAAGTCGGACGTAGTTCATCCAACTTCATTAGTTAGATGGATTTCTTTTTGACTTTTTCCCGATTTCTTTGTCTTTTTCTCTTTTTCTTCATTTTTTTTTTCATTTTTTTTCATTTTTTTCAATTTTTTTTTATTTTGGCAATTTCGATCTTATTGCGCTAAAGCGATTCCGAGAGAGGGATATGAAAGAATATATTCATTAAGGCTCAAAAGGGGTTATCAATGGATAAAGTGTTTGGATAGAGAATAAAACGCCTTCGTCATTTCAATTCCAAAATCACAACAAAATACAAAACACATAATTGAAAAGGAATCATACATAGTATCTTTTGACCGTATCTGAATTGATAGCAGTCTCTACGCACTTTCCTTCAACATCTGTTAAATACAATGCTCCATTGGACAACACCCGTGATACCACAAACGGTCCCTGCCAATTTGGCGCAAACTTGCCCTTCGCCTCGGCCCAATGCGGTAAGATACGCCTCAACACAAGCTGTCCGACTTCAAACTTTCGAGGTCATACCTTCTTATTGTATGCTCTAGCCATTCTTCGTTGATATAATTGCCCATGGCAAACTGCGACCAACCTCTTTTCATCGATCAAACTCAATTGTTCTAACCGGGCTTTTACCCATTCATCGTCATCTATCTTAGCTTCGGCTATGATCCGTAATGACGGTTTTTCTGTTTCTGCGGGTATAACAGCCTCTGTTCCATACACCAGTGTATAAGGTGTGGTTCCGATAGAAGTACGCACTGTCGTGCGGTAACCCATGAGAGCGAAGGGTAGCTTTTCATGCCATTTCCCGGATCCCTCCACCATTTTTCGGAGAATCTTCTTGATATTCTTATTCGCCGCCTCTACTGCACCATTCGCCTTTGGCCTGTAAGGCATGGAATTGCGGTGTGTGATCTTAAATCTCTCGCAAACCTCTGCCATGAGGTGACTATTTAGATTGGCTCCATTATCTGTGATGATCACCTTGGGAATTCCAAATCGGCATATAATATTCTCATGCACAAAATCCACCACCGCTTTCTTCGTTATTGCCTTGAATGTCTTAGCTTCGACCCACTTGGTGAAATAATCAATTGCAACCAGAATGAACCTATGCCCATTGGAAGCGACTGGATCTATTGGGCCGATAACATCTATGCCCCAAGCGACAAAGGGCCAAGGTGCTGACATTGTATGCAACTCATAAGGCGGGGAGTGGATCAGATCCCCATGTACCTGGCATTGATGACATTTCTTTACATACCTGATACAATCACGCTCCATAGTGAGCCAGTAATACCCAGCTCTCAAAATCTTCTTTGCTAAAACATATCCGCTCATGTGGGGTCCACATACTCCGGCATGTACTTCAATCATGATTTCATCTGCTTGTTGTGCATCCACACATCGCAATAAGCCCAGATCTGATGTTCTTTTGTATATAACTCCTCCACTGAGGAAAAATCCATTAGCTAAACGGCTGATGGCTCTCTTCTGGTCTCCAGTGGCTTACTCCGGGTATTTGCCAGCTTTCAGGTATTCCCTGATATCATGATACCACGGCTCTCCATCTGACTCTTCTTCCACAGCGAAGCAATAAGCATTTTGATCACGGACTTGGATCCGGAGCGGATCTATATATGTCTTGTCAGGATGATGCAACATAGAGGACAGTGTGGCCAAAGCATATGCGATCTCATTGTGCATTCTTGGGATGTGCTTGAACTCTATAGACTGGAATCTTTGAGACAACTCGTGTAAACAATACCGATATGGTATCAATTTCAAATCTCGTGTCTCACATTCCCCTTGTATTTGATGTACCAAGAGATCCGAGTCGCCCATGACCAAAATTTCTTGAATACCCATGTCAATTGCCATCCTTAATCCCAAGATGCACGCCTCATATTCGGCCATGTTGTTGGTACGGAAAAATCGGAGCTGAGCTGTGACGGGATAGTGCTGACCCGTACCTGAAATGAGTACCGCTCCGATACCAACGCCTTTGCTGTTGACGGCCCCGTCAAAGTACATTTTCCATCCTGGTTTCTCATCTTGCTCTATCTCCTCAACAGTCATTGCCTCCTCATCCGGAAAGTACGTCTTCAATGGTTCATACTCATCATCCACCGGATTCTCGGCCAAGTGGTCTGCAATAGCTTGTGCCTTCATTGCCGTACGAGTTACATAGACAATGTCAAATTCTGTGAGCAGAATCTGCCATTTGGCCAGTCTTCCCGTAGGCATAGGCTTCTGAAATATATACTTCAGAGGATCCAGTCGTGATATCAAGTATGTGGTATATGCCGACAAATAGTGCTTCAATTTCTGAGCTACCCAAATCGGCGCACAACAAGTTCTTTCAAGTTGAGTGTATTTTACCTCGTAGGATGTAAACTTCTTGCTGAGGTAATATATGGCTTGTTCTTTCTTGCCTGTCTCATCATGTTGACCCAATACACAACCAAAGGAGTTATCAAGCACCGTCAGATACAAAATCAGAGGTCGCCCTGGCTCTGGAGGAACTAACACCAGGGGATTGGCCAAATATTCCTTGATCTTGTCAAAGGCTTCCCGACACTCGTCGGTCCATTTCACTGCTGCATCTTTTTTCAACAACTTGAAGATCGGCTCACACGTTGATGTCAATTGAGCAATGAATCGACTAATGTAATTCAACCTTCCTAGCAAACGCATGACCTCCTTCTTGTTCTTCGGCGGAGGTAGACTTTGAATAGCCTTGATCTTTGATGGATCCAGTTCAATACCTCGCCACCTCACTATAAACCCCAATAATTTCCCTGAAGGTACTCCGAAGGCACACTTTGCAGGATTGAGCTTTAGATTGTACCTCCCGAGTCTTTGGAAAAACTTTCTCAAATCTCTCACATGATCAGGTTTTCTTTTGGACTTTATGATGACATCGTCAACATACACTTCAATTTCTCGATGCATCATATCGTGAAACATTGTGGTCATTGCCCTCATGTAAGTTGCCCCGGCATTCTTCAATCCAAACGGCATTACTCTGTAACAGTACGTTCCCCAAGGTGTAATGAAGGCAGTTTTCTCAGCATCTTCTTCGTCCATAAGGATCTGGTGATATCCAGCATAACAATCCATAAACGAACCGATTTCATGCTTGGCGCAATTGTCGATCAATATGTGGATGTTTGGTAATGGGAAGTCATCCTTCGGACTGGCTTTGTTGAGGTCTCTGTAGTCCACACACACTCTGGTTTTGCCATCTTTCTTAGGGACCGGCACAACATTTGCCAACCAGGTGGGGTACTTGGTAACTCTTATGACTTTTGCCTCAAACTGCTTGTTCACCTCTTCTTTTATCTTTACACTAATGTCCGTTTTGAATTTCCTCAACTTTTGTTTTACCGGCCGGCATTCAGGATAAATAGGCAACTTGTGTACCACCAAATCAGTGCTAAGTCCGGGCATGTCATCATAGGACCAGGCAAAAATGTCCTTAAACTCATGTAACAACCTTATCAATTCATCCCTGAGGGGTGCCTCCAAATGTACACTAATCTTTGTTTCTCGGACATCATCTTCGCTCCCCAAATTTACAGATTCCGTATCACTCAGATTCGGTTTGGGTTTTTCCTCATATTGTTTCATGTCCTTGCTTATTTCCTCCAGGGCTTCCTCATCCTCACATTCTATTTCACTATCTTCCTCAATTTCTTGTATGGTAAAGTGATTGTTAGAACTGGGTCTAGAATCCTTCACGCATGACATGGCATTGGAATCAACATATGCAAAACTGTACAAAAGGAAAAATAAAGAAAAATAAGGCAAAAGTGAAGAAAAGGAAAACCGCATTTCATTGATAAAAAGAACGAACAAAGTTCGGGATACATTTTGATTTTCTTTTCATGAGGGGAATGGGAGAACTATAAAAATAACAATTTTTTGGGAAAGCAACGATGAAAATTTGGAGCTAACTACCAAGACTCCTTCCTGATAGGGAAAGGAGTAGCTTCCCAATTGTTCAACATGATTCCAGGTCCCACAAACTGCACATCCATTTTGCTTGTGCCTTCCCCCACTTCAACCATATTCACCTCCCAAAACATCTTCTCAAAACTCAGCACCTCTTCATCAGGTCGGGTCTCAATGCACTTTGTCGCAGTAGATGTCCGATATTTTGAACCAGGCTTGACGAAGGTGTCGGATAATTTGGGTATAGGCTTAGGCAAGGTCCAGTTCTTTTTGTCTTTTGAGGCTCTATGGATATCGGCAAAGGTGGGTTTGAACCACCCTAAGCCGAAAGTACCTTTGTTTTCTGGAAGCTGAACCGGCTGAATAACTCCCTACAATGCTTTGCCCAGTCCCTTCCCTGGTGCAAATCCATTTCCAAGCATCTCTTTGGCCACCATTACAGCAGTTGGTGCCACCATATGGACCGGCAACTTCTCCCCTTCAGCAATTCTGTTTACCACGATAGCATCTGTCACTTGGTAGACCCAGGGACCCCTATCTTCGTCGGTATCATCAAACGGAGTCACCGTATTGCAAGCATTTTCTTTCCCATGTACCACAACCTCATGTTGCTCCCACTCGAATTTGACCATCTGATGTAAAGACGATGGTACTGCCTTGGCCGCGTGGATCCAGGGTCGGCCTAACAACAAATTATATGACACAACAATATCGAGCACCTGGAATTCCATAGTAAAATCCACAGGACCGATGGTAACTTCCAGAATGATGTCTCCCAATGTGTTTTTACCCCCACCATCAAATCCTCTCACGTTTATACTTTTCTTCCGGATTCTGTCCGGACTGATGTTTAGCTTTCCCAAAGTCGACAGCGGGCAAATGTTAGCGCTTGATCCGTTGTCTATCAACACTCTGGTCACTACCGACTCTTCACTTTTCACCGTAAGGTACAACGCCTTATTTTGCTCGGTTCCCTCAACAGGCAATTCCTTATCTGAGAATGTGATTCTATTAGACTCGAAAATCTTGTTGGTAATCTTTTCCAAGTGACAAACTGAGATCTTTTCTGGAACATGAGCCTCATTCAGTATCTTCATCAGAGCCTTCCTATGTTCTTCTGAGTGTATTAGCAAAGATAGCAAGGAGATCTGTGCAGGGGTCTTTCTCAACTATTCAACTACAGAATAATCATGTGACTTCATTTTCTTGAGGAATTCTTCCGCTTCCTCTTCTGACACTGATTTCTTCAATTGGTTCTCTTTTACTGCTTTCATCTTTCTCAATTCTTCTGGAGCAAAGCATCTTCCGGACCGGGTGAGACCGTGGGTTTCGTTAATTTCCCCAGACACCTCTTTTCCTTTGTAAACCACTGCTACCTTGTTGTAGTTCCAAGGTACAGTCTTTGTGCTCACCACCGGCATCTGCACCACCGGCTTTATAATTACTGGCTCCGTACTCACGCCTTTCACAGTCACAATTGGCTTTACGCCCGGCACTACCACTTTCAAACCTCCCACCACTACTGCTTTTCTGTTGGTTCTTCGACAATCGCTTTTTCTTTCACGGCTTCCTTTTCTGCTTTGCCACTTGACTTTATCATCATCACAGCCTGAGATGGTTTTTGACTGCTATCACCTTGCACCAATTCTATCATGTGTGTCTCGTGGTGATTTGGCAGCGGATTCTGGGTAATGTTCGGGGCTTCTGGAGCCCGAACTTCAATTCTCCTATCATCAATGAGATCCTAAATGGCATTCTTTAACTGCCAACATTTTTCGGTATCATGGCCCAATGTCCCCGAGCAATATTCACACCTAACAGAAGGATCAAGGTTTTTCGGGGGTGGGTTTGGAACTTTAGGTGCAACCGGGCTTAGCATCCCCAACTCTTTCAATCTATGATAAAGGCTGGTGTATGATTCCCCCAGTGGGGTGAATGTTTTCCTTGCCTTATTTCTCCATTCTGAGTCAGGTCTGGGCCTATTTTGGTTCCTGTAGGGTTTAGAGGTTGGGTATGTGTTCTGGGTGTGGTAAACATTGTGTGGAGTTTGAGCTCTCCACACATGGGGTGGTAGTGGTGGGTAGACTTGGGCTTGTGGGTGGTGGTAGTGTGGGACTGTTAGTGGGTATGGTGGTGGTGGTGGGTTATATGGGGTTGATGTGTTGTATGGGTTTGGCGGGTAAGATGGTGGTGGTGGATTATATGGGGTTGATGGTTTTGGTGGGTTTGGTGGGTGTTGGTGATAGGGTCTTGGTGGGCGATGATGCGGGTTACGGCTCCATGGCCTGCTCTCTATAGTTGCTACCTCTTCCTTCTTCTTCTTTCCCATTGCTCCCCCGTTTCCAGTTTGTATTGCTTGATTGGTGGCCTTGATGGCCGAAAAACTCATGATTTTATTTGTTTTCAAACCTTCCTCCACAAAGCTTCCCATCTTCACGACTTCATTGAAACTCTTCCCAATCGCCGACACTAAATGACCGTAGTATGTAGGCTCCAAAGCCTGTAGGAAACAATCCACCATCTCCCCTTCCTTCATGGGTGGATCTACTCTTGCGGCCTGCTCCCTCCATTTGAAACCGAATTCCCTAAAGCTTTCCCCTGGCTTCTTCTCCATTTTTGTAAGGGATAGTCTGTCAGGTATGATCTCTAAGTTGTATTGAAAGTGATTTGCAAAGGCTTGCGCAAGGTCATCCCAAACGAACCACCTTGTATGATCTTGTCGGGTATACCACTCTAAAGCTGAACCACTCAGACTCTGGCTGAAGTACGCCATCAATAACTCATCTTTACCTCCTGCACCTCTCATTTTGCTACAGTATCCTCTGAGATGGGCCACCGGATCTCCGTGTCCGCTATACATATCGAATTTTGGCAACTTGAATCCCACGGGAAGTTGCACCTCAGGGAATAGACACAGGTCCTTGTAGGCTACACTCACCTGCCCTCATATTCCTTGCATAGTGCGGAAATCATTCTCCAGACTTTTCACTTTTCTGGCCATCTCTTCCTGTCCGACACTCTTAGCAATCTTTCTTCACTTGTTTCTATCAACGGAGCATGAGACTCATGTTGTCGGAAAGTTGGTTTTGGAGGGTAGTAGTGAGGGTCATGTATATGAAACATCGGTTCACTGGAGGATTTGTGCATAGCAGCGGGCGGAGGTGCCACATATACCGGAGCAACTTGTGGTATGTGCGGTGGTGCTTGCTTGACTGGAGGTGGTGGTACCTGGGAGGTGGAGGCATAATAGTGAGGGTAATCGGGGTATGTGGAGGATGAATTCATTGTCGGTGGTTCGGGATTGGGATTGGCTGGAGGGATATATGCGGGGTTGGCAGGGTAAGCTGGTAGGGGTTAACCTCTAGACCAGGCCTGGTACATCTCGGCCATCTGCTGCCTCAGTTTGTACATTTCCTCCTTCATTCCTGCCACATCCACAATCTCCTCTTCATGAGAAGGATCCATGATAGTTGCCTCAATTTCCTGGGACACAACTTTCGTCATCTTTTTGTATCTTGTGTTATATGGGTGGGTAGCCAGAATGCCAGTTGCCTAGAGAATCTGAAGTCACAAACATCAACACCCGTTAGTGGTTAGCGCATGAATAAAATGCAACGACTTTAAAAACAAACACATTTCCTCGAGTCGTCATGCATCATCCCGGCCGCTGCTCATTTGGACCCATCACTTTTCTCTTTTCCCGCTCTTTTTCTTTTCTTTCCTTTTCTTTCTTTTTCTTTTTTTTTTCTTTCTCTTTTTTTTTTCTTTTTTCTTCTTTTTTTTTCTTTTCTTTTTCTTTCTCTCTCTCTTTTTCATAATTACGTTCCTATTTTATTTGCCTAGCGAATTTGAAAGAAATGACATAAAGCAAAAGAATTGATAACAACACTTGACTTTCCATTGATAATTCAAAACATTGATTACAAGGTGATGTTATAAGAGGAAAAATATAAAAAGATGATGCATGCCCCTATGAGTACATTAATGCTCCTAGTGCCCGCAAGGCATCGTTCGGCCTTGCCGCGGGCCTATATGCTAATCTCCTTTGGAGCCTATCTAGGTCAGACATGACTTGTTGCACGAAGAACTTCACTGCCGATACAAAAGTCCTTCGAGACATCTCTTCACAAAGCTGAGTCTTCTTGGTGATGTACTGGGCGATGCGAACAATCTTTTCTCTGATGACCCCTTTTCTTGCAATAACCGACTTATTTGTTGATTGCGAGCGTCCAAGGTATGTTGGTTGTCTTTTTGCACTTGCTGCAGCTCCAATTCTAATCTAGCCATAGTTGTGTAACAATGCTCTCTCTTCTTCAAGATCCTTGATAATCTTGTTACTTTTAACCGTGGCTGAAATTATTTTCTTTCTAAGTTGAGCTACCTCAAAATCGTGCTTGTCTTGTAATTGCCGAACCAACTTGGCTCTTTCCTCAGCGTCTCTGTCGATTTGCTTCCGAGCCCTTACTAACTCTTCTGCAGCTTTGTCCAAATCGAAGTTGTAGTCATTTACTTTGCGCCGGAGAATCTCAATTAACTTTTCATCCCGGGCTGAGCGAACTGGGGTCTCGGATGCAATTTTCATTTGAGCCATTTGAGCCTTCAACATCTCATTTTCTTTTTTCAGATGTTTCTTCTCCACTTCATCGGATGCTGCCTGTAAGCCACTTTCGAAATGAAGATTTCTCAATTTATCCTCCAACAAGCTGATTTTGGCCTTGTATTCTTTTTCCTTGGCCACCCATTTCTGATTCTCCTCGGATTGCTCTATCAGATCTTGCAAGTGAGGTCTCTTCGAAAGACGTTCGTGTTCAACCCCTCGTCGGTACCATGTGGAGTATCCGGGCGACACCTCCCCCTTTGCTCTATTCGGCACACAAGTATCAATCTTCAAATTTTGGCACTCATTCCAGATTTGCCGGATTTTTGCTTCCGGGAATTGCCCGTCCGGACCAATCTCCACAGCTTGCACACTGAGGTCCCCATCTCTCGGAATAATTTGACACCGACCCAAGTGTCGCAGGGCCCTGTATGGGGCATAAGGTTGTATACTCTTCAAACCCATGATAAAAAATGGCGATCCCTCCGTTGGCATGTATATACCTCGTCAAGAGGTAACTAGTCATACGTCCAGTCGATTTGACCGTCAGTTAGTGATCGAAGATACACAATCCAACCTTGGACTCCCTCCGGCAATTTTACTTCTTTTGTTCTTGAACTGAACTCTTCCAAACATGTCCGTTCAGCTGAACCATAGCTCGAGAACGAAGGATGGTGGCATAGATGTTCGATTAGCCAGATTTGCAAGATCAAGTTACATCCTTCGAAGAAGTTGGCTCCCGCTTTGCACGCAGTCAGAGCACGGTAGATGTCCGCGACGATCATTGGAGCCAGAGTACAATTATCTTGTACTATCAGTGTGGTAGCTACTCCGGCATCTTTTATATTGATATGTCCATCCTTCCTCGGGAATACGACAACTCCGAGAAATTCCACCAAAAATACAAACCTCCGGTGTTCCTCCCATTTTGCTCGGTTGGACTTGCAACATAACTTGTTTGTGAGGTCGTTGAAGCCCCCAACGTGTCCAAACCTACTGTAGATGAAGCTTAAGGAACAAAACTCGTTGGCCAGATCTTCGTTGTGAACATTCCGAGCAATTTTCAAAGAGTCGAGGAAGCGATGTACTATTACCGTCCTCGGAGATACCGGGTATTTTACTTTTAGCGGGACCTCAGTCTCCCCGATATAGAAGGCAATCTCCTCTAAAGTAGGGGTAAGTTCAAAATCTGGGAAATGAAATACGTTGTGTGCCGGATCCCAAAACGTGACCAACGCTCTAATCACATCACCTAGGGGAACCATGTCTAATAACCCCGTAAGGCCTTTTAAGTACCATTTAACCCAGTCTTGACCATCGGGTCCCATGTCTTGCCACCATAATTTCAGCTCCAAGGGGATTTTATTTAGGGAGAAATGTTCGTTCATCATTATGCTCGTCCTGCACATTTATTAAGGCGATTTTATTTAGAAAAAAGGAAAATATTTTTTCAATGCAAGTTTTCATTTTTGAAGGAAAGAAAAAAAAATGACTTTCGAAGTGGCCATTTTTGCCAAAACAGCCTTCCGGCGTCCTTTCGGAACATTCGGCCATTTCCAAAAATAGCAATCACCTCGATTATTTGAAAGAGAAAATCTTTTTGGTCTTTTCTAAAAGTATGGTTGGACCCGTTTAAGGGTTGCCTACGTATCCCACCTAATGGCGAGAATCAAACCTGCGTAGTTCGGTCAGATTATTTGACCAATTATTTCAACAAAACTATTCCACCTCTTTTTTTTCAAATTTTCAAATTTTCGGATACCTATTTCCTACAAATCTTATTTTCCTCTCTCTCTCTTTTTTTTCCTTTTCAACAATTTTCTATCCTCGGGATTTCCGCCGGTCCGCATAACAATCAAGGACAATAAAAATGCAACACATAACATGCTCGGTCTTTTCAATACCGGGTCACCTGTCCTAGACGGACCCAACCCCCTGTGTTGAGTCCCCTAAGTCAAATATGATGCAAATAATCGTCCTAGACCTATGTTCAAAATCTTACGGTTTCATAGAGTGCTAGACCGTGTACCCGAGCGGACAGCTCGAATCGAGGAGGGGGCTACGTACCGGTGACCCGCGGAGTCAATCGGCTTTGTAACTTATCCGGCCTCTATTTTCTAAATTTAGGGTGACTTTAACAGAAAGGGGAGTCTCAACCAGTAAGCACATCCCCGGGGGTGAAGCGAGAAATGTTTTCGGCAGATGTGTGAAGCGAGAAAGGTTTTCGGCACAATTTTATATACAATCCACATAATATCAAAGCGATAAAGCACATAGCATGTTGTTTAAATCATATAATGAAGTCAAATAATACGCGAACGGCAGTTCTAAAGAGCTCGAGTTCTTAAACCCTGAAACCGAAGTTCAGGGTTGGATTCCCCAGCAGAGTCGCCAGAGCTGTCACACCTCCCCTTTTTACTGCCTCACATAAGCATACAAATACGCTCGTAAGGTATACCCCGACGCTCAAATATCCGAAACGGATAAAATAACGTAAGGGGAGGAGTTTTTCCAATTAAAGGACAATCGGTTCGGGATTTTTATTGAGATTAATCAGAGTCGCCACTTGGGAATGATAATGGTGTCCCAAGTCACCGGTTAATCCCGAATCCGAGGAATTTGACTCTTCAAAATGTATGCGAAGCAGAGATCCGGATAAGGAACTCTGTTAACCGGGAGAAGGTGTTAGGCATTCCCGGGTTCCGTGGTTTTAGCACGGTCGCTCAAATTGTCGTTCTTGACTTTTGTTTGACTCAATTACAGATTTTAACAACATACTATGCTTTTTACTTAAATATTATTTTAAAGAATTGGCGGCACCGCGAAAACACGCCTCGAGTCATACCGCAACCAGTACGCCTATGACTTTCGGTGTATTTCGGCTTTGCCGAGATTTGGATTTGAGTTGCACCAAGTGCACACTCATTCAATGGAAAGTATATTAAAATCGTGCCCTAAAGTAACGTCTATCGGCTTTCAAATCTTTTGGGAGAAGCTATGGAATTTGCTATTAGCTTTCCCGGGTCTATTTGTGTTATATCATTACTAAATGGGGGCCCCGCTTATTTGACATCGGGCGAGGCTCGTCCCAATTTTCATTAAAGGATTCAATACTAGTATTTAACTATGTTTTCTATATTTGTTTTTTCCTTAATTGTATCTTAACAATAAGAATTCCAGGCCCGTGTAGTTTGTTGTTATTGGGCCTGGATCTTTTTCATCTACTTATACAGATTCCAGATCCGTCCAGACCCTTAAGGTCCGAGCTGTCTTAAGGCTTTTGCCTACTGACTTCGCACTATTGTCCAGGCCCTCGTTGCATTGGGCCCAAACTAAACAGAAGTAATTAATAAAGGGAAAGCAGAGGAGTACACATTTGGGATCAATAAGAAAACGAATTGTATTCATATTAATTATCAGAAGAAAGATCATGGTACACAATGTCACTAACAGCTCTGAATAATCTATATACCATGCATGAAAATTAACAGTCTGTCTTGACTTCTAACAATAAGTTTACACCAATGAACAAATTATCTCTCAAGCTTTGTATTCAATAAAAACCAGCTTAAGTGTATTTCAGAATTGCTAATTTCGAACCCCTTTTCAGCCCTTTTTAGGGTGTATTTATAGCTAAAGCCAAGGGCTGAAACTTGGGGAGAAAGTATGGGATTAAATCCCACTTCTCCCCCTCCTAAAATTATTAAGTATACACTTAAACCTCTAATTCTGTTACCAGAAACCCTTCCAGCATGTGCTGGAAGGTTCCAAAGATTCTTTTTATGGGGTTTTTACTAATGTAGCCCTAAGGGTTATAGATTTTTACAGATTTCCTATTTTAGGGAGACCATTATACCCTTAAATCTCTGCAAAATTGCAGAAATCAGGGGTACAAATGACTCCCTTACCCTCTTATGTTCCAAACTATTCACTAATTTACCAGTTTGGTTCCCAATTGTGCCTCTAAGGGCACTGCTGATTTACTAGACCTGCCTAGGTCAAGTTTCAACTTCTTGGGGACTTATTTAACTAATAGCCAGCCCTTGCATTGGTATTTAAGGGCTGGCCAGATCTACTGTTGAGAACTATTTCAATTTTAACCTATTTAGCTAGTTCCAGTCAATTAAGACTAGATTATTTCAATTTAAAACTAATTGCAGGACTAGCCTGCTTTATTAATGAAAATAAACTATTTAAAAGTTAGTCAGTCTCAAGTTGAGACTTGGCTTGGGTATTAAACCCAATTACTGAACAGCTGGGCTCCAAAACCTTTACAGGTTTGGCCACTTTGATGTTCGGGGCTCTAAAGAGAGCTTGGGCCAGTCTGCATTTGCAGACTTAGCCATTTTGCACAACCGGCCCTTTTAAAGGTGGGCTGTGTGTTAGGGCCTTATAGAATTGGTCAACCTTTTGCAAAGTTAACCATTCTTAGGCCAATTATTTCTTAATATCCTATTTTTGTGATTTTCAGTTTTAGTCCTATTTCAAAACTAGCCACTCTAAGGATCCTAATACTAGCAGCTATAACCAATTCACCTAAGCATAATAAGCATTAACAGTGTTCATACTTAACATAAGACTATTGCAAACTTAGCCATTTCAACATACAATTGCACACATAACCACATGAAGCCAAATATTGTTCATTAATCAATCAAAATTCAGAAGAGGGGTTTGATAATGTTGAATCTCAACTAATCAATTCACATAACTTAAATTCATGTAGCAACATGTCAATTAACATCAATCAGGCTTAGTCACAATCATTTTATGCTAGCTGACATACTGAAAAACTCTAAAACACTTAGCATTCATGGACATAGATACATAGACACTAAATTCTCACAAAACAATCAACAGGAAATGAAACATGACTTATTTTAATAAGGAGAGCAATGGACCTTGGCAGAACAATATAAGAATGATAGTCAGAGTCCACTTTCAAGTACTAAACCTAGAATCATGCTAAGCAAATAGGACATGGAAAGCATAGGACTAACAGCTAATCCTAACCTTGAAACTAAACATGAGATTAAGCAGAGAAGAAAAATCATTCAGACTAAAGAAGTTATCTAATATCAATCGAGAAGAAGAGGCCTAATACTAACAGAGGACAGAGACACTTATAGACAAAAAGTGAAGAATGCACAGAAGTGATTCAATGTGAATATGAGAAGATATCAGAGTATGCATGACAATAGAATAGAATTTATGCTATGAGAGTCAAAACAGATCAGACTATATGACTTAAAAATGAAGAGAAGAAGGGAATCAAAGCCACTTTAACCTATTAGAAGTAAAACACAACCTTGATCACACAAACAAAGGAATAAACACATAAGAGACGAGAGATAAAACAAAGATCAACAATCATTCTTTAAAATGAATCAGAGACCAATAAGTCAAGATGACAAAGTAAAGGCAAGATCTTTGAATTCAGAAGAAGGGGGCATGATAAATAGAATAGAGGAAACAAGTCAAAAACCAGAACAACAAAGAGAAACCCTAGCACTAACAGGCTTTTCGAATCACAGCAGTGAGTAACCCAGAGATTGATATGGAAGATGAACGGGTTAAGAAAATGAGGTGGTCACAAAGAAACAGACAAGAATATACAAGATGTGAAACAAGTGAAGATGAATCAGAAAAAAAAAATAAGAAACAAATAATAAGCAGAAAGATTCTAAAACTAACATATGAAGACTAATAAGAAATACAAAAGATATATCAAAAGCCAATAGAGACAAGTGACACAAAAGATGAACTACAGAAACATGAGATTAGGTCATAACAAACAAAACCACATCATGAACGGGTTAAAACATACTAAATCAGAGACAACAAGCAAAAAGGCGTGAAACAGAAAACAAAGAAGAGGCCAAGATAAAACTCTATGTCTAACATGTGAAGCATACGATCAGAGGAAACATGTAGAAACATGCAAAACATAGATCAAGCAAACAAATAAAAGCAAAATAACAAAAACAGGAAGGGGGCACTTAGCTTAGCGGGGCCTGTCCCCCGAGCTTCCTATTTCTCTCTTTTTCACTCTCTTTTCACTCTCTTTTTTCGACTTCCAAACCTTTTCCTTTGATTCTTTTCTTTATTCCCTTTGTTTCATTTTTATTTTCTGGTCTTTCTTTTAGGATCAAAGATGAAGCCTTTTGGATTCTGAGTTGCAGGGGGTGTTCAGGGGATGGTGAAGGATGGATCTTGAAGAGGTTTGGGTTTGGGGGTCGCCGGAGTTAGGTTTCCGGCGACCTTCTTTTGGATATTCGAGACGCTACAGGAAGATTCGAAGGGTGAGGGTGGTATGGTTGGATAGATCAGAGAAAGGGGGTTCTTTTGGCATTGGTTTTGAGCGGTTTCTCATTATTTGGGTGGTCACCGGTGTAACTCCGGTGACCGGGACTTGAAGAACAGGGTCTGTTTTCTTGGTTCTTTGGTGTTTTGAGATGAAGAAGAAGGAGAAGAAGAAGAAAAGAAGAGAAGAGGGGTTGAAAGGGAGCCGGCGACCACCGTGGAGGGTGGTGGCCGCCATGTCCATCTATGTGATGAAGATGATGAAGAAGAAGAGGGGCGAGGGAAAGAGGCGGCTAGGGTTTGCCAATTGAAGAAATGGCTTGGTCTCTTCAGATCAAAGCCTCTTATACTCGGATGATCTAAGGAGATCTGAGCCGTCCAATGGAGGAAGATCAACGGCCAGGAACAGGCGTTACTAAAACGCCGTCGTTTGGTGGCGTATGAGGCCTTAAGTCATCACCCGTTAGATTAATCCAAACGGACGGTCCAGATTCGATCTCTCAAATTAATTAAAAGCCTAAAATCAACTTAATATCCCTGCCGTTAGATTAATGAGATTGAACGGCTGAGATTGAGTCTTCCATATGGATCAGACGGGCCTTTGGGCCAATTTATCTGGGCCTCTCAGTTCAATTCAATTGGCCCAGTCTTATTATACACAAGCTATTTTTTTGTATTTTCTAATTTTAATGATTTTTATGTATTTTCTTTTATACTTCTTTTCTTTTTCTTTTATGGAAAATTATAAAACCTAATTTCCTACTTACTCTAATTATTTAGTATTTTTTGGCAAGTTTCTACTATTTTTCCTTAATTTCCGCTACTTAACCTATTTTTGCTAATTTTCTTAAAACCTAACTAATTAAACAAAGTAATTACCTAGCCTAATTTTTTTTGATTTTTTTTTCTAATTTCTAATTATTCAAACACACAAAGTGTGGCTAATTTCAAACAAGGCAAGTAATTGCACTCAAAAACACATTTATTTTAATTTTGGAATTATTTTGCCTGGTGCAAAAATCACGTGCTCACAACCGTTGCTGATGGTCCGACCTTTGTCTGTACGCCTACGACCGTTGATGACGGTCCGACCTAATTCCGTACGCCCACGACCGTTGATGATGTTCCGACCTTGGTCCGTACGCCCACGATCGTTCATGACGGTCTGACCTTGGTCCGTACACCCACGACCGTTGTTGAGGGTCTGACCTTGGTCTGTACGCTCACGACCGTTGCTGAGGGTCCGACCTTTGTCTGTACGCCCACGACCGTTGTTGACTGTCCGACCTTGGTCTGTACGCCTACGACCGTTGATGACGGTCCGACCTTGGTCTGTACGCCCATGACCGTTGCTGATGGTTCGACCTTGGTCTGTACGCCTATGATCGTTGATGACTGCCCGACCTTGGTCCGTACGCCCACGGCCGTTGATGACGGTCCGACCTTGGTCTGTACGCCCACGACCGTTGTTGAGGGTCCGACCTTGGTCTATACGCCCATGACCGTTGCTGACGGTCCCACCTTGGTCTGTACGCTTACGACCTTGGTCCGTAAGCCCATGACCATTGCTGATGGTCTGACCTTGGTCTCTACGCCTACGACCGTTGATGACGGTCCGACCTTGTTTCGTACGCCCACGACCGTTGATGACGGTACGACCTTGGTCTGTACGCCCACGATCGTTGATGATGGTCCGACCTTGGTCCGTACTCCCACGACCGTTGCTAAGGGTCTGACCTTGGTCTGTACGCCTACGACCGTTGATGACGGTCCAACCTTGGTCCGTACGCCCATGACCATTGTTGATGGTCCTACCTTAGTCTGTACGCCTTCGACCGTTGATGATGGTTTGACCTTGGTCCGTACGCCAACGACCATTGATGACAGTACCTACCTTGGTCTGTACGCCTACGACCGTTGATGACGGTCCGACCTTGGTCCGTACGCCCACGACCATTGATGATGGTCCGACCTTGGTCCATAGGCCAATGATCGTTGATGATGGTCCGACCTTGGTCAGTACGCCCACGACCGTTGTTGAAGGTCCGGCTTTGGTCTCTACGCCCACGAACATTGTTGAGGGTCCGACCTTCGTCTGTACACCCACGACCCTTGCTGATGGTCCGACCTTGGTCTGTACGCCTACGACCGTTGATGATGGTCCGACCTTGGTCCGTACGCCCATGACCGTTGCTGATGGTCCGACCTTGGTATGTACGCCTACGACCGTTGATGGTGGTCCGACCTTGGTCCGTATGCTTACGACCGTTGATGACGGTCCGACCTTAGTCCGTAAGCCCACGATCGTTGATGACGGTCCGACCTTGGTCCGTACGCCCACGATCGTTGATGACGGTCCGACCTTGGTCCGTACGCCCACGACCGTTGATGACGGTCCGACCTTAGTCCGTACGCCCACGATCATTGATGACGATCCGACCTTGGTCCGTATGCCCACGACTATTACTGAGGGTCCGACCTTGGTCTGTACGCCCACGACTGTTGTTGAGGGTCCGACCTTGGTCTGTACGCCCACAACTGTTACTGACGGTCCGACCTTGGTCTGTACGCCTACGACCATTGATGATGGTCCGACCTTGGTCCGTATGCCCATGACCGTTGTTGATGGTCCGACCTTAGTCTGTACGCATATGACCGTTGACGGTCCGACCTTGGTCCGTACGCCTACGATAGTTGATGACGGTCCGACCTTGGTCCGTATGCACATGACCATTGATGACGGTCCGACCTTGGTCCGTACGCCCACTATCGCAAACCAGGTGCTTCATGGTTCGTACGCCCACGATCGTTGATGACGGTCCGATCTTGGTCCGTATGCCCACGACCGTTGATGACGGTCCGACCTCAGTCCGTACGCCCACGACCGTTGCTGAGGGTCCGACCTTGGTCTGTACGCCCACGACCGTTGCTGACGGTCCGACCTTGGTCTGTACGGCTACGATCGTTGATGACGGTCCGACCTTGGTCTATAGGAGACCCCCTTCTAAATAATCAAAAAGGTACAATTTATAGAGAATACTCAGTAGAATATTTCTTTTGAGTTTTTCAAGGCAAACTGGGTGCTTCATGGTCCGTACGCCTACGACCGTTGCTGAGGGTCCGACCTTGGTCCGTACGCCATGACCGTTGCTGAGGGTCCGACCTTTGTCTATATGCCCACGACCGTTGTTGACTGTCCGACCTTGGTCCGTAAGCCCATGACCGTTGCTGATGGTCTGACCTTGGTCTCTACGCCTACGATCGTTGATGACGGTCCGACTTTGTTCCGTACGCCCACGACCGTTGATGACGGTACGACCTTGGTGTGTACGCCCACGATCGTTGATGACGGTCCGACCTTGGTCCGTACGCCCACGACCGTTGCTGAGGGTCCGACCTTGGTCTATAAGCCCACGACCGTTGCTGACGGTCCGACCTTGGTCTGTACGCTTACGACCTTGGTCCGTATGCCCATGACCGTTGCTGATGGTCCGACCTTGGTCTCTACGCCTACGACCATTGATAACGGTCCGACCTTGTTCCGTACGCCCACGACCGTTGATGACGGTCTGACCTTGGTCTGTACGCCCACGATCGTTGATGATGGTCTGACCTTGGTCCGTACGCCCACGACCGTTGCTGAGGGTCTGACCTTGGTCTGTACGCCTACGACCGTTGATGACGGTCCGACCTTGGTCCGTACGCCCATGACCGTTGTTGATGGTCCGACCTTAGTCTGTACGCCTTCGACCGTTGATGATGGTTTGACCTTGGTCCGTACGCCAACGACCATTGATGACAGTACCTTGGTCTGTACGCCCACGACCGTTGCTGAGGGTTCGAACTTGGTCTGAACGCCCACGATCGTTGTTGACGGTCCGACCTTGGTCTGTACGCCTACGACCTTGGTCCGTATGCCCATGACCATTGTTGATGGTCCGACCTTGGTCTGTACGCCTACGACCGTTGATGATGATCCGACCTTGGTCTGTACGCTCACGACCGTTGCCGAATTTCTCTGATATAATTTTTGACCCACACACTATGTTCCAAGACCTAATTCTCAACCTTAAAGCT
>JASVEL010006692.1:0-14416 GCA_032618575.1 Nicotiana noctiflora
GATAGATCAACGATGCCTTCAGAAGTTTTACGGAGTTTCGGATAAGTTTCACCAAACTCTTCGCTACCACCTTTAGCGGTGCATCTTTTTAGAATCTACGGGAATTTCATGACCGTTACTATAAGGTATTGCAGAATGTGTGAATAGACGAAAGCGAGGAGATTGATTCTACTCTGCTTCGGATGGCAAATAAAGTAGTGAAACATAATGTACTTTCTAACCAGTTGTGGTTTCAACGGACCTTGACGTCTGGTTGATTTATTTGAGTTGTGAAGGACAAATATTGTGGATTATCGGATGTTATGACTTTGACATAAAGCCAAAAAGGGGGAATTCCACTGTTAGTGAATGGACCGGATGGCCATGTGATATGTCAATTTTAGCTTGGAAGGTATATAAATGATATGGAAAGGTCCCCCCAAATAAATTATGCATATCTGAGGCTTAGTACTCTGCAGGGGGTAAGAATCGACCCAAAGAATAACAAAGAGTATATGATCAAATGGGGTAGTTCAACAGTGTCAAGCTAGCATAGCAAAAGAGGAAATTGGTCGTCAATGTTTGTGACAAGCCTATGAAGAGGACAGACCGGCCAATGCGACACTACCTACTCAACCATAATTTTTTTAAATGATTTGGAGGAGTTTACCTCCCGGACAATTTGAAAAGTATGGTATGTATGATCTGAACGATTATGCCAGATCATTATGACAGTGTCCAAATATGTTCAATAAGTTAGCTGAGCCTCAAGGGAGTTGATATGAATGTGGCGGATTGGAGAAATATAATTTACGAAGGCACTCAAGCTATGTGCCCCGTTGCAGTCAATACTCAGCTCACATGACCAGCCAGAGTTAGGGGTCACGATATTAGAGGCGGAGGTGAGACTCCTAGAGGTGGAGATCTAGTTGTTGACATAATTTCTATGGTATGACTGAGGTCACTACACCAGATGATGTTATCACATGTACAATTTTGATTGTTATAAAAGGAATATTTTTCCTCAATTTGATTTGATCTTTGAAGAATTGAGGCAAGTCCTCTTAATATGCTCCACTCATGAATGAGCTTCGAAATCATCAAATCTACTTATGTGAATACTCACGTTGTGCTATTAAATGGAGATAATTATCCCTATTATTATGTGTTGGTCACTAGGAATATTGATGAGGTCGAAAGTGACTTTATATTATTTACTACAAAAGGGAATTGATGTAATTCCTGAAATAATTATTTTCAATGGTTAATTGTATGCCTTATCGGTATGAGGGTTCTTTCTTTGCCGTGATACTCTTTGATGGACAATAGTTGTAAAGAAGAAAGATGGTTCGATGAGAATGTGCATTGACTATCGACGGTTAAACAAGGTGACTATCAAAAATAAATATCCACTTCCGCGAATTGATGATTTATTTGACCAGCTTCAGGGTGCCAAGGTATTTTCAAAGATAGATTTGAGATCCGGCTATCATCAGCTGAAGATTAGGGCATCTGATGTCCCTAAGACCGCGTTCCGCACTCGGCATGGACATTATGAATTTCTGGTCATGTCTTTTGGGTTGACAAATGCTCCAGCAGCTTTTATGGAATTAATGAATCGGGTGTTCGGCCTTATTTAGACTTGTTTGTAATAGTCTTCATTGATGACATATTAATATATTTCCGCAGCAGTCAGGAGGAGCATGCGCAACATCTCAGAGTGGCCTTACAGACTCTGAGAAATAGCCGGCTATATGCAAAATTTTCAAAGTGTGAATTTTGGCTAAGTTCAGTTGCATTCCTGGGTCATATTGTGACGGCAGCAGGGTATTCAGGTTGATCCGAAGAAAATTGAGGCAGTCAAGAGCTGGCCTAGACCGACATCAGCCACGGATATTCGGAGTTTCTTGGGGTTAGCGGGCTATTATCGCCGATTCGTAGAAGGATTTTCGTCTATTGCAACCCCACTGACCAGATTGACCCAGAAGGGTGTTCAATTTGAATGGTCCGATGAATGTGAGGCGAGCTTTCAAAAGCTCAAGACAACCTTGACCACATCACCGGTATTGGTTTTACCCACGGGTACGGGACCTTATACTGTTTATTGTGATGCTTCCCGTATTGGGCTTGGTGCGGTGTTAATGCAGGATGGCAAGGTTATTGCCTATGCTTCGAGGCAGTTGAAGATTCATGAGAAGAACTATCCAGTGCATGATCTAGAATTGGCGGCGATTATTCACGCATTGAAGATCTGGAGGCATTATTTGTATGGTGTAGCATGTGAAGTGTACACCGATCATAAAAGTCTTCAGTATTTGTTTAAGCAGAAAGAGTTGAATATGAGGCAGAGAAGATGGCTAGAGTTGCTAAAAGACTATGATGTTACTATTTTATATCACCCAGGTAAGGCCAATGTGGTGGCCGATGCATTGAGTAGAAAGTCCGCCGGCATGGGTAGTCTTGCCTTTATCCCGGTTAGTCAGAGACCATTTGCTCTAGATGTCTAGGCCTTAGTCAACCAGTTCGTGAGACTAGACATTTCTGAGCCTAGCAGGGTGTTAGCCTGCACGGTGGCTCTTTCATCTCTATTAGAGCAGATCCATGAGAGGCAGTTTGATGATCCTTATTTGCATAACTTGAGAGATCCTGTACAGCGGGGATGTGCCACGACGGTAACTCTAGATGATGACGGAGTATTGACATTGCAGGGTTGAGTTTGTGTACCCAATGTTGAGGGGATTCGAGAGTTGATCTTAGCGGAGGCCCACAGTTTGCGGTATTCCATTCACCCGGGCGTCGCGAAGATGTACCATGACTTGCAGCAGCACTATTGGTGGCGCAGAATGAAGAAAGATATCGTTGCGTATGTTGCTCGGTGTCTAAATTGTCAGCAGGTGAAATATGAGCACCAGAGGCCTGGTGGTGTATTCCAGAGGATTGAGATTCCCGAGTGGAAATGGGAGCGGATCACTATGGACTTCGTTACGGGACTTCCTTTGACTCGGAGGAAATTTGATGCTATTTGGGTCATTGTTGAGAGGCTGACCAAGTCAGCACACTTCATTCTAGTATCTGTCTCCTACTCATCGGAGAGGTTAGCAGAGATTTACATCAGAGATATTGTTCGACTTCACGGGGTGCCGGTATCTATTATCTCCGATCGGGGTACACAGTTTACCTCGCGGTTCTGGAGAGCGGTCCAGCAGGAGTTAGGCACCCAGGTTCAGCTGAGTACATCTTTTCATCCTCAGACGGATGGCCAGTCCGAGAGGACTATTCAGATTCTAGAGGACATGCTTCGAGCTTGTGTTATTGATTTCGGAGGTTCGTGGGACTAGTTTCTGCCATTAGCAGAGTTCGCCTACAATAACAGTTACCAATCTAGCATCCAGATGGCTCCGTATGAGGCGTTATATGGTAGGCGATGTCGATCACCAGTTGGATGGTTTGAACCGGGAGAGGCTCGGTTGTTGGGTACAGATCTAGTTCAGGAGGCCTTAGATAAGGTCAAGACTATTCAGGAGAGATTGCGTTCAGCTCAGTCTAGGCAAAAGACTTATGCGGATCGTAAGGTTCGAGATGTAGATTTCATGGTTGGTGAACGAGTATTGCTCCGGGTGTCGCCTATGAAGGGCGTGATGAGGTTTGGGAAGAAGGGCAAGCTCAGCCCTAGGTATATTGGTCCATTTGAGATTCTAGACAGAGTGGGAGGGGTGGCTTACAGACTAGCTTTGCCGCCTAGCTTATCAGCCGTGCATCCAATTTTTCACGTATCTATGCTTCGGAGATACCATGGCGATCCCACACATGTGTTAGATTTTAGCACTGTCCAATTGGACAAAGATCTATCCTATAAGGAGGAGCCGGTAGCTATTCCAGATCGGCAGGTTCGATAGTTGAGGTCGAAGAATTTTCCTTCTGTGCGAGTTTAGTGGAGGGGACAGCTTCCTGAGGCATCGACCTAGGAGTCCGAATCTGACATGCCGAGCCAATATCCTCATTTATTCCATGACTCGAGTACTTCTTTCTTTTGTCCGTTCGAGGACGAACGGTTGTTTTAGAGGTGGAGAATGTGACGACCCAAAGGGTCATCACTTGTTTTATTAATCATTCCGAGCTTTTGAGGTCTTGAAAACCTCATTTATAGTTGCCTCGATTTGCGTGCACAGTCCGGGCACAAAGCTGGAAAAAATTTTATGTTGAAATATATGAAATATGTGGAAAATTTGAAGAATTTTGATATTAATATTGATATGGTTGACTTTGGTGGACCCAGACCCGTGATTTGACGGTCTCAGAAAATCTGTAGAGAAATATGAAACTTGGGCGTATGCCCGGATATGAAATCCGAGGTCTAGAACCCCGGTAAAAGAATTTTTCTATTAAATTGTTTTCTGAAAATGTTTAAGAAAAATGAACTGAAATTTGATTAAAAAGCAATAGTATCGGGCTCGTATTTTGGTTCCGACGTCCGGTACAAGTCATATATATCGGTTAAGCGCTTCCTATAAAGTTTGGTTGAAAACGGACGTCGTTTGACATATTTCGGCCTTAAATTGGAAATTTTGGAAGTTATGAAATTTTGAAAGAATTCTTGAGTTTTAAGGCTCAATTCATTGATTTTGATATTATTTTGGCGATTTGATCGCACGAGTAAGTTCTTAAGCTGTTTCTGCGTTAGTGTATGTATTTGGTTAGGAGCCCCGATGGCTCAGGAGTGTTTCGAAGTGATTTCGGACTTAGAAAAATTTCAGAAATAGTACTCCGTGAACAGTACCATGTACAGTACATGTGAACAGTATAGTATACGGTACCCCTTGAACAGTAAAAATGTACCTGTATAAACTACCAAAAAAAAAAAGAAGAAAATCTCTACCAAGACAACTTAAGTAGAATTATTTTTTTAATGGTTGTAGATCTATACAATGCATAAAGTAATAGTAGTTAACGTGACACATATCTTCACCACTTATTATAAAATAATATTAATGAAAAAGCAAATGCATAAAGTAATAGTAGTGGACAACATCAACACAATTTCAGCCAAGTTTCTTAATCATTACTCTATATGGAGCCCACCTTAATTTTTCTCTCTCATTGTATCTATGTGTATTAGTCTTCTAACATATCAGAGAAATAGATGCATATTGCGTACTGGTGTGCTGTAGAAATTAGAAAATCGAGTCTCCATTTCCCTGTAGTTTTGCAGATTGGAAGTGAGCTTGTTATTCTTACTATGAATATAGTACCTTTTGACAGATCGATAGTTAATTTGAATCCTAAGTGATTCATAATTGAAGTTCAATTACTTCTTTATGTGGCAAGATAGACAGAAAGAAAACAATGTACAGTAGTATATTATAACTGATGATCTAACGACCTCTTTGGTACTCTTATCGCTGCTCTCGCTCTTTCTCTCTACAAATCATCCTTCTTTCACTGCAACCCCGATCAATCTGTTCCAGCTAAGGCACTACAGATGGTGTAATCGGTTACTTGATTTTAAATCCATCAGTTGATTCGATACAATTGGATTGGAGCCAAATTCGAAAGGAAAAGGGCATTTGCTACAGATTGAATTGTTCGTAAACTTTCGAGGTAAGTGTTTGTTCTATCCTAGTTTGTAGGAATATGAATTTAGTTATGAATAATTTGTTGAATAAGAATTTTTGATGTTATACCGGTAATGAAGGTAAATTGTTGAAACTATTATAAATTATTGGTTTAAAAACCGGTAATTATAAATATTGTTGATATAGAGATTATTGGCTAAATGCCGGTAATATATATATAATTATGAAATGGGATCGTGTGGTACGCCGACCACTTATATAATAAGAAATGGGATCGTGTGGTACGCCGACCACGAAGTGATTTAAATCTTGGCATTGGCCATAGTTGCCGGCAGCCTTTTGATATATTTGGGAGCGGGTGGTACGCCTACCACAAGATATAAATTTTGATATATTTGGGAGCGGGTGGTACGCCTACCACAAGATATAAATTTTGATATATTTGGGAGCGGGTGGTACGCCTACCACAAGATATAATTTTTGATATATTTGGGAGCGGGTGGTACGCCTACCACAAGATATAATTACTGATATATTGGGAGCGGGTGGTACGCCTACCACAAGAGATAATTACTGTGATAGTTGGGAGCGGGTGGTACGCCTACCACGAGACATGAAATGAAAGAGGAAATTGAGACATGAAAGTAAGATTATTTTGGATATCTTGAGTTATTAAATATTATTTCAGAGCAGAGTATTTCTTTATAAATGTATTGTATATATATATATATATATATCTATATTGCAACTGTACAGGTTTAGGTGGGTGACTGGCCTTAGCCTTGTCACTAGTTCGCTGGGATAGGCCAGGCACTTACCAGCACATGGGGTCGGTTGTGTTGATACTACACTCTGCGCTCTTTTTGCGCCGATACAGGTTACGGACAGCAGCAGCGACAGTAGCGACTTGTGGATTTTCCGACTACTGAGACTACGAGGTAGCCTTGCAGGCGTCCGCAGGACCCGTTGTCTCTCCTATCTATGATTTTCATTCTGTTATCTCATGTAATCGAGATAAACAACTTGTATTTTCTTTCAAACAATTATGTGTATTATTCTTAGAAGTTCGTGAGTATTGTGACACCAGTCTTGGGTAGTGTATCAGATTTGGAGTTTTCTTTATCATATCTGATTAAGTCTTCCGCTAAATTTTGATTGTTCCGCTGAAATTATTATGTTGTTAATAAGAAATTGGTTATTAATGGAGATGTAATTAATATTTGGCTTGCCTAGCTTCTATTTAGTAGGCGCCATCATGACCCCGATGGTGGGAAATCCGGGTCGTGACACCTCTTGTCTCTACTTCTCCGAGATTAGACAGGATACTTACTGGGTACATGTTGTTTATGTACTCATACTACACTTATGTACTTAAATGTACAGGATCTGAGGCATGTGGATCTGGACATCATTCTGGTGTGCATCAGTGAGCACGCTTGGGACTTCTACTGTGAGCTGCTTCTCTTTCATGTCGATCCGCAGCCAAAGAACTCCTTCCTTATACTTTTGTTTCTGTCTATCCTGATTCAGACAGTAGGACTGCATATTATTCTTTTGTGTATATTCTACTAGTCGCTCGTAGCTTGTGACACCAGGTTCTGGCACTCACAGTAGTAGACATTTATTTTTGGGTTGTATTGTCATCTCGACACATTATGATCTTTACTGGTCTTACTTATCTTTATTCCGAAAATGTATTATAATTATTTTTGGTTAAACTAAAATGAGAATTCAATCACATTACCGCATTGGCTGGCCTGACAATGGTGTCCGGCGCCATCATGACCTATTATGGAAAATGGGTCGTGACACATCTGGAGTCAAAACTAGATCACAACTGAAGAATTTGTGTTCCTTTGATGCCTTTTTATCTCTTATTGAACCTAAAAATGTTGTTGAAGCTTTGAAGGATGTAGATTGGGTCAATACAATGTAAGATGAACTCAATCAGTTTGAGAGAAGTCAAGTTTGGCATCTAGTTCCAAGGTCCAAGGATAGATCAGTTATTGGTACAAAATGGGTCTTTAGAAACAAATTTGATAAAGATGGAATTGTTACAAGAAACAAGATACGACTAGTAGTCCAAGGTTACAGGCAAGAGGAGGGCATATATTATGATGAGACTTTTACTCTAGTTGCAAGACTAGATGCAATCATACTTCTTATTGCGTTTGCAGCACACATGGAATATACTCTTCATCAAATGGATGTCAAAAGTGCCTTCATGAATGGCTACCTGAAAGAAGAAATGTTTATGAAACAACCTCCAGGGTTTGAGAGCAAGGATTGTCCTAAGCATGTGTACAAGCTAGACAAAGCTCTCTATCGACTCAAGCATGCCCCAAGAGCATGGTATGAACGGCTGTCCAAATTCCTTCTTGAACATGGCTACAAAAGAGGTAAAATTGACAGTACCTTATATTATGTTGATGGCATGTAATTTGGTGCCACCACTGATAATCTAAGTAAGGAATTTGGAAAAACTAATGGGGAGTGAGTTTGAAATGAGCATGATGGGTGAGCTTAACTTCTTCTTAGGCTTACAAATCAAACAAAGTCCAAATGGAAGCATGATCCGTCAGCAGAAGTATGCAAATAAGCTAATCAAAAAAATTTAAAATGGAAGAATCTAAAGAAATAGACACACCTACTGCAACAACCATTAAATTAGATGTTGATGAACCTGGTTCATCAGTTGATCAATGTATAGGGGTATGATTGGTTCACTCTTGTATCTTACTACTAGCAGACTTGACATTGTTTTCAGTGTAGGACTTTGTGCTTGCTTTCAAGCTAATCCTAAAGAGTCTCATCTGAATGATGTCAGTAGGACAATAAGATATTTGAAAGGCACCATTGATCTGTGTCTTTGGTATCCCAAAGGTAGCAATTTCAATCTAGTAGGATATGATGTTGCTGATTATGCAGGTTTTCTAGTGGATAGGAAAAGTACCTCAGGTATGGCACACTTTCTTGTTCTTGTCTTGTGTCATGGGATATTAAAAAGCAAAATTCAATGGCCTTGTCTACTGCTAAAGCTAAATATGTTGCTACTGCTTCTTGTTGTGCCCAATTGCTATGTATCAAATATCAGCTGATAGATTTTGGTATTAAAATAGGTTGCATTCCTATATTCTGTGATAACACTAGTGCTATAAGTATGACAAAGAACCATGTTTATCATAAGAGGACTAAGCACATAGATGTTAGGCACCATTTCTTAAGAGATAACTATGAGAAAGGATTGATCTCTATAGAATTTTATACTACTGATAAGCAAATTGCGGACATCTTCATTAAAGCACTGAGTAGAGAAAACTTGGAGAGAAAAATGATAGAATTAAGAATGATTAAGATCACCTAATAGGTACATCTCATAATGCACAATGAAAAAAAAACAAAAAAAAAACATTTTGGCTAGAAATTCTAACCTTGTGTAAATATCTGAATTAGTTCTTACTCAGCTTCACACTTTAATTAGTATACTTCTGTGACATGTGTTTATAAGACTCACTGATATCTTACTAAATTTTCTCTATTATGGCTTTTGAGTCATGGTCAAGAGAATTCTCAATAAAGAATCTGGTTCATCAGTATGTGTTCCTATGAAAGCTCAGGTATGTTTTCTATACTTTGCACAATTAGAAAGATTAATAATTCAATCATGACCAGAACTCCTATACTTGTCAAATTCAAAATTCTGTCTATTGAGCATTAAACCAGTTTCGTCCATCTAGAACTCTAAAATAGTGATTTTTGCCTAATATCTAGGGAAGCCAAATAATCGTTAAAAGTCTGGAATTACAGTTTGGTTATACTTCTATTTGACCCCTAAAAACATGTCGTTACTGAATTAATGTCTAATTTTCTTTAAATACACATCACATCTATAATCTTCTTCATTATTCTAATACTGTCAAAAATTCTCTTCTTCAACTCTTATTGCTCTCTTCTCCAAAATTCCCAAATTAACTCAATAAATTAACAAAAATGTCTAACCCACAAGATCATCCTAGTTCTCCTCCACCACTATCTCCCTCAAATTCATTCTCATCTACTCCTCCTAATGAATCCCCAAAACCTAGGTTTCGAAGGCAGAAGATGTTGGCTCAAAAAGTTGTAGTATCTGGTGCTCTAAGAAAGGTGTTAGATGAAAGGCTGAAAGCTAGCAAGGTGAAAGAAAGCCCAGCTCAAGAGTCTGACTCCAGTTTTAAGTTCGAATCCTTTCAATCTACGAGTGAAGGTGAATGACATGGGTCTTTTGACACTGAGAAAACTCAAAAAACCCCTGCAGAGGTAAGTTCTTCTATGGTAGAAAACTTTGAAAGTACGTTTATCATAGTTGGACCCATAATAGATATTACATTGGCTGAGTCGAGTAGGAGTGGAGGTAAAAAGAAAGGAAAAGAGAGAGAGGGTGCTAGTGGTGAAGAGAGGGGAAATGGGAGGGGGAAATGTTCTTGCTATATATGGGGATGCACAAGAAAGGGTAGAAGAGAGTAACATGAAGTCAGGGGGAAGTCGTTTTGGGGAAGCAGTTGAGGGGTTGACTCATCTAAGCAAGCAAAGAGATGAACCTGTTTCATCTACTGAGAAAACCTTGGCTGACCTATTGAAAAAGGTTGGAGCAAGTTATGACCAATTAAAACCAATTAAATAGTGTAAATAACATCGCAAGTAACTAATTACATTGTAAAAATTAAAGATAAGGCACGAAAATAGGTAAAATGACCAAAATATCCCTCCAGCCATCGGCTCAGAATCAAAATATTTTTACATTTTCAGAATCCTCGTACTCTCACTAGTCTAACCATATAAAATTTATCAAAATCGGAATCCGTTTGCCAATTCAAATCGTAAATTTTCTATTTCCTAGGCTTAGAGCAAAATCCTCCATTTTTACGCCTAAATTCCTCCATTTTCAGAGATTTAATCCATGTTTTATCAATGTAATAACATAATTTGGGTCCAAGATTCTTACCTGATGATACTCAATTTCCTCCTCAAAATCACCCAATTCGTCTCCAAGGTCGAAGCCATAAATGTTTTTAACACTATGAAATTTCGAACTAATCTGAACCTTAAACCCTTCAAGAGTTTCGCTTCTGCGGCTCCTGTGCCGCTTTTACGGACTCGTGAACGCTTATGTGACACTCACTTAAGTCCCAAACCACTTCTACGGTTCAACTCTCACTTCTACGAGACCGCTTAAGCGGAATTCTTCCGCTTCTGCGAAAGCTTCCCAGCTGCCCATTCCGTTTACTATCGCTTCTGCGGGGATCTTCCCACTTCTGTGGGCATGCCTCTGCGACAAGGCATCCGCTTCTGCAGATTTTGTTGGCCACCCAAAAACTCGCTTCCGCGATGGACACACCGCTTCTACGGAGACGCTTCTGCGGTCTCCTTTCCGCAGAAGCGGAAATACCTGCTGCAACAACATACCAGCAATTCCGAACCAAAATTTTCTTCGTTAAATCACCCGAACTCATCCCGAGGCCCCCAGTGTTTAACCAAAATATGAGATTTCGATTAAAACTAGAAAATAATAGAAAAATCAGGTTACTGATAATCAAGAGACCGAAAAATGTAATAGGCTTTCAATAATTAGAATGAACAGTAAAGAAAAATTGTATTTCTGTATGCTTTTAATAGTTGATCGTGTCTACAAATGGTGTGACTTCTTCCTTTTATAGCTGACCCTAGGTAAAAGAATGAAACCTAGGTTTTAATGGCATAATTATGAGTAATAAATGACATTGAATCAGTCGTTACATAATTATTCCTATTAAATACCAATTCTTCAATGTATCAGGTATTTAATGTTTGAATTTGGACTTCTTCTTGTCTTTAGATTCATGCCTTAAATGTTTGTTGATCCGGTGCCCTTGAATGTCTTGAATTGATACGAAACTCGTATCTACTTACTTTATCCTTTTCCCGTGTCTCCTATCATTAACTTCATATCTTTTTTGAATATTCAAGAGTCCACAATCTTAAATGACTTATTTAGATACGTGATACGTATCTAAACTATTCCTCGCGTCCTCTTTGAACTCCTCTTTTCGATTACATATTATTTTGTTGACCTTTTGACCAATCCACGTGTCATGCCACATCACTCTTGGTAAAAATTCAATTTTTCCCAATACAGATAGTCCCCCCACTTCCCATTTATTTATCATTTAAATATTTGGGTAGTGGATTCTCATTAAAAAGGGAATTTTTGTCACAATAAATGCTATGTCAGTATTGACGTTTTAATTGTCCCTTCCATTTAATGCACCACATACGTTTCACTTATTCACTAGCTCTGCGATTCTGCAGCCTTTTTTTCACTATTCACGAAGTGATGGTTACCTTTATTATAGGCATTTCATCATTACTCTTCTTAGTTCGCCATTTGCTTTCCATATACTCTTTCGATTCCTTCTTCTTCGGTTATCTTTTTCATCAAGTGACTCCTCACTTCTTCCTTCTATTTTTATTCTGTAAAAATTTGTTAAACGATGACATCTTCACATCCAATTCCAAAAAGAGTTCCCATACTCGATAGTTTTCCCAATGCTCCAGCAAGACATAGAAGAGGTAGAGGAGGTGCCCCTCGTGGTGTAGTATCGACACGGGGTGGTACATCTGGTACTACCATCCCTTCTATTTCTGGCATTTTCTCGAGAGGGGCTTTGTCTAACAAATCCTCTTCTAAAGGAAAAGAACCTGCTAAACCCCTTCAAGAACCAACGGTAGAAGAAATCGTACCATCAGATCTATTTTTTTAGCATGACAAAGAATCTCTTTGTGAGCAAATGCTTAAATTGGAAAAAGTTGATAAATACCCTTCTTTAATCACTGAATAGTTGATCCCAATCGTTCGAAAAGATTGCTGTTGGAAAGATAGTACTCCCATAGTTATACTCAACCATAACCAGAGAATTTCTTCTTATAAAGCCGGTTTTTCTTGCGTTTATACTTATCTTTTCACTCTAGGATTTACCCCCGCCGTTGATCCAGTCATTCTTGAATTTTTCTGTTTCTTCAAAATGTGTTTAGCTCAAGTTGGTCCCCTAGTATGGAGAGTAGTGGTGTGCTTAAGGTTCATGTCGATCAGAGTGCACGTGGATTTTAATTTTCCTCATCTGATTCACCTTTACTATCCCAAACTCTTTCGTAATGGAGTTTTTACATTTTCTGCAAGAGGTAAGAGGGTTTTGATAAACCCTGAGGATATTAATGACCGTGGCTGGTACACACGGCTCGTAAGTGTTCTCACAATTGATTTGGTGGGTGGATAAAATATGCCTTTTGCTGAGAAATGGAACATGACACGTAAGTATTTCACTTCTTACCGTGTCTGTTTTTGCTATTTTGATCCTTCTTTTAAAACATTTTGTTCTGCTTTTTGATAGCTACCATGGGAGATGTGGATCTCGTCCCTGGCTTCCGTGCTTGGGTAGATGCTATTTTGAAGGCCGTGACTATGGAGGCACGTACTTGGAAATCAATTTCAACCAAACATGGCTGGAGAGTTAAAATTCATTGTATACATTTAGTATTACTTCTTCGTATAGTAAACTTTCTCTTTTTATATCCAATCTTATATCCTTCTTATTATCAGGATTTACAAAACGATGGATGTCTGCTGAAGTAGCTACTGCCCTTAGAGCTTCTTCTAGTACTCCCTTAGTTCCGGAGAGGACACAGGACGTACTAACAGAGAGGAAATCAATTGAAGAAGATTCTGATGTTGATGAAGATGATGATACCTCTTTGACAGCTCTAGGAGGCATGTGGTAGTTTCTGAGGATGATATTGAAGCTTCTCCTGCTCGTACCTCCGAGCCCGTTACTATTATATCCGATGAAGAAACTGTTCCAAATGACACTCCTGAATCTACTCAACGCCTTATTATTGAAGGTTGTGAGAGTGGTGATTTTGGCCTAGTTTTGGAGGAAACCCCTCTTTCAACTTTTGTTTCTGTCCTTCCTATTTCTCCTATCACTTCAGGTGTTACACATGCTACCATTTCCATTCCTACTTCCTTACCAACTTCTGCACCCGTACCTGTTCCAACCTTTTCAAATTCTGCTATTTTCCCCCTCTCTACCGTACCTCCTTCTACAGTCCCTTCTTCTTCTGTTGGTCATGTAGAAGAAAGTTCCAGCAACAGAAGCATGGCTATGAGGAGCGTGACAGTTGAGGTTCCGGTTAATAGAAGTCTTTTGGGGAAATCAGGTGGGGCAGACGTTTGGCTCGAACCCTTAATCGGGGAAGTAGAGAAAAGGAAAATGGACAGTCATAGTTGTTTGACCTTAATGAATGACATAGTTCATAATACTTTGAAGGTATTTTCCTTTTCACCCCCCCCCATTTTTTTTAGAAGGAAATTTTCCCTTTAATTTCTACTTATATATACCTTTTTTCACAGGCTAATCTTATAGGCACGTAACTTATGGGAAGAGTTTCTCTTTTGGAGAAGAAAGCCCGTGAAGCTGACCGAACTATTCTTGAAGCTGAAAAGAAAGCTAGGGAAGCTAATCTTAAAAAACCAGTTGGCAAGAGCAACTGAAGAATGCTCAGAAAAAGATAAAGGATTTGCAAGAGAGCAATCGCAATTTGGAGCAATAAAAACAAGGTTTAACTTCTGAATGATGGAGTCAAGGCTTCTTTCCGCAAGTTGGAGAAGGAAAAAGAACGTCAGGAATGTTCTTTTTCCGAGAAACTATCTAAGTCAAGTGAGGAGATTAGAAAACTTAAAGTTTTGTTGAGCAAGAAAAAAGAATACGCGGGAGAACTAGTACAAAACTTATCTCAAGCTCAGGCTGATCTGCAAGCTTCTTCTGATAAGGCACGTGCCTTAGAAGACTCTC